>JAIWND010000021.1:0-598234 GCA_025330725.1 Chlamydoabsidia padenii | reverse complement strand
TCGTTGTCTTCGGGTAAAGGTGTGGGAAGGTCCAGAGAGATAATATCAGTTGCTAACATTGGAGGCCGTTCCATCAGTGTACTGTAGAGTTGATCCATGACATAGGACGTCCAAAAGCACCCTTTTCCGTAGTTCCACATCGAATTGAGACATTTCGTTACTATAGTAGTTTGCCTTGTATAAACCGAGATCCAATGCCATCCGTACCGCCATACCACTATACATCCAACATCGACTAGACCATGTCCCATCATCGAAGGCTGCCAGGTACAGTAACGCCATGACAGTGCTGATACGAGGAGTGTCGATAAAGTCATCCACCAGTTGTCGTGCTCGAGTGTAGAATGGTTTACTTGAGTGTGAGGTGTGCTTTGCCGCATGCGCATACATGATGTTGAGTAAAAGAGGTGTAATCAAAGGCCCTTTTATTTCAAGTTGATCATAAAAACAATCGTCGTGAGATGGTGGGTAAAAGATGATGACAGTGAGAGAAGAAGGTGCTGATAAGTTGTTCTTGTATCGCACGGCTGGGCATATCCAATAACACAGAGTAATTGGTGGAGGATACAGTTCGGGTGCCCAACGAACAAAGTCGCCAAAGTTTAGCCATGGTGTAATAGTATCGTTGTTGTTGATAGGTTTTGATGCTTGTGGTGATGTGGATGGTCCTGTCGTAGTGTGGAACGATCTTCTTGTTGATTGAGAGCCAACCGAGTCAAGCCATCAGTAAGCTGTTCCACCAGTTTTTCAGTTCGAGTAAAGGGATCCAGATGACCATTACCTTGAGCTGCTTTTGATTGAGCCCCTTTTCCATTAGCGAATAGATATTCTTCTCGTCCTCGTTGCCGTTGCTCATCATTATTCGTAACATCCATATTGCTGTCATTGTCGTTGCCTGGTATCAAGGAATCGTCCATTCGAATATAGGTGTCAGTGGGGTTCTTTAGAAACATACATTTCCGCCTGCGAGCTACAATTGCCACCCAAGGAATATATAATGTATGTTTTATTAGTCAAGTGGTCAATAGAGAGAAAGTTGTTATTAACTTACCTTTGCACTTTTGTCCATTAACATTGTAGGAGGGTATCAAAAACATTAGAATCTAATATGAAACAATGTGTCTTTTTTTTTTTCGGGGAAGGGGAGGAGATATTACCTGCATACATGGTTGTTTCCCATCACACTGCCAACAAGAGAAGAAGAGAAGTAGGGTGTGTTAGTATAAACCTTTATTGTAAACGACCATTCATACTATACCTTGACTTTTTTCATTCGGCATTGGTGACATGCCCGTCCACCTTGAAGTCGCTTGTGTCTGCTGTCATCTAAGGAGGATGGGATAATATAAAGTAAGTCAGGAGTCAAATAGAATATTCCTTTTACTGTTTCTTTTTTATTACCTCTTATAGGTAGTTCGAGTGTGGCAAACATTTCATGTTGTTGAGAAGAGAGTACTACAATCAGACAACGACAGAGGATTATTGTAGACCCACAAGGAAGAAGTGAGTGAAAGAAGAGAGATTTTTCCCAAGGTCTGTAAATGGCAGAAATTAAAGTGAGGTATTAAATCGGCGCGTTAAATTTTCAATCAAGGACTGATGGTCATAAAGTGCATGTATTGTATGTATAAAAGACCATTCAATGGGGAGGGTTTTTTTATTTAAATCAAAGCTTTATTACAATTAATCATAAACTAATATTATACTAGTTCACTATCTATACAAACCGCAATTGGGAAGAAGAAAAGTGAAGAGGTTTCCAATCCAGCTTGTCAGGCACGATTTCCCTTTTCCTTTTCGATTTGCTACGTTCCCATTGTTCGATGACCTTGTCCCCAAGCAAATGATGTGCTGCCCCGGTAATATCTCAAAGCACCAATGTTTTGTAAAGTGTGAAGAATATCTTGAGTGTTGATAGAAGTATGTTGAGCAATATCATCGATCGTCACATCACCAGCCGCCGATAGCAAATAGTCCACAATAGTATCCTTCCAATATGCTCGATAAGACAAGAGACCCAAATCAGACAAGGGTTTCTCCGGTGATCCAGTACGTCCTTCGGCCTGTGACAGCAAGTAAGAGAATCCTATTAGTAATTTGCCAAATCCATGTCGTTGGTATTGAGGTAATGTCAAGATGCATGCCACGTTGTAATTTTCCGATGATTCCTTTTCTTTAGAAAAGTATCCAATCAGATGACACCCGCGATCGTCCCGTAAAGTCATGCAGTAGAATAAAAAAGGATCGACGTCGTAATACAGGGTCTTGTGGTCCAAAAAGAGCTTGGAGAGTAAACACAGATTGCGACACCAAGTACGTTGTTTGCGGCCGTCGATTTCAAAGAAGGATATGTCAGTATGTCGATAGATTTCGTTTCCTGGAGGATGTAAAAGTTGACATTGTTGGCGATGACGTTCGAATTGTCGATGAGAAGCATAGTAGAGGAGACAGTATTCACAAATATATAAGGTATCACAGTAAGCATATTCTTGAGGATAAGGAGCAAAGTACCAAGGTTCCACTTCAAATTTACCCATCTGTATCCTGTCGAGATTCTTGACACGGGCAATTTCGCTGACACATTGAGTCATAGACCCTGACGTTCGTAGTTTTTCGATTTCTTGATCCTTGGAGAAGGTGTGGTTTTGATCATCGCCTAGAGATATTAATGCAGTGTCACCGTCTTCATCGTCCGCGCCCAATACTACCTGTTCTTCACTTTCGGGGTGTTGCTAGAGTTGTCGCCCGCACCAAGTTTCCTTTTCTGACCTAAAGGTGAAGCTGATCCTCGTTTCACTGGTGTCCTTTTTTCCTTCAAGTTATATGAAAGTGGTGTGGTCGTTTTGTTGTTGGGTGTCGAGTTGCCAGAAGATGTGCTAGATTGATCATGGTTGGTCTTCTTCTTTTTCTGGTCCTTCTTGGGAAATTCCACACCTCGAGAAAAGTCCAACCGTTCAAAGGGCACCCATTCGTCCAAACGCTTGTTGAATTCCACGTAATGTACATAATATTCATATCGACAAGGTTGTTGGTCGTTTCCCATGGTTTCACGAGCCCACAGGATTTCAGCTTGGCGTAGTTCACCAGGTTGATTCGGCGATAACTTTTCTACAAACAGTTTACAGTGGAGAGGTGAGGCTACAAACTTGTTCTTATTAGCGATTTGTGTTGTTGAGAGATCGGTGTCACTATTCTTGGCCTTTGGGTTTTCTTGTGTAGGTGCATCAGACATTGATCAATCAGCGGATTAAAAAAACAAAATGTGTGTAGAAAAGAGGAAAGAAGAATGAAAAAAAATCAAAATAGTGAGAAAAATAGAAAATTGATTTCATCTCCGACATATGCAGACGTTTTAAACGTCGATTACCATATTCTAATGAGATGCTAATGCCCCTTGTGAATATAATGCTCCACTTGATATATCATCAACATGAACGTACTTTGTTGACAGACCAAGCCAAGTGAGAGTAATACCCATCAATAGATTTGGATACTTTCACACGAATTCGAATCCAACACAACCTGAATTATGAATAGCAATGCCCAACATGATAATAAATGAGTTTTAATCAGGTTCTTTCTTAATCCTATTCCCAACTTGGGCGAGCGGCCTCCATCATATGATACAGGGTTCCATCAAAAACGTACCATTTGCGGGATTTAAATTAGATTTCCTTGGATTAAAAAAAAAAAAAAAGAACCCATACTAAATTTTTTCATTCTTTCTTCTTTTACTTTATTGTATGTCTGCAATTGACAAGTAATATTGTGCAATTTGCTTGTGAAAAAGATACTCTTATTTTTTGTTATAGATTCGAATCCACTTGATTCTGCTTATTGGTCAATCCATGGTACGAACTTTTGTGCAAGTAATTCATTGACGCAAAAGTATGGTAAGGATTTAATCTGATACTATAAAGTATGATAACTAACCTTCTTTTATCTATGGAATCTTGAAACTGCATTAGATTGAATCAACACTCTACGATGGCCACTACTTGTTTTGTACGCATACGTGGAATTCAGTCTCGAAGGATCAGAAAAATAACCAGCACCAACCTTAACATTGACAAGCGTCCATAGTGACTCAAGTATTACCACACATCACACCCATACTTGATACCCATCATCTTGACAATCTCACCAGGACAGAATATCTACATTAATGCGGTAGACATTCATATATGAGATCAACCGACAGCATACAAATGCTGACACTGGAACTTAATACCATAGTCAAGTAAAAGGTAAACTGATATATATAAAGTGGATAGGGATGCAAATAGAATCATACCGGACCTCCTATCCTTTTTTTTTTTTTTTTTTTTTTTGGAATGACTTTGTCTCTGTATGTAACCCCCGCGACGATTATCTGTATCTGTCTTTTAGCAATAGAAAACATTCTTGTTATACATTTGTATACCCACCATCCTCATCTTCCTCTCCCTCTCTCCACTAGTTATAGCTTTTTATCTCTCTAGTATTAGTATAATGTTATAATAAACAATTAACTTAATAATAAAATGATAATTGGTGATAATAACATTAATGCGCCAAAACATTTCATGTAATAATAGTTACCGTGGTGTATGCATCAAGACCAACAGATCACCAGGGAGTAGTTCCGAAAATGACGCAAAATTTGATTCCGCACCAATCATATTGCGCCGGAGCCTAAAATATTGATTTGTGATATATATAGTACATTAATGTCTATAAAAATATGGAATCTTAGATAGTATAGTTCAAAGTTTATTTTTATTAAAGGTTGTGTGTCAAACAACAACAAGCACTAGAAAAACCGAGCACGAAACGTATATGGTTGGCTTGTGGGGAGGACTGGGGGGAGGGATTCAGAAAAAAAAGAAAGTGATCAGGTAGTGCCTGATCAGAATTTAAAAAAAAAAAGTAGGTTGTGTGGAGAGTGAGATGGGAAGGTCGGGTGTTGAAAATATGTTGCATGAATGATCATGATGATGTTGAGGTGAATGGGGATGGAGCAGATTGCATCCACCTTAGGTCAATGGTTCGGGTTCAAATGTGGCAGTTGGGTGGGAGTGGATATCGATGGCGAGAAGGGTGGAGAGAAGAAGAGGCCATGTTCGATGCCAGTGGGAGTGTGGGAGCTTCATCTTGTTGTGATCACTCGGAAGGAGGTTGAGGAAATGATCAATGATATTAAGATGGTGGATGTGAGTTGGTATTGGTGGGAGGTTGTACCGGGCCATTGTCATTTGGAGCTGAATGATGAAGGGTTCTAGAATGTGGCATTCTTGGGTGTAATGGATTCTTGTGCCTGAACTGATATGATCGCAGGAGCAAGTTGGTGTAGGATGTGTGGGAGCCAATGCATCCTCCATTTGATGAGGCGATGGCGTTCTTTGGTAGTGGCAGGTATGGTGATTATAGGGTCCATACGGCGAGGAAGAGGAGGAGGACGTGATCTCTGGAGGGTGACATGTTGTTGTTGGCGAGTGCGATGATCAGCATCTCGGTGTTCTGTGATAATGGTAGTGATGGAATCTATACTAGGGGGAGGGGGATCTAATTCTAAATCAGAATCTGAGTCTGAAGTGGGTGTATCCGAATTAGGGTTAGTGCTGTGACGATAATTTAAGTTTTTCTGTTTCTTTTTCTTTTTCTTTTCTTTTTCTTTTTGTTTTTTTTTATCTTCTTTTTTTTTGTTTCTTTTATCTCTTTTGTTTTTTTCTTCTTCATATTTTATCTTTTTTTTCTTGTTGTTTTTTAAATAATTGATATAGGTTATTACGTTTAATCATCTTTGACCATTCAGCATCTCGGGACACAAACGGAAGGAATGAAGCGACGATATTAGCGATTAAAAACACATGGTGGAAGTTGGTGGATACGAGCAAGGAACTTGAATTGCAATATCTTGATACGAATGTCGGTAGTCGGTATATTGCCAATGTGCTCGATAATGGTGGTGGGTGAATTCGCTGTGATGTTATGATTCAACAGAAGACGGATGCATCTCTGCTGGCACTTGTGGATTTCACGAAGGTGTGTTGGATGAAGTTGGACGATGGCCAGACCATATTCAAGGATGGGGCGGATAAAGGTGCGATAGGCTTTGATGGCTTGGTGGATGCCTAGCCCATATTGGTGTAGACCTATTCGACGGAGGGCTTGTTGTTGGTTGGTGGCTTTGGTAATGGCTTGATGGACCAGTTGGGAATTACAGATACCGTCTTCGTTGAAAGGAATGCCCAAATATTTGAATGATGTCGATACAGGTAAGGGCTGGTTGTAGATGGTGTATGGAATGGTAGGCGAAGGATTGACTAGTTCGCATTTGGTTGGACTCCATTGGTAACCATTATCTTGGGAATGGCGTTCAGCGATGGTAAGCATGTTGGCGATATCTTCGGCAGAACCAACCAAGGCAACGTCGTCGGCAAAAAGGGTGGAATTGATTATACTTACCTGGGTGTCTAACCTTTTGGCTTTTCTGTTTTTTTCTTTTCTTTTGTAGGATGGCTGATTCTGATAATAATGATGGAGGTAGGGTACGAATGGTGATGGGGTGGTTACCTGTTATCCTTAGGGCTTCAGGTAAGGAATCTATAAAAACGGCGTACAGGAGTGGACTCAAGATAGAACCTTGTAGGACACCGGTGGTGGGGTGGATAGGGGTGGATAGATAATTTTTGATGATGATTTGAATACTCACCTCTTCGAACATATTTCTGATAATAGATAATAGCTCGGGTTGGACGCCTTGATCGTGTAGTTTGGTCCAGATAATGGTGCGTTGGACGGAGTCATAGGCCTGTTTGATGTCCAAGAAGGCTAGTGTTGGTGAATGGTGGTATTGGCGCTTGTATTCCCGGATGATCATGTGAAGGTTGAATGCTTGATCAAGACTGCCTCGTTTCTCTCGGAAACCACCTTGGACGAAGTCTAGGGCCTTCATTTGGTTTTTCAGTACAGGTAATAGGGTACGCTCGATGATCTTGCGGAATGTACAGGTTAAGCTAATGGGTCGGTAGTTGCTGGGGTCGGTTATATCATTCTTTTTATAGATTGGCACCACTTGGGCAGTACGCCACATTGTTGGAATATAGGACCATACCCAACACATATGGAGAAGTGGTGATAGGACTTTGGATAATGGATCGGCGATGGGTCGTAGCATCTCACTGGTGATATGGTCTTTACCTGGAGCTTTGCGCATCGGCAATTCGGTGGTGATGATTCTATGTAAGTTAGCAGAAGAGAAAAAGGAGGGTATGGGAGACGAAAATGGAGTGGGGTTGGGTGGTTGGGTGCTCTGCCTATGACCTCCAAAGACCGTGGCTAAATGATTGCGCATTTGATCCGCTGCATCTTGGGGGCCGAGAGGGGTGGAAAATGTGGGGGAGGGTGTGGATGTTTTTTTTCTTCTTTTAATATACTTATTAACCTCATTACCTGTTGAAGCCTGTAGATCCTGTGCAAATTGTCGCCATTGTATTGCCCTGGCTAGCTTGACTGCATTGGTGAACTTGGACTTGGCTTGGATGTATTTCTTCCATGTGGCGATTTGGGCGATGGGGTTGGTGGTATTCCTCCATGTGTTGTAGTGGTGCTGTCGATTGGTGGCTAGGTTTTGAAGTTCTTCGGTCCAAAACCATTTCCAATTTTTGGGCCTGACTTTGCTTGGGGTGACACTGGCATCCAACGCGTCGTAGATGTTGGTGGTGATCTGGGTGGCAATCTCTTCGATTAGGTGGTAGCCATCAGAATCGCAGTAGGTAGGTGAGGATGAATGTAGGGTGTGAAGGCGCTCTATTATTGGTAGGGTGGATGTGGTGAAGGTATTAATGTATATGTTGGTTAGGTCCTGCTCGGTTAATCGTTGGAGTTTCCATTGTCGTCTGCCTGGAGGTGGTGGTGGAAGGATTGCGATGGTCTGGTCTATTACAAAGGAAGCCTCACATAGATGGTGGTCGGAATTAAACGAATGCTGATGGTGGATGATGACTTCGTTGGCGGCAGTGGGACCCTGTGGTGATAGGAAAAAATCGATGATGCTCCTTCCGTTGATGGTGTCAAGTGTGGGCTGGCCAAAAGCATAAACTTGATTCCAGTTGATGATGTCGTGGGTGTTCTGCCATTCCTCAAAGGTGTGGTGACGGTTGTTCGTCCTGGTGTCTCCAATTGTTGGTCCTAATCTGGTGTTTAGGTCTCCTAGTATAATAGTATTGCTGTGGATTGGGATATTAAATAAAGTAGATCGATACTGGACTAGATCAAGTTGTGGTGGGAGATAGAGGCCATGGATGGTATATTTATCTATGGAACAAGTGATAGTGTACTGATTTATGGTGGGATGATGGTGGACGTGATGAGGAAAGTCAGGGCGGATTAGTAGTGATAATCCTCCATGACCTCTATGTGCAGTGGGTGCTTTGGTGGCGTAGGTGTGGTATTGTGTCCAGGTGGTGTGAAGGTTACCTGTTAAAAGATATGTCTCGGTTAGTAAGAGGATGTCTATTTTTTTTTTTGTGCAGAAGGTGATGACTTCGTCAGGGAGTCGGTCAATTCCTTGTGCATTGAGTTGAGCGATTTTTATTATTTTTTTGGTGTGCTCGAGAGCACTTGGAGGTTGATTTTGTTGGACCCTCATCATGAGCAGGATTCACCTTGGGAATCTTGGATGTCCATGTCATTGGGGTCGATGTCCTGGGTGTCGGGATTGGAATCTTGGGAATCGAGGTTGAGTGGTCGAGTTGCTGTGGATGATTGGAAGTGATCGGTGTATATATCATCATTGATGTGGTGGGGGCCGTCGGTGTTATGAAAAAATGAGATGAGGGCGTTCCCGAGGTGCTGGTTGCGCATACGGCGACAGATGGTGCCGATTCGTTTTTGGTGGATGGTGGTGGCTGTCTGTACGCGCTGTTCTTCGTTGTAATGGTCGAAGCGAGGATCTACAAGGACGGAAGCTGCTGTGGGATCAAATGTGAGTGGGGTTAGCTTCTTTTTTTTTAATATGTCTGTGAATTCGTCTGCGTAGGATTGGTGAATCAATATACCGATGACCTTTCTTGTCGGGGTGTGAATATCAATAATTCGTTTGGTGTTAATGCCGAGGATAGTGAGTGTCTTTCGGAGTTCACTTGGTGTGGTGCGTCTAGGAGAGGGGAGATACACAAAGGTATACCCTTGTGGTCCAGCGGGTTCGTTGAAATGTCGAAGTGCCCATTCCACCATTCCGTCAGAAGGATGTCGAAGGCGATCCATCTCCTTTTTTTTTTTTTGTTGGAGATGGGCTGGCTTTTTTTTTTTTGGTGGTATTGTCTTCTTGGTAATGGCGGCGTAGGAGGAGTGAGGTGTGGTGGTGTTTGGTACTGTTGCATATATCGAGTCCTGCGTGGATGTATGACGATCGAAAACGGTATCATGAGTCAAAAGGGGTCGTATGTCGGTGTTTGAAAAAGTCGCATGGTTTTTTCCGTTGTTTGAAATTGTGGGTGGGTTTTGATCTTGTATTTGTTGTTGTAGTTTTTCTATGAGTTGTTTGGCAGCGATGAGTTCGGTGCGAAGGTTTTGGTTTTCTTTAATGATGGCTTCCATGCTAGAAAGTCGTTTTTCCATCTGGAGTGCCCAGTCTGGAAGTGCGTTGCTAGGGGGGGTTGCCATGGCGGAATCCGGGGTGGTGGTTAGTGGAAGGGGTGAGGGGTAATTTTTTTTTTTGTGTGTGTTTGTTTTTTCTAAATGGGGGTTTTTTGGGGGGTAGCAATGGGGGTAGCCTGTCGTTTTCTGGCTGATACTTGGGAGGGGGTAAGGGGTACTTTAGTCAGGAGGTCGCGAGTGCGTTTAGTACCGGGAGGAGGGGTCGGAAGCAGTTGATTAGGGGGTGGTACAGGGGGAATGGTGGTGAGTGAAGTGTTGTTGGGATGAGGTGACGGTGTGTCGGGGTTTGGATCAAGGGGTAAAATAATTTTTTTAGAAATGGGGGTGTTGATGGTCGAAAAAGGAAATAAATGTCGGAGTTTAAATCAAGGGGTAAAAAATGGTATGTGTCAGGTGTCACAAGGGGTGTAATTTAAGGGGTAATGCCGTGGAAAAAAGTATAAAAGAGAGAGAAATTTCGACGCGCGTTAAACTATCTATACTCTCTCTTAGATAGTATAGTGGTTAGTATCCCCGCCTGTCACGCGGGAGACCGGGGTTCAATTCCCCGTCTGAGAGCTTTTTTTCTTGTTTTTAACCTTTGGTCGGGGTGTGAATACAGGTTGGTGTTTGGATTTATTAACAAAACTCCAGAACTTTCCTTCGTCTCTCTCCGTCTCTTTTACTTTTATCCATCACTCTCTCGATATTTCCATCCCTTTTAGTTTAGATTCAGATTAGTATAAATATAACCTCTTTATGGAACAATAAAACATTATCCTTCGATTGATCTTATTATATACTCTTGACCAAGAACCGACATTGGGTTTACTTTTTCATAACTGTGGAAACGTTGTAGAAAATCAAAGGATATATTATGTTTTTGATGTAAAACCCATTGTTAAATCGTACCAATGCTATTATATGAGCACAATGGGCTCATCATCCATTGATAACCAACCTACACCGTATTATCCAAATATAGTAAGCCGTTCCTTTATGCATTTTCATCCTCTCTTCTTTTGTCTACCTTTTTACATAAAAAAACAAACAAACAGAAATACTGGGTGCATTACTGATAATTTGATGAAATAACTATTGTCATTTATGATCCTTCCCTGAAAAAGTGATCTAGCTATGTGAGTGAATTTAACACTTGGACAAGAACATGATACTTCTTTTCAAAAAGTCAAGGGAATCAAACCTGATTTATATAAATCCACATTTAAATAAATCCACAAACATATACTTTATCCATGCATCATATACAACAGTAATAAGATGGCGAAAGGCTACAATTTACGTTATCATGAGAAGAGCGGAAGGTCACCCGCATCCCGATATTTTAAAAGACCGCCCACGATTTCATCTGGTCTGGTCCTTCCCCGCTTTCTTTTTTCTTTTTCTTCTCTCTGTTGGTCCAAACTAAATCAAACAACTTAATACTACTTCATGTACAGAATAAAAGTAAGTCAATGTTGTAAACTATCTAGTGTTACTCTTCTATCTAACGTATCACTTTTTAATCTTCTTGAATTAGAATAAAACGGAAAACTGGACGCTTTTCATTATTGACCAGAAACACTTGTCACCAACGTGCCAACATTCTGTAAATGAATTGATATTAGGTAAGTCAATTCAATAACACTATTTTATACACATTCTGTTATCCTTGATATTACTGACCCTTGTCATTATGAAAACTAATCACTTCTCACAGTAGGTTACCTATCGATTCCAACCAACATTTATTAACACCTTGTTGACTGATGAAGAAAAAAAAAAAAAAAAAGGGAGGGGGCTACTCAACAGACTAAGCATTCAAACGACTATTCAAATGATACTATTATTTTATAATTATCGGGCACCAACAATCTTCAACTGGTTGGCATCACGAAAGTGCTTCCTAGCGCTCTCTTTGACTCCTATGACATAATCAACTGGTATCGCTGCTGGTCTACTCCGGGGTATAAGGGTGAAAGGTAAAGAGTAAAAAAAAAAAAAAAAACGGGACGGGTATGTGTGATCGGATGAAAAGGTTATATTGTTACTACTATTTTACTCTCCTCTTTATAATCTGTCATCGATTCTATTAGATATACTGGGCATCATCACTTGATACATACGATCTACTTCGATTCTATTAATCTTGTGGATGGTCAACTCGTTTGGACTGATTCGAGGGTAATCTAAATGGGCAAAGGGGTCAATACAGGTCTGGAACTTCCATTGGCAATCTTGCCTTTAAAGTCTTTATGACCCTGCTGTAATTGGTCTTAATATGGATCATCCTTCTTCTTTATCAGGTCCAGATGCTATGTCGATCATTATTACACCCTATCCTTATAATTTAGTATATAATGTAGTATAGATTACTAACTTTTTTATTCATTTAAAAAAACAAACAATAAAATCCATTTTTATACTACTTGTTTCAGTGTTTTTCTGGCATAAAGAGTCTGTATGTTTGTTATCGAGGTAGAATCTGATACCAAATCATCTGGTGATGATGACAGGCCCTAATTTTTGGAATGCCTAAAGTGTTATCAAGGAACAGGTGATACCTATCCCAACTGTTTTCATCACTGAAACGGGTATCGCATAATTGTGGAAAAAATTGATAGGCGTATCATCCAAAAGCGGGATTTGAATTAAGTCCTTATCTTGAAATTTTCTTTTTTTGCGGGATATGATAATCGGAGTGATTGACCCCTTTTTTATTCTTTCGTCTCTCTTTCCATTCTTCTTCACTTTTTTTTTTCTCCCTCCCTTTATAACAGTTAAACATGGAAAACTCGTCAAATCTACCGATGATGAATGGAGCCTCTACTAATACAAACGACAGTGGGTACTCTGGTCAAGTTCGATGGCGACCGCCTGTCACCAAATGTTTTAATTGTGAAACTATCACCACTCCTCTTTGGCGACGCAATGAAAACGGTAATACGATATGTAATGCATGTGGTCTTTATTACAAGCTTCATAACGTTCAACGACCTATCACCATGAAGAAAAGTGTCATCAAAAAAAGAAAACGATACAGCAAAATCATTCACTTTGAACAACACCGGCAACAACAAAACAACTATCATACCGATTCTATACCATCATCATCATCACCATCATCATCATCATCAGTATCATCCTTCTCACCACCGACACCAAATACCCCACACCACGCTCCTTTAGGTCCGCCTCTTTTAAATGCATTATCAAATACTCGAGCCGATCCATCATCATCCACACCACAATCTACGATATCCACTGACATACTTCAAAACATACTTTTACCTGCATTACAATCCATCAAGACAATTGCCGAAGAACATCAACCGAATACCAACCCTAATCGATCCTTGTTTGACCCCAACAATCTGATCTCTGCTATTGCCACCATGGTATTGGACCCAGCCTCATTTCGCCAATCTCTCCAGTCTAGACGTGAAGAACTTCAACAACAAGTGGAACATATCAATCGACTCCTCCAACAATCGTCAGGGCTTTTAGAAAGTATCGAAATGATCATCACCAGTAAATCTGGTAACACTAGGCATTCTCCATCCATGGGACGACGACATAGTATGGACTCTTATGAACAACACCATCCCTCCGACACCAACAAACCTGCCAAATGAATTCCCTCCAACATTATGTGGATGGCCTCTCTCTCTTTTTATTTATTTATTTATTTTAAACAATGAATGAATAGAATGGTCATTTAGTGTAGTTGTAGTGATGTCATTTTAAATAAACTTTTATTATCTTTTATCATATCTTTTGTTTTGGTGGCGACAATAAAAAAGGGGAAATGTTACTGTAATGGCATGGTATCAGTGCATGTGTCTTATCTTTTCTTTCTACATTTGGAAAAAGTCATTGATAATGCCTCTTGCGCACTTTAAAATAATAATAATATCTTTATCTTACTGCACAAAAAGACAAGAGATAAGGAAGAAGACAAACAACTATACAGGTTTTACAGGATCATAAAAAAAGTACATTTATTATAAATATCAAAACATCAATACTAATACTACAATAGGTGTGTGTGTGTGTGTGTGTGTGTGTATGTGAGAGAGAGAGAGAGAGAGGGGGGGGGAAAAGGGTATCCAAGTTAGCCTAGCTAGTAGTATCTTCGGTCATTTCGCGTTCCAATATGTGGTTCAGTTTTTCAATAACCTATCACCAAATATGTATATATAAAAAAAAGTCAGTCAGTGCAATCATCACAATGACCTTCTTGTAAGCATTTTACCTGGTGAATATCTGGGCGAGTGGTAGGGTCAGCAATTAAAAGCCATGAGATCAAATCCTTGATGGTTTGGGAATAGAGTTGGTCCAATTCAGGGTCGCTCGGAAAACGGAATTGACCATTCAGGACCGCCAATGCAATCGATCCACCTTGTTCATTCATGCCCGCTTCAAAAGGAGATTGTCCATATGCCATAGCATACAAAGTACAACCCAATGACCAAATATCCACCTTTTCATCCAAAGTCGTTTCGTTTTTAACATCAAATAGTTCAGGGGCACGGTATGGCATAGAGCAATGTTCAGCAGCAAGATCCTATTTAGAGAGAGAGAGAGAGAGAGGTGAGAAGGTAAATGTGTATCAAGGGAGTCAGGCTTACCTGTTGTTGAAGTGCTTCTTGTCTTGTACGAATATAGATACGTGCTTGACATGCTGATCCGAAATCCATCAAAATAGGTGTTGTACCATCATCAGCGAGTAAAACGTTCCTATATATCAGATGATAATGATTAGTTCATAATATAGGGTTTCTTCCTTCTCCATTTATCATTTACCCTGGTTTAATATCCCTATGAGCCCACGGGACAATTTGATGTTCCATGCCTGGTTGATGTGTTTCGATTCGAGAGGATTCATTCTGATGTTGTTGACCACTGAGTAAAGCTTGTTGATCTGGTCGAGGGTGATCTTCATCTTCGATCGGGTTTTGTCCATTAGCAGCATATTGGGTCCTTGTTGCATCAGGAGGTGTATAGCTATGCAAGTAAGCGACAGCTACGCAAGTGTCGCGGAAGAGTTGGAGCATTTGTCGTTCGGTAAAATGTGTCTTGTTGAGATTATTACGGTTGATAGCATCCTGTAGGTTTCCTTTCTATTCAAATAAAATCACACCAAAGAGTCAGTAACATCCTATTCTTTTTGACCCTCCTTTCAAATTTTTACCTTGTAATAGGGCAAGAAGATATAAATAGTCTTGCTACCATCGGCGTCTGTTACTGTACTAGTATCCTTCAAAGAAGCAAGACATGTTAGTTCATTGTGTGTGTGTGTTTTCTTCTTATTCTTGTCTACTTACTAGCATACGAATAATATTTGGATGTTCGAACAAACGATAGATATCCACTTCACGTTGTGCTTGTTCCGCTTCTTCAGTTCCCAAAGTACATCGTATTTTCTTGAGTGCGTATAGGTTTCCAGATGCATCCTGAGCAAGGTAAACAAACGAGAAACCTCTATAAGAATATAAAAAAAAAAAGTAATCAGGTTAGTCACTTGTTTGCTAAGGAAGCAAATAGCTTCACACCCACTTTTTCTTTCCTTCCTTTCTACTTACCCTTCGCCAAGAAGTTTGATAATACGATAGGCACGCCCATTGATGGTGATATTGGGATTAGGGATACAACAGCTTGTGGCAGCAATCAAACCATCAAACAAAGCAGAGAAGAATGACATTATCTAAACAAGAGGATGAGCTGATAAGTGTGTAATAATTAAAGACAGAGCATTAAACCATTCTTTTGCCTTTTTTTTTTTTTTTTTTTTTTTTTTAGTTTACCTTTTTAATTTAAAATACCAAGAAGGAAAGAGAGTGAAAGAAAAGCCCAGATCCAAAAATAAATTGAGCAATCTTTATAGCGCCTTTCAAAATTGGAATTCCGCTAATGTTTTGCCCTCTTCATGCTGTAACGTCCCATTCTGATAGATGAGTTTGTGCCAAGAATATATCATTGTCTTGGTACAGAAATAAAATGAGGGGAGGGAAGAGGATTAGCAACATACCATGGCTCCTGGGATCGTAAAGTACCTGTAAACTGACAGGCGGGGTTTGAATACCAGTGGCTGTTCCTCTTCACAATGAAACAAGGAAAAAAGTCTGGGCGCTATTTTCTCTTCTCTTTCCTGCTTTGCTCACATTTTGCTCACGATGACCAAACAATGGCTGGTGGAACAAAATAAAAGCCAATACAGTTGTTAAGTATAAATATGAAAAAACACACACACACAAAAGAAACAATTTTATCAATCTACCCCCTTTTTGTGGGGTAGCCCTTTTTATTTCAATAGAGTCTCATTCAAGTTTACTAATCAACAAGAACCAAAAAGTCCAACTGTTCACCCATCATCAATCTTTGGCTCAACAGTGGAAATTCCTCTCAAGCAAAACTCATTGGGTCTTCTCCTGGCTCTGTCTTTTTAACACCAGATCGACATTGGGCCACCTTATTCATTCTGCTCTAGCACTCCTGGATCAACAATGCCTACAACAAATTGTCACTCACCACCACGACTAATACGGACATGGAACAGGTAATTATTTTTGACATGGTCTCAGCTCCTTCTGTAATAAACTACCTTTCCAGCGAAGAATAGTGACACCTCTTCCACACCATGCTGATACATACACACACACACACACTACAGGTCACTCCATCTACAATAAGATACGGATATATCATCATGACACATTGGACAAGGTAGGTTAGATGGTTGATTTTAATCGAATATCAAAAATAGGATACGGCCAAGGCTCACATCAGCGGGGTTTGAAAATGTAAATAAGTCATGCATGAATTGGCTAATCCTATTTGACAGATGTCCACATTGCAAACTGATTCCTGGAAAATAAAAATCAAATCAAACATGGAATTGAATCAAGGATTTCTTTATGCTCATCAATTAGATGATGATGGTGGAATTACAATGGAAGCGTCATCATGCAACGACCCACAGGAGACAAGGTAAAGAGGGGATATTGCCATGGCAGCCAACTTGATACTGATCTAGATTCTAGTATACCCCCAATATCATCTACCCTTCTTTTGTCAATACATATACAGTAGTCTATCTATATCCCTCTATTTATATACATACTAGTTTATTTCCCACCCAATCTCTATAATCAATAAAAAAACATATTATCCAATCATCTAATCAGGCCCAATTATATTGTTTATTTTTTCAAGTTAAATACGAAAGACTATTCTATATGTGACCAAAGTAAAGACTCTATTGGACCATCATATCCTATATCAAAGAGAAGGATCAATTAGTTCAATTTATCTTGAATGATTAATTTTAAACTTACTTGATCCACAGGTTGTGTCTGTTGGACATTATCTTCACCAGTCCAGTTGATGGTATACCTATAAACAAAATAGTATGAGTATGAGCCTATATAATAACATGTCTTACCTTGTCACTTTGGGTTTATCAGCCAGAATATTACGCTGTAGTTTTTCGACAATGACTTGAGCAGGTGGGTTTTCACGTAATTCTTCATCGGTATATTCATTATTAACATAATATCCAATACGTACAAATTCTTTTTCATGATACAAGCAGGATAAGAGTACCACTGTCACTTCAAGTAAATCACTTTGAGGTAGAAGGTTGAGTTTAGGCGCAGGTGCCTATTACATAAAGAGAGAGAGAGAGAGAGATGAGTCAAAGGTCCACGGGGGTCCGTTTCATTACTTTACCGAAAATACAAAAGTGTTCACACCAACGGGGACAGGTCCTGTTTAAAAATAAAAGTGAATTAGATACCCTTGTTCTTTTGTGTAAAGTGTCCACTTACCAACCATGATAGAATCCAGTACTTGATCTTGTTGAGGGTTTTCTGCTGAGCCAACATAGATCATTCGCCATTCCAGATCTATCAATTATATAAGGTGAGTGAAAGGGTTTCCATATAAAGGGGGGGGGTACTTACCATCCTTCAGTTCAGCGTTGCATTCAAAAGTAATTTGAAAGTTAAAGTCATTGTTAAAGTGTGTAGGATTATCTAGCACCTTTACATTAAGAATATTGACCAGTGACATGATGTATTAAAAAAGAGTGATTTGTAGAAGAAGAAGCGGCGTGTTCCGCTACGGCACGCGATTTTTTTTTTTTTAAAAAGAAAGAAAGTCGGGGATTCAACGCTGGAGACCAGGCGGAATTTGAAAAATGAAGGAGGGTTGCATTCTTTTTTTTTTTTTGCATGTTTGAATTCCTTCTCTTCCTCTACATAAAACATCATGAAATTCAGTGCTGGTAAGGATGGGATGATCAACAAATATACACGAAACGACGTACGAGGATGGATGGGATGAAAACAACAAATAAGCAACAACAACACCAACAATAATACGGGATGGATGGATGGATGGATGGATGACTTGATATGTCAGGGGCGGGGAGTTCATCATGGGAATCACCATTACTCATTCTCTTATTCTCTCATTGTAGACGTTACTTCCTCTCGACGAAAGTGCAGAAAGGCCCACTTCTCTGCTCCTTCTCATATTCGTCAAAAGATCATGAGTGCTCCTTTGTCCAAGGAACTCAAGGAAAAGCACAGCGTAAGTCGGGCCATTGACTCACCACTACAATGTCAACTCACACCTTCCTTTTCTCTCTCTCTCTTTAGGTCCGTGCCATGCCCATCCGTCGTGATGATGAAGTCACTGTTGTCCGTGGTACCTACAAGGGTCGTGAAGGCAAGGTGGTCCAAGTCTATCGTAAAAAGTATGTCATCCACATCGAACGTGTTACTCGTGAAAAGGTCAATGGTGCCTCTGCTCCTATCGGTATCCATCCCTCCAACGTCGTCATCAACAAGCTCAAGTTGGATCACAGCCGTCAATCTATCCTCGATCGTAAGGGAAAGAAGGAAGCTATGCAACAAGTAAGTTGAACTAAAACAGGATATTCAATGATTTGACACTCATCTTTTTATTTTATTTTTAATATCTTTATAGTAAACATCTAATCATCATCACCCCCCACGCTTTACAATAACTTAGTCACCCATCCCCATTTTGTTTTAATAATAAACATATGTAAATCATTCTCTTATATCTCTTTTTGTTATGTGTGGTTTTAAAATGGACGCTATCTTTTTTTGCATCGGTAACTTGAATTTTTCGTCGAATAAGCGGAGGATGAAATATCAGTTAATATTATGTGGGAAGTATGTGGTTTCCTTTTTTTTTTTTTTACTTACCGTTTGCCGAAGCCCCGTACCCTTCCCTCTCAAAGGAGGGGTGCAGTCATATTCTCATCCAAGAATTGACTGACAAGTTGTTGTTGTTTGTTAAATGGGTGGGCATCCCCAAGGAAAGCTGAAAAGAATTTAAAAAGATCTTTTATAAGAAAAAATCAGATGATCATAACCCATGCATTGTCAAATTATAACAATTTTATACAGGACATTGACCATCATAGTTTGCATTAATGAGATGAAGCCTATAGGAAGCCACTTGGGCTAAAGTTTACCCTAATCGACAAAAAATTAAATTTACTCTTTTTGCATGATGGCGGGGTTTAAATATATTGATTTGGCTGGTCTGTCGCACCATCTTGCCACCATGTAGGTAGTGTATCTTGGAATAGTTGATGTATTTACAGTATAATGGACAGAATAAATCATCAAGGGTCAGACGTTTACATGTCTAGTTGAAAGTGTATAGCCTCAACTTGTATGATCCGTCCAATGGTGATCAAGGCGCTCTACAGGCAAGCCAGGGCACAATTTCAAATCCCGACTTTTTCTAACATCTTTTATTTTTATTTTTTTCAAGCTTCTCTTCTTCTTTCGCTCCTTTCTCTTTTAATGGAACAACCATCTCTATCAGAGGTAAACCATATAAATCATTTTACTCTATTCCATGTCAACTTGCTAAACTCTTCCTTCTCTTGTTTATATTCATCTTTTTAGCTAAATATATTTGCCACGGAACCAACCGAACCAAAGGTAAACAAACTCAACCATCCCTCCACGAACTAATCCCAATCATTTAGTATAAAGCACTATGTGAAAACATCTTTGACGTACCACGATCCAATCTTTTAGATGTACTCGAAACACTACAAGAAGCATTCTGGACTGATGAACCGCACCCTACCCAACCACCACCACCACCACCACCACCACAGCAGCCCGATCAGCCTCATCCGACTAAACGAGCCAGACAAACATCACCTGTCGAATACCATCAGCCTACTTCACCATCACCACCATCGTCACCTCTTCATCGTATCATGTCATCGCCACCCGTTTATGCATCCATCAAACCACTACCACCAACCACAACTGAACCAACATTGACACTATGGACGGTCAAATGGCTTCTTTTTAAACAACTAAAGTCATCCTATCCGGGTAAGACAAGACGAACCTCCCCACCCCCTTCTTAGCGATCTAAACTGTTTTGTATTATAGTCTATAAAGAAAAAGAGGTATTGGCATTATGGCAACGCTTCCAACATCAAGGCACCAAGACTGAAATCCGACATTTGGCTAACTATCTTTTACCCGTGGCTTGTGCGATGCGTCGATGGACGGTGGCCCAATCCTTCCGTCAAGTCCTACAAGTTTGAATATGTATATACCAACTAGTTTTTATAGTTTTTTTTTTATTATTAGAATAATTAATTAAATAAATAATATTGTATAACATCTACTACATCTGTGTAAAAAAAAAAAAGGGGGGGGGAAATGTATATGTATGGTAAAACAAGAGAGGGGGAGGAGGATGAAAATAAAAGATGGGGGGGGGCACTATTTTACATTATGATGGGATGATCGACTAAGCATTTTCTTGATGGATCGTTTTTTCCAAGTTTGGTTGTTGTGAGGAGATGAAGTGTCACGAAGATGAATACTAGGTTGATAATCAGAGTGAATAGAGAATCGATCATCATCGTGAGGGAATGATAAATCACCCAATTCCATATCCAGTTTTTGAGAAGGTGTCATGTTATTCAATTTTGCTAGTTCATCCGTCATGGTTGTAGGGGATGATGAGGCTGATGATGTCGGTGTTACTGGTATCTGTGTCGTTGTAAGATTAGGTGATAGATTGGTATGTTGGTTAGATGTTGTTGCAGTAATGTAATCTGTGTTGGTCCCTTCACCTTCACCAATAGGACAAGTGGCGACAGTGTGATCTGATGAGTGTACTATAGTAGTCGAAGGAGGATGAGGGCGTGAGGTGATTTGTTCCGTAGGTGATGATGATAATGGGTCGTCAGTTGGCTCCAGAGGGAGACTCGAGATAGAGGAGAATTGTTCAGATCGCATAGATTGTGAAGGTGCTGCTGAGAAAGTACCAAGATCATTGTAATCTTCATCCAAAAGAGATTGTTGTTGTTGTTGTTGTTGTTGATGATGATGATGATGGTGTAATCCTGCCATTAAAGAGGGGTAGCCGCCACTATTGCCACCCATCATCATTCCTCCAGGTAGAGTAGAAGAGGTATGAAGATGCTGCTGTTGTTGTTCGAGTATATGAGTTGCCCATTCCCGTTGTTTACGTCTAGCTTCTTCAAAGATGGCAAACCAATTGACAGGGACTTCCACACGCAAGTAACGAGTCCATAGATGTACAGGGGGATTACCAGCTTCATCAAAGGCATCAAAGGCGTCGAAATCCCCTGGAAGATAACGAGCCTGTGACCATCGCATTGGTGAGTTTTCAGACCCTATAAAAAAACAAGAGATCAGTTTTGTCACCTTCAATTGTGGTAAGCTACCACGTGCATCACATCATCATATTGTTTTTATTTTATCCCGAATGGTAACTTACGAAGTACAGCAAAACAACACATATCATCGTTCCAACCTATGAAGGATAATAACGTTAGTATATTGGACATGTAGAGTTATAATTTTTTCTTCTTCTTTACCTTGAAATAAGCCAACTGAGACGTGATGGATCTTGATAATGTAAAGAGCACCTTGTTTCAAGTCTTCATGGTCTAGAGGTTGTAAGGTACCTTCCCAAAGAGCAGCCGATCCTTTCCGATCTTGTACAGGATGAGATTGGTTTGGATTCCACCGAGCTAGTTTTTGTAAGGTCATTCGACTTTTATCCACCATGTTTTAATATATGTTAATGAGAGAGGATGAGAGGGTAGATAGTAGAGAGTAGATTATAGGGGAAGGGGAAGGTGTTTGTGATAAAAGAGAGTATTAAAAGGAATGGAGATATAAGGAATGGTAAAAAGAAGAAGAAGAAGTAAAGAGTAAGGAAAGAGAGAGAAGAGAGACCAGGCACCTGCCTTGATATTTATTCCAAAAAAAAAAAAAAAAAAAAAAAAAACCACCATCCTGGATTGTGCCACACCTAAGGGTCTAAAAATAGACTCGAGATAATCCACCCACCCAAATAAAGTCCGCCCGCGTATGATAGAGAGAGTATGTTGTGTCGATCCGAGTTAATCTTCTTCGCTTCCTTTCACTACCATATTCTTCAAAAAGTGTTGCAAGACATGTCGTAGCCGTTGAGGTGAGATTTTATGATTCGTAAACCGTTGAATACGTTGATCCAAATACCGTGATATCATTTCATTCAACATAAAATTTCGTTTCGGGACTACATTTGTTGTACCAGATAATCCATCCTCATCATCATCACCACGCTGATGTTCACTAGTTTGTTGTGATTCCGCCGTATTGTCATGGTTACCACCATCTTGATCGTCTTGATCATCATCATCGTCTTCGTCACCGCTACCACTGATTTGATCCGCTGTTCGTTTCTTCTTCTTTTTGGGTATGACCACCGATGTTGCAGGGCGGCTATAATAAAAGGAAGGTGACATCCAATTGACCTGAGATGTGTTTTGAGTGGAGACAGAGTACCAGGAGGGTGACATATCCATGCTGGGTAGAATTGTGTTTGTTACTGAAGGTTCATAGGAAGTGGGCGGAGGTCGTACCATAGATTTTGAGGAGAGTGGTAATGAGCTTAAAGAAGGTAATGTCCGGTCGTCATCTGCACTAATCACTGGCGCTGTTGTTGAGTCGGTAGAGGTGGTATTTACATGTGTTAATCGTCGTGACGGGATTGTAGGTGATGTAGTAGATGATGATGCCGATCGGTGTTGTTCATGTTGGTGCTGTTGCTGTTGAGCTTGATATTGTCCATTTCGCATGATGAATTCGGAAGAGAGTATATCCATTGCCACTTGTTTCGATTCATGGAGATTTTTCAAGATTTGGAGCATTTCAGGCACTAAAATTAAAAATGTCAGTCATTTAATTTAATCTAAGTGTGAAAGCCTTTTGCTTTGTCTTACCAAATATGTATTCCAGCACGCTTCTGTTTCTAAATGTCCGCCGTTCTTTCATTTGATGAATCACCTTGTCCCAAAAGTCGGTCCGTGTATTCCAGTAAGGCCAACCATATTGCATCAACACCATCATATTGCCGGCTTTTTCATCCCATCGCATTGCTGAATCCAAAGATGCCATACCACCTTGTTGTCCAGTTTCATTGTCAAGACTGACAATAAGATGCTTAATACAACGCACGACAAGTCCCCTTTGCGTAACATGCATTAGTCCATATTCATGATCACGGAAAACTGTTCCTGCTGTGTGACAATCTAGTTCATCCGTAATAAAATCCTTGTCGTTCAATTCTTGAGGTATCGGGAATACAGAGAGGATAATGGCGATTTCTAAAGTAGATTGCTATTACGAAAAAAAAAAAGTTTAGATATCGTTCGAGCAACATATTTTGTTTGTTTTCTACTTTTACCTGGAGACTACCCACTAAGAGATAGATTACACCAATAGTATAAAGGACACGGAATGCAAACATAAAGGGAATGTTGTATTCAACCAAGTGGGCCTTTTCTTTTCCTTGACGACGTTGTACTTCAATTCGATCACAGATAGATTGAGAGAGTTTAAGCGCCTTGGATAAATTTCCAGGGATCGAAGGCTATACAAATGAGAGTAAATCGTTAGTTAACCAATAATAGTAATAAAAATAAAAAATAAAAAAACTCCATTATACATTTCTTCTTACCGTTGATAATGCCAGATCACTTCGTACCAGTAGAATAGCATTGTAAATGTCAAACGGAAGTTGGTAAGCATCAATGACCCGAGTGAATTCCGTTTCCCAACCACCAAATAAAGTTGTCCAGTCAATATCAGGTGATGTATGTACTACCCAATCCCACAGGTTGACCAAATGCCGTAAACAATCCGCCGCTTTACTGAGGATTTGCAAAGTTTGATCCACACCTTCCATACAATATGAATCCAATCCACCACCTCTTGTATCATCCAATTTGTTCTTCTTCTTTTGTCGAGTCCCGCCTTGTTGGAAATGTCCCGCTGCCGTTGTTGTTGTTGTTGACTTTTTCCAATGATCGCCGATCAAATTATTTGAAGACTGAATGGCGCAAATGGGAATCAAACATGCCTTTTCTTGACGTTGACTGGTACCACCATCAGAAGCAGAATCAGTTCCACCAGATTCAGTACCATCAAGGACACAGATGGCTCGATAATATTCGAATGCAAATTGAGTGAATTGAGAGGAGACCGCCATGTATTCGCATGTAAACGCCACCAAGGTCGATAATGTATCCTTATCCGCATTGGTACCCAACACAGAAGTGGCTGATGTTGATATGAGAGGTGAGGTGAGTTTAGTCGATGATGTCGTGGTCGCTTTGTTATTGTTACAATGATCGCTGATATGGGTATTGTCGTTCGTGTTATTGCTGGTAGTAGGCGTACTATTGCTGCCACCTGCGCGGCCCGATGTCAAATCGTCACGAAAAGTCGATGTCTGTTGTCCAGAAGGAGGTTGTTCTTTTTGACACACTGGAAGAGATTGTCGTTGTTCTTTAAGATATTGGAATCGGTTGGTGTGTGATAAAAAGTCCAATCGCGCCAATCCTTCGTAACCACAACAATCCAACATGGAGCATGTAAACTTGATATTGTCGTTCCATTGTCGATGATCAATATAATAGCGTTGACCAAGTCGCAGAAATTCTTCAAACAAGTTGCTGGGAATGATGAGATAGTGCTTGCCGTCTGTTGATTTGATACTTGGTGCAGATCCACTACTTGTCAATAACACTCGTTGTTTCCACAGCCTTGGGAAGAGATTGGTTACTAGTTAAAAAACATACTAAAGTTAATTTTCCCTTTTATGTTATCAATGATAAGACATTATTTACCTAAGGTGTGAATACAATGATCCTTATCTCTACCCTGGGCACCCAATATCAGTAGTTTCATTGTACGAATCTATTGCGTAAAAGAAGAAAAGGTGTTAGTAAGTAAATGTTGGATTGTTTTTCTTTTAATGTTCTTCCTTTACCAAGTATTTGTAAGCATGACGAGGATAGGCTTGAATATAATCAAATAGGATTCGATAGGCCTTCAAGTAACTGGTTTTCTCCAAATGTGCTATACGTAAACAAGTAAAGTCAGTACACCTACATCCATGTATGTTTTTTTTTTTTTTTTTTTTTTTTTTTTTTTTTTTTTTTTAATATTACCTGAGGCAGTGTCCACTATAGTTGATTGAATGAGGGATGGTAAAGATTGGAAGAAGCCTAAATTAGAACACACAAAAAAGAATATGATTAATATCAGAGGGTTCTTATGCATATTACTTCTTGAAACATCTAACATGACTTACGACTTGAATCCGAGTCTTTTACAGGGTCGATATGGTTGGCCAGTCCAATGATATAGTCGTTGTACTTGTCGCTATTACCACTATTACTCTGCCTATCAAAAGAAAAAAAAAACATAATGTTGATTAGTAAAGAGATAAGTGTTCTTTTTTTGGGGTTTCCCTATTGTTTACCCCAAGATCAATGAACCATACTTACAATAAGACAAACGATTGAATCGCCTTTTCCACGTTACCCTGGCTAATGGCTAACCGGTGGATAGCAAACTACAATGACAACAAAACAAGATTGCTAGTTAGATACATCCTTTTTTCTTCATTGTTGTATTTGTTGTATGTTAATAATAGTTTTTACTTTACCTCTTTGTCAAAATCAAAGGGAGGATGGAAGTTTAGCGTCGTTTGGTTGGTGCTTTCTGTGGAGTTGTCATTTTCGTTCGAATAGCTTTCTTGTGCGTTATGATTATTGACCATTAAAAATTAAAAAGGGAGAGGACAATAGATTCTCTATAAAAGTAAGCAAAGATATGTATGGGTGTATATGTATAAGTATGAGATAAAAGAGAATCAGATTAAATTCAAAAGGATGTATAATGTGGAGAGAGCGGCAAAAGAAAGAGGAAGGAGCAGAAGAAGAGTGAAAAAAAAAAAAAAAAAGGCTGTGGTGCCTACCACTTGTTCCTCGGGATGATTTCAAAAGCCGCCGTTTCCCAGCAGAGGTTAAAAAAAGAGGGGGAAGTATCACAAAAAGCGTAGTCTAAATATGCAACCAAACCAAACCACACATGTTAATAAACAATATACAAAAGTAAACATCTTTATTTAATATAAAAAGGGTGTGTGTGACATGAAGAAGACTAATAACAACATAAAAAAGCTATCATCTAAGCAGAAGCAGACTTTTGCATGGAAGAAGTACGACGGCGTTCCATTTTCTTGTCCTTGGTTTCCTTGACACGCTTGGCCAACAATTGCTTGTATTCGGCTTCGGCTTCCTTGGAGGCTTCGGCACGTCTGCGCTTGATGGCAACCCGGTGACGCTTGCGTTGGAGAGTAGCAGGAGTGACCAAACGTTGGATCTTGGGAGCCTTGGTGTAAGGCTTCTTTTCAGGGTTCTTGGGTTGGACTTCACGACGGATCACATACTTGCGGACATCATCAGCATAAGACAAGTTGAAGAATTTGCGGATCTTGGAGGCACGCTTGGGACCGAGACGCTTGGGCACGGCAATGTCAGTCAAACCGGGGATATCTTGTTCACCTTGCTTGACCACCACCAAAGAGAGCACGGCGAGATCGGAAGAGACGATACAACCACGGACGGACTTTCTCTTGCGTTCACCAGTGCGACGAGGACGGTAGCAGCTGTGGCCCTTGGAGAGCAACAAACGCACACGATGAGGCAAAAGCACACCTTGCTTCATGGGGAAACCTTGCTTGTCGTTACCACCAGAGATACGGAAGACGTAGCCCTTGAATTCATCACCGAGAGCATCACCAGGAACTTCTTGAGACATGCGCTTGTCATAGAATCCACGACTTTTTTTAAAAAAAGAATGACAGGTTAGTTAGTAAAGAGGAAAGAGAATGAGTGTCATGTGCCTTTTAAAACCCCACCCATGAATGATGCAACACCCCCCTTTTTTTTGGGTATTGCCTATTTTTTTTTTTGTATCATCATAAAGAGATAATGTACTTACAGACGACGTTCATCATCGATTTCGATCAACTTTTGGCAGCCAGTGGCTGGATTAGCAATGTTCAACTACATTTTATATAAAAAAGAGATTGTCAGTAAAAAAAAAAGTCCATCCATCCATCTATCCATCCATCCAATAACATCGTATTCGTATAAGCAAGTTGATAAGAATTATGATGGTGGTGACAAGTCGATGGTGTTGATAGTTGTGATTTGTACCTTCATGGTGTTAACCGCTGCTAAGAAAAAAAGGAAAGAACCATTC
Source organism: Chlamydoabsidia padenii (assembly GCA_025330725.1). NCBI lineage: Eukaryota > Fungi > Mucoromycota > Mucoromycetes > Mucorales > Cunninghamellaceae > Chlamydoabsidia > Chlamydoabsidia padenii. Next base: position 570,959 of record JAIWND010000021.1, on the reverse strand, counting down.
CTTTTGGCACCAGACCGCAGATAATTATCCCCCTCGAAATATTGAATTCCCGACCTAATGCGGGATTTGAATATGCATAACTCAAAATTGGCTTCCGTGTTCCTAATACTTATGCATGTAGTTGTGAATTATAATTCTATAACGATAGAACAACTTATAGTTGTTACTTGTTGTGTTATTTAAGCTTCTATCCTATATACCAAAACAGACTTGTATGAGTGCATCAACGACGGTGTTTGAAAACCGGATTTATTTGTGTTGGTAAAATGACTTGACAACATACTCACCATTGCAGATGTCACAATTGAATAGGCAAGTCCTTATGATGAGAACAAGCCAAACTATATCTATGGATGGTCATACAGGAAGAGGGGAAAAAAGTATTATCGTCATGAAGAGGAGATCAGGGGCGGTACCTGAAATCAAAAAAGGCGAGACTGCGTTTCTTTCTGGGGCAGGAAAAAAAAAAAAAAGAAAAAAACTGTGGGACGGATTTATTTTCTTCTTCCTTTTCCACCCTCTTTTTTCTTCTCTTCCATCATGGCTCAAGCAGACAACGAATGGCACAGCATTACACCCGACAATCATAAAAGCACTGTGCCTGTACCCGAAGGACTTGATTTGACGGTATCCCATCCTTTGGAAAATGCTTGGACAATGTGGTTCGACAATCCTTTGACCAACACTAATGCACAATCGTGGGCGGAAAATTTAAAGGAACTTGTTACCGTCGATACTGTCGAAGCCTTTTGGGGGTAAGTGACCGAAAAAAAAAAGAAAGTGGGATTGACACTAACTCTCTTGATATATATATAGTGCCTTTAACAATTTGACCAAGGTGGATCAACTCGAACCCAACTCCAACTATCATTTCTTCAAGAAAGGCATCCGACCTGAATGGGAAGATCCCGCTAATGCTAATGGTGGCAAGTTTGTCATTCAATTCCCTCGTGCACGCAGTGGCAACACTATCAATCTCTTCTGGTTGAACATGGTAAGTGGTGGTAGTAGGGATAGAGGACTTGATGTGGTGATATATATATATATATATATATATCATGATAACTAATTGATCTTTGATTAGGTACTGGCTGTCATTGGTGAACAATTTGTTGAAGGTGAAGTTTGTGGTACTGTGATTGCCATTCGTAGAAACTACTTCCGTATTGCCTTGTGGACCAAGACTTCTCAACGAAATGAATCTTTGGAATCTATTGGGTAAGGATAAAGGATGATCCTTCAAAAAGGGCCGACTCTCTAACCATCTCTTTCTTTTTCTCTCTCTTCTTGTTTAGTCACAACATTAGGGAATTGTTGAATTTGCCTATGCATCTTACAATGGATTTCATACCCCACGAATCTGCTCAGATACATGAAAAATTCACTCTCTAGATTATATATATTCTTCTTCTTCCTTCTTTTTGGATCTACATTACATAGTATAGTACATTTATATCAATAGTTATTCTTTAAATCATTCAATTAAAAAAAAGTATATCTTTTGATCACAACGTGTTGTAATCAATCTGGGTGGGAGTGCCTTATCCAACGGGGATTTAGATCACTAATTGTAGTCAATTACGTTAGAAGGTATAAACCTGTATGGTGGTTTATAGCTATGTGATGTATGTCTATTGGTGATGGGGAGGGGCTATGTGCCAAATATAAAAGGTACAGAAAAGGGTTGGTCGGATCAGTCGGGGTTTACATTATGCGTACGAAAAAGGGATATGGCACTGTTTACTATCCATTTTTCTTGTATATAGACGCATATATTAAAAAATTTAAATCAACTATGTATCTATTCATGAATTGAAGAAATACTGTTTACAATTAGCTGATAGAGAAAGCAACAAGATTGAATATGAGCTCGTCATGCAAGATCAAAAATAATTGAAATCCCGTCAAGTCAGTCAATTACCAGTTCATATCATCTTGAGCTTGGTATAACAGACAAAGCATTTTTTATCACTTGGCTTTACATTCCATTAAAATCATTTATAGCAATATCTAGTATGAGAAGAAGAAAAGTCCATTGTTCTTTTTTCGGTTACTGTACATTTCCAACACCGCCTACGTCTGTGCGGGGAAGATCACGCATAAAGAAGAAGAGTCGATGTTCATAAAAGGTACAAAGATAAGATTTTATTTATCAACTACAAAATAAAACTAAACTAGACAACGATTGCGAATAAAAAAAGGGGAGAGAGAGAGAGAGAGTTCCGCTAAGCAATAGAGATCCAATAAATGTCACGCTGTAGAATCGCCAGACTTGACCTTTAGTTCTCCCCATAGTTGTTTATCAAAACCATACTAAAAAGAGTAGCACCAGACGAGTGAGAATGAACCCATTATCCAGCATTGTTTGTTCCTCCAGTGTTAAACCCGCCGTTAATTAATTCTAGTCGATGAAGGGATTCTATAAACATCAAAGTGAGAATAAAGGTTTTAAAGATTCATCCGCTTCCATCCTTTACCTGGTGATTCATTCATTTACTGGACTTGATAGTAGGATGTTCTTGTCAAGGCTATTCCAAAGGGCTATCCGACTTGATAAATAGTTCATTATAAGGCTGACAAAGAAGAGTCGTTATCTACATGAGAAGTGTTGTTAGATAAAAGATTAGTGCAAGGACCATTTAACTTACATTAGTTCCTTTGGGTAGCATTTTTACGGGTATGAGAAGCATAGTGTCCTTTTCAAAAAGAGTGTTGTAATCTATAAAGATGATTGAACAAGTTTAGTACAAGTCATTTCAAGCCCCAGCTTTATTCTATTCATACAATACCTTTTTTTTTTCTTTCACATCGTTTACCCCGATGAACTATAGAAGCATGGTTCGTTCATCAAAGGGTTGGGTTGTAAAAAAAAAGTAAAAGAGAAAGGGAAGAAAGACTACCTGAGTGTCGCTTTGGATATAGGAAAATGGCGGGATTTGAATTAATTTTGGGAACCGTCCTTTTTTTTGATGGGCGCTTGTCCCAATTGCTTGCTCTTTCTTTTTACTGTGGTTAACCTTGTAGGTATCAAACTCCAATATGTAAAAAAAAAGAAAAAAAAAAAAAAGAAAAGAAAAGGATGAAATGGACTCGGATACATCAAGATGGATATGGATGGATTAGATACAACAGAATATATGGATGGATGTGGGAATGGATGGATGATTGGAGGAGTTTACTGACATCACCCTCTTTTTTTTTTTTTTTAATCAACATTTTAGAAACGACTATGTCTTCAAAGATCGTTAAAATTGCTGGCGCCAAGCCCGTTGATGAATTCGAAATTACTATTGGTCAAGCTATCATTGATCTCGAAAACTCTGTCCCCGAATTGAAGAAGGAATTGCGTCCTCTCAACATCACTGGTGCCAAGGAAGTAAGTAGTACGAACGATGCATGTATATATTATGACTTGTAGTTTAACTTATTCCTGCTCTCTCCCTTCCTTTTTATTTTTTGTCTAAACTTGTAATAGGTCGAACTCGGTGCTGGCAAGAAGGCTATCGTTATCTTTGTGCCTGTCCCTCAACAAAAGGCTTTCCACAAGATCCAACAACGGTAAGTGGAAACCATGACGATGGATTAGAAAAAAAGGATGGCAACTAAACTCTTGTATTATTATCCATAGTTTGACCCGTGAATTGGAAAAGAAGTTCTCTGACCGTCATGTTGTCTTTGTTGCTCAACGCCGTATCCTCAAGAAGCCCAGCCGTCACGAAAACCCCAAGCAACCTCGTCCTCGCTCTCGTACTTTGACTGCTGTCCACGATGCTGTCCTCGAAGATTTGGTCTACCCTACCGAAATCGTTGGTAAGCGTACCCGTGTCAAGGTCGATGGCTCCAAGACTATCAAGTGCTTCTTGGATACCAAGGATGCTACCTCTTTGGAATACAAGCTCGACACCTTCTCCTCTGTCTACCGCAAGTTGACTGGCAAGGATGTTGTCTTTGAATTCCCCGCCAATGCTGAATTGTTTTAAAAAGGTTTGTGATGTATAAATATCATTACTCTAGTTAATAGTATAGGCTTCTCTTTGATATAATAAATAAAACAAGGCTCTTTTTTGACATTTGGGATTGTCTGGACTTTGTGGGATACAGGGAACAAGGCTTATTGGATGGTTTGTGCGACGGGTGCTGTTTAAATTTTAGTGCCTGTGATTTTTTTTTTGATTTTGTCTCTCTTTTCCTCTTTTCTTTTTACTTTTCCACTCCCCCACTACTTTTTTATTTTACTTTTTTACTTTTACTTTTTTCTTCTTTATTTTACTTTATTGTCACCGTTGTTGCTCTTATTATTATTATTATTATTATGCAGCACAATGGTAACGCCATACAACTAGTACCTCCTCCTCCCTTAGGATTTCCTTCCCTTCAACTGGTGCAATCACTAGCCAAAGGGATTATTGAAGACCTTAACAAAGTAGAAGCTGAACTCCGTCAAAATACTGGTGTATCTCTTGTCATCAAGCAATTCGAAAAACCGGGATTTGGTCAAGACGAAACTTCTTCTTTAGTTGCAACACCTTCAACATCTTCAACAACGAAATCAATATTCATCAACGACTACTCTGGCTGTAAAACCAAGAAACAAAAGAACGATGGAAGGCTTCATGAATGCAAACACGATACTAGTACTCTGGCTGGCTCACACCTAGATATGAACTCTACCAGTAACACAGTGATACCAGATAACAACAACAATGTACTTTCTCTTTACGAAATGGTGTTATCACAACAAACTCGACCACGAACATATATTAGTCAACATGGTCATTTTATGGGTGAAACATCTTACTACAGCAACTCACTATCTTACTCACCACTACAGCAAGATAAAATGCAACTTGATCTGGTCACGCGATCACTTTATGCTTTATCCACACCTATTCCACCACCCCAATTGACATTGGATACCCAGCTTCATCTGATTGATGTTTACTATACTCACATTCATCCACATTTGCCTCTGATCAACAGACAAGACTTGCTATTGGAACTGGATCGTTGTAATCTTGGGCAGCCTTCCTATTTGTCACCTTTATTTTTCTACGCTTTATTTGCCCGATCTGCACCCTTCTCGAACGAACCTCATCGATTCATTGACAACAGCAACACAGATCAAACCATCGATTCTTTTGCAACTCGGTGTTTACAATACGCCAATCAACTCCGAGATACTTACCTACACCAACCACGAATCAGCACGGTATTTGCTCTCCTCCTCATGGCTTTGCACTTGGAACAGTCAAGACGACATGAAGAATTCAGCAGGGTTTGGATATGGGCTGGTGAAGCGTTTCGAATGATTCTGGACCTGGGCTTACATCGATATAATTCATTCACCAACATATCATCACCTCCTATCAAAACAGGCTCATCAACATCATCACCACTGACATCCTCATCTTCATCATCATCACTGTGCGACCCCATGGATAGCGCGGAATTGGCAACAATAGAACACAACGCTTGTGAACAATTCGGCATTCGGACTTTCTGGGCCGCTTTTGTGTTTGATCGCTCGCTTAGCTTGGTATATGGTCGGCCTTTTACCTTGGAGGAAAGAGATATGTAAGTATAAATGGAAAAACAATATTGGTGCAACTGAAAAGGAAAAATTCATCACTCGGGCCGAATATAGGGAAGCAGTGATGGATGGGCAGCGTCAATGAAAGACAGGAAATGGTATCACTAAACTTTTACTTTTTTTTTTTTTTTTTTTTTTTTTTTTTTTTTTTTTTTTATTAATTGCAGTGATGTCCCACTACCAAAGGCTCTAGAACACGATGATCAAGACACAATTACTTGGATGGCCACATTCCTCGACCGTATTGATATCTGCAAAATCATGGGAAGGGTTGCAAAGTTTAATTACTCGCCACATTCATCCGAAAGGGGTCCAATCAGGGTAATACAAAAACTACAAAGCCTTACTGACTTTTAACTTTATTTACTCACCCTACTTTACTCATCTGTTATAGCACCAGGACGCCATGTTGTCAACTTTGGATTCTTGGATCACATCACTATTGAAAGACTTCTCTCCTAGCGAAGACATCACAAGATTGGCAGTAAAAAGACAACATGTAAACATCATTCGACGGTTGGAACTATATACACTACTTATCCTCTTGCATCGACCGTACATCCAGGAACACTCAGCGGCAAAATCTTCTAATGGTAGTAGCAATAACAGTACCAACAACAGTTATACTGGCAACAACAACACATCTCGACCATCATTAGATATATGCTCACATACAGCCATGATCATCACTCAACTCACAGCAGATATTTCAACAGATACGTTGGTCTATTTATCGAAAACATCACCAATGGTCACTTATGCGATGATAATGGCACTCCGGATCCACCTTCTCAATGCATCTGCTTCTGCACATGATCAGAAATCAGGGGCTTTTGGTGAAATCAACTTTGAACATACCTTGGAACTATTAAGAACGATACCAACTACAACAACTAAATCAGGCACCATGTTATCCGAATCGATCGACTCTTTGGAAAATCAATATAAGCAGCGACCAACATCTATCCTCTCTGGGTTTACTCGACCATCTAGTAGTTACACCAAGTATTCTTCAAGTCCTCGACTATCTGGGTCTTTGGATAGCCGACTTCGACTTGCTTCTACACAAAGTGAAGGCTCGACTTCCTCCTTTGACAGTGATCCTAATGGCTCATCATCGAAACGTCCTTACGAAAGTGATTCCTTTACATCTGGATACAACAATGGCAACAGCAACAGCAGTAGTAATAGTAATGGAAATACAATGGCCAAACCAATGCAGAAACTGAAGATTATCGAGGTCCACCCATCCAAAGGAAAACAAAAGAAATTCAAATCATTGACTCCACCCAATATCGATCCGAACAACAACAGTAAACTCAACACCAGCACTAGTAACAACACAAGGCAACGTTCTGGAGGTCACACAATTATCATCAACGAAGATGAGCGACGTGGACCATCACGAACATTGAACAATCACAAGGAATCTCGGGAACCGACAACAAACATAGGACCAACGACGAAAAAGACCACACCTATGGGATCTTCTCAACATTTCATCATCGACAACAATCACACGATCAACAATGACGTTAGAAATAACGATGACAGCACCAACTCTTTATTGCCTACCAGTGGTATAATGGATGGTCAACAACATCAGTTTTATCAGACATCGAATCAACATTATCAGCACGTAAATCAAGTCATGCCTGTGTATAGCGACTCACAGACCTCATCCAACTCATCACATCAGTCATTCATACAAAGTGCAGGCACATCAGGAATGGAATACGGCATGAACACTCTTTTTACTTTTGGTGATGGATTAACAGGGGATCACTCATCTTCCTTATTGTATGAACAGTTTTTCGCATCGACCAACAACAATGATGGGAACCACTTGATAACACCTGTGCATTTGGCAACATCATCAACAACAACAACGGCGACTTCAGCACCGATGTCCTATGATGATGCTTCTCTTGGTGGATCCATTGACCTTCCATCATCTTACTCATCTTACTTGAACAACCCTCCACTAGTTTATAGTAATGAACAATCATCCTCTTCCACTCTATTTATACCTTCATCAAATTACCTTCCTTCTAGATGATGGATGATTTAACCCCCCCCAACATTTATTATTTTGTTTTTATTTTACCCACATTTTTACTTGTACATATTAGTGATGCATTACATTCTATTCTTCTTACTTTTACCCCCTTCTTTTTTTAAACATAGTCTTATCATTGGATGTAAACATTAATATGTCTCTTCCTCACCCTTCTTTTATTTTTATTTTAATAAAGTTATAAATCTGTGTGGAATGGAATAGATATATGTAAAAAGTCTTCAAGTGGTAATCATCCCGGCCCTTCTGTGATACATTAAGATCCTTTTCCCCCTTTAGACTTGGAACTGCTTTATGTACTTACATGAATTGTTTACATTATATGTGATACCGTGGTTTTCTTTTTCGGAGCGGACGGATGTTCAAAGTAAAAAAGCAAAGCTACATTACTCGTACATGAACCCATAGCCGAATAAATTACTTGATCTATTAGGGTCAAAAAGAATAATTACAACAGCAAGACAAGCCATTTTTATTATAAAACAAGTATACGATTTTTTATTTAACAAGTGGTTATTGGTCGAATCGACCGGAAAAGGCCGCACCTTCAAATATATATATATAAAAATCCACAATAAATAAAAATCTTTTAAACAAACTAGACGACTCTTTAGGGTGTAAAGAAAAGATGAAGTGGGTTTGAAGTGGTTACAATAAAATCTAGATGTCTAAATCAATGTTTAAAAATCGATAGTATTTCCTTTTTTGGGAGCGACCGGAAAAGGCCGCATATTGGAACGGTCATAAAAGATGTTAAAAGAAGAGTTTATTTAAAAAAAAAGCTTAAAAGCAAAGATCTACCAACTAAAAATTATTTAATCTATTTGCCGAGCGTTCGACGTCCAGGACATGCTTGGGATGGCATTTTTGGCACAAGGCGTCCCCAGCACAAATGCATTTATGCTGGGTTCTAACCTTGCACTTTATGCAGACCCGCCGGATGTAATCCCCTGACAAAGAGTGTTTACCCAAGGGAACAAGTTTATGATAATCAGCCCTGTGTACCTGCCCCCTTGTGCCCACCATAGTGTTGCCGGTATTACCACCCTTAATACCATTGATATGGACCTTCAGGCCTTCCACCAACCTCCAACGGAATGTTGTGTGCAACACATCTTCACCTTCATCACGAAAATGTTTGAAGGCAGAAAAAGCATTTGCTTCAACTATCCCGAGGAAGAAGGCCAAGCACCGAAGTTCCCAGCGTTGTGTTTTCAACACGTCGTGAAACCCGATCATGTTGTCACGGCGGTTGTTGGAGATGTCCACGGAGCCTTATCATAAAATAAAATAAAAATCATCACCCCACCCGCCCCATCACATCCCATCACATCTTTTTTTTTTTTTTTTTTTTTCCACTTACTTTTATTGGTTTCGTAGTCATCAAAGACCACGGGACGGACCACTTCCACGACCACTCCAGTGTTTGGATCTTTGAATTTCCGTGTGCTGCCGGGTGTCGTGGTGCTGCATGTTGACACCAACGCCTTCGCTTTCAGATCACGGTATGTGGCCACAAACAGATGCTCCCCGGGAGCGGTCGACTTCATACACTTGACATCACCATAGTCGGGGCCAAGAGACTGAATGATATCCACAGCAGGCATACCCCGAGGCCAGTATGCCCGCTTTGCCACCTGCATTATTGAATGTAGCCCAATTTCCTTCAATTTCCTTGCCATTTCCGGAGAGCCAAACCAAGAGTCACCAATGATTGTTCTTCCGGAGTACTTCCATGGATCCACTAGGCGTTTGACCGTGGCCACAATGGTGCGATCTTGGCCAGCAGGCACCCGACGCGGAGCCAAAGGATCACCAACAATGTCAAGACGCATGATAATTGACGTAACATTATCAGCGATACACTTGTATTCCTGTCCGATTGGGTGAGGTTTCCTAGGTACCTTTTTGAGGTTTGGCATACCCTGACCGAGCCATTGATTCATAGATTCGTCGACGCACATGTATCGGCCAGGGATGATTGTCGTTTCCAGATGGTTGTTCAGCCCGTTGAAGAATGATCGCACCTGATACAAAGGATCCAACTTGAACCTAATCACATGAAAAAGTTCAAGTCAATTTCCAGATATCGATTAGTTTATCTTTACTTACAGATCATTGTCAGGGACGACAAAAACATGCCACTTTCTAATTGCATCAAAGCGCGCCATTGACATATAGTCACCAAAGTTGACGTTGAGGCGGTAAGGTATATCACCGAGATGCCAATAGATTTTACGATCATTACAATTAACGATCGTCATAATGACCAGCAACATGATCCACGTAAGATACTCAGGCCAGTCCAAGGGCTCCCAGGTTGAGACCTGAGAAGACGCATGATCATTGATGGCGGGAATAACTACTGTTTGGAGGTGTTCCACCGGAAGGAAGTGCAAGAAGTACTGACAAGGAGAGGCATAAGCAGCACCAGCAAGTCGGATGGTTGGATTAATACGGTTGTATGCCTCCTCTTGGTTTGCCAGGCGAGAGTCCACAGTGATAGTCGTTTCTTCCCATCCAAGATCCACGATTTCTTCGTCACTTTCGAGATCATCATCTTCCTGAATGGCGTCTTCCAAATAGTCGGGATCGTCCACAGAGTCGGCGTCGATGTCTACCGCCCGTTGTTGTTGTTGCCGGCCTCTAGCACCTCTGTATTTACAACAGCCAAGACCAAGATCAAAGGATCTGTCAGGCAACCGATCGAAGATCACCTTACACATTTGGCGGTTGGATTGTTCATAGATTTCAACAATCTTGCCGTCAAAGCTACAGCCAGGGGCGTTAACGTCCACGTCGTCGACAAAGGTGAGGAAGTCCGTTCGTCTAAGGAACCGTACCGACACAGAGACTGGTGAGTCGACACACAAGTTAGAATTGACAGGAGGCATAATTAGGTAAATCGAGGTTGAAAATAGTAGATTGCTGTTAATGTAAAACGGATTTAAAGGAGAGAGAGAAGAGATAAAAAATTTCCAAAGCTACGAAATCTTTTTTGTGCCTTTTAGTTCCCAGGATCAAAAGCGGATGACGATCCGAGGTTTTTTATTGGTCAAAATATTAATTAGAAGTAGCGACCTTTTTCGGTCGAATCGACCGGAAAAGGCCGCCAAAATCTTTACTTGTTAATGATAGGAGGATAATAGAGAGAGAGAGAGAGAGAGAGAGAGAGAGAGAGAGAGAAGAGACTAAGTCTAAATGATTCCTTGTCGCTTCAAGTCTTCATATGTTTTCTTGTTGAATACGTTGCCTTCGTCGTCTTCGTATTCTTCCATGTTTTCAGCCTTGACGTCTGTTTTAACGCTTTGACTCTTGAGTTTTTCATTCACTAAAAAGAAGAAGAAGAAGAAGAAGGGATTAGTATCATGTCCCCTCCCCCGCACAGAGATTTGTTACTTACAGGCATAAGCATCATCGATTTTAGTAATTTCATGGAATTGACGACTGTTCGGTAAACCAAGACATCGCATACCATGAGCATGACGCCATTCTTGAAAGTGTTTGTCGAATGCCTTTCTTCCCATATAAACATAGTTACCACAGATTTCACATGGATATTCCACACCCAGACCATGTAATTTGTAGAGCCAATAAGGAATAGGTTTGCCATCCCATCCAAGTGGTAATTTGAGTGGATTATAGATTCGGTCTTCATCGTCATCATCGTCGGATTCATCTTGAATTTCGATATCTTCTTGGTCTTGTTCGTGCTATATATACATATATAAAAAGTTAGATACTCAATCATGTTTTCAAACTACTACCCATCCACATTTTACCGTTCGTTCCCGATCAGTCAAAGCTTGCTTTCGTTCCACATTAGCCTTTGACTCTGTCCTGATAGTGTCCAATGTCTTCATATAAGCTGTGATCAGGGCTTCCATCCATGCCGTCTTTTTTCGTCGATCCATCTTGATTGTCCCGTCGTCATTGTTGTTGTTTTCTTGATTCAATTTTTCTTGAGCCTTGACATGTTTCTTCCCCTTGAGATGTGCATCATAGACAGTTTGTTTGGTAAATAATTTTTGACAAGCCTTACAAAATAGACCACTTGCATCCTCCGCCTTGATGTATTCGTTGCCACCCTGGTTCCAACCCTCTTCAAATTCCAATTTGGCGTTCTGTTCTAATAATGCCACATCCTCCAATGGTTTAGCCCGACGGAAGAAGCCTTGTAGATAGTTGTGAAGATGATCTAAATAGAGTCGATAGTCGTTGTTGGATTTCAAGTTGATAGGATACACCTTGGGGTCGGTAAACCGGTCGAATCGATCCAAATAAGGGATATAGTCCAATCGATCCACACCTTTCAGGTTGAGATATTCCGCATGTAGTTCGTTCAAGTCCACGTATCGTCCCAAGTTTTCTTCACCAGAGAAGAGATTATCTAGTACTTTATGGTTTAAACAAAAAAAGATGTATTAGTTACCAGTTTCATCACTATGTCATGGTTACTTACTATCTTCAGCTTCTTCCATATTATCATCTTCTTCATAGTCTTGTTGATTCATATTTCGCATAAATTCGAATTCTGGTGCTTCGATAGGTTCGTTGGGGTATTTCTGGTGATGGTCTTTAATTTGACCGAGTTGTTCATAGAATTCATCCAGGCTTATTGATGGTTTGCTGAGTGAATCGATCGCTTTTTGACGTTGTCTGAAATACAATAAAGGATGAAAAGTCGAGTTAGTACACGCGTGTTTGATCTAGCAAGACAAGTCATCTTGTTACAGTTACTGATTTATTTGTCTTTTTATTTGTCTTTTCACTTACCCATCCTTGTCTTCATAAAGTTCTATGAGCTTTTGACTTTCCTTGTCAAGACGAGTCAAATATCGATCGATCGTATGTTCATTTTGAAGCCGCCCACGATAAGTTTTGGAATCAGTCATGAACTGTTGGACACTGGCTTCTTCCAAACGTTCGATAACTTCGTGTGCACTAGTAAAATAAAAAGTATATAGTGAGTAGACAAAAACCTTTATAATAGACCTTTAAATCTGTCTTTTGTTTCCTTTTGTTACTTACAGTCGTTGAGTTTCGAGTATGTTATCCATGGGGTCTGTTTGGTTCAATGGTACAGTTATAACGAAAGAAGAAGAATACAAAAAGTTGAAAGGGAAGACTGAATTTGATAAAAAAAATAATTGAAATCCCGATGCGGTCACGGCCCTAAAATGGATTCCTCCTCCCCCTCTTTCTTTCTTTCTTTCTTTCTACTCTTTTAATTTTTACCTCTTTGTAACATTATAGATGAACCAATTTCCTTTACGAGATATTAGAAGTAGGTATAGAATGAAAATAATAATATTAATTGGAATCTAACACTTATAATTACTTTATCTTGCCTCGACTTATCCATTTAGACGCAATATCTGGTATGAACATTACTGACACGGGTGACGACAAGACTCCAGGCAGGACTGATCCCACTTTTTTGGCACCTCCTTGGAAGGACATTACTACCTTTTTGGATGAAGCAACAAAAGGTAAAACATGGAAAAAAAAAAAGTAAAAGTGTCTAAAGGAAGTAGGTGGCGATAACCAACTAACTATGTCTACTATTATATAGAAATGGAGGAAGGCGAACTGGTCCACTTGCAGTCTTTTACTCTATTCGATGCGATGAGTGCAATAGAAATAATGGATCCTCGAATGGACACTGGCATGGTGATGGAAGACAATGAATCGAAGGGGACTGACTACGATATAAACCAAATGTTAAGTCCTTCTCAAGTACTTTGGATGATGGATCGACTTTTGGCTTGTGAAGTAAGTGAATAACAAAGAAACAACAACTCCTTCAATTACATATATATTTGACATGATTAACCTATACCTTTTTTTGAAATAATAAAGATGGCGTGGTTGTCGGGTCACTCATTGGCGCAAACTGTATATACCTGTATCTACTTCCACCACGTCCGAAATCAAGATAATCCACCATCACTGTCTACCAATGTTGTGAACTTGGATCTTCTTATGCAAGCTGTATTTAGGGCATACATGCTGGGATCCGTCAAGACTTGTCATCATATCTGGAATGAAATGATTTCTGGAAATATATATGAAGTAAGTAAAGAAAGATAGTAAGGATGATCTAATATTAACCAATGTTTATAACTAGGAAGAAGATTTCACGACAAATCTCTTTGGATTGTCATTATACGACGATATCAGTGACACAGACGTTATGAACGAACTACAACTAGCTTTACGCATGCTCAAAATGTATATGGATTCCAACAAATCACAAGGTAAGAAACAATTTTGAAAAAGGGAGAGGAAGGTAAGAAGGGTATTGATCTCGACTTTTAATGTAGTAATCGAAGCCATACATCAACGCCTTTTATCATGCAAGTTATTCCTACAAAGTCTTTTGCATCTTGCTCCAACTCAATCTGCCCATTTGAATGAAGCTCAGCAAACACTCGCTGACCTTATCAAACAATTGGATCCTTCACCTACCGACAAAAGTGCGACATCTATCTTTGACAGCTTGGAACTTGGACAAGAAGTGAAAGGTGCATTTGATCCTAATATTAACCGTAAATTTACATCACAAGCTCCACCAAGGACCGTCTCTTTGCCAACACATGAAGAAGCATATCAGGAATTCATCCTAATCATCAAACGCCTCGAATCTATATGTACTATCTTTGATCCTCCATCTGCCACATCACCTCCATCACTTCCCTCTGTGGCATCGCTCATGGTAAGAATGTAAAAAAGGGATAAAAGAAGTAATGGTACTAGTTGACTAACGACATCCCCCCTTTTTTTTCATTTTACTTTGGTGCTGTAGAACTTTTTTGCTCGGTTTGCTGGAGACAAGCCTTATCCAGATGCATTCTCAAGGTCGAAATTGAACGTAAGTCGTCAACAAGTTCGATACGTGCTTGTACGCGGGACGATACCTCACTAATACTTTCTTCTTATTTTCTAGTCTCTATTCTACTCTGAAGGCCGTGTATTTGGCACTTTGAATGCTACTGATCTGGTCACTGATTCTATACTCGACTATGTCCAGCTTCCACAATATTGGCTCGAACTTGCTCATCCCGATGATCCGAAACCACTTGCCGATGCAAAGCTATCTCTCCGTCGATTTTTGGATCAAAATGTTGCTCTGGTAAGTAAAAGAAATAAAAACAAAGAAGTTTTGTTTATACCTCTATCTAACTCCCCTTTTTTTAACAGCCCTTTGTAGACTTCTTCAAGATCCAATGTCATAATCGCGCAAGACAACGTCGTATACTATGCAAAGTGCTTGGTGAATGGGAAGGTATACAAGAGGAAGTAAGTACCGAAAATAAAATATAGCCTTGTCCTCATAACATATATACTGATCTGGTTTTATTTTAGGCACTCCATCTAGATAGGAAATTCCAGGATGCAGAGGTAAGTAATATACAAACGTACATGCGAACCTTACCAACCTACCAACTAACTTGATTCCATAATCATCAACCAGATCGCACTTCTTGGTGAAGGCAGAAGTCAACAGACCGAGGTAAGAAAATGGATGAATCCTGTCTAAACGCTGGCTTGATACTTATCATCAACCCCCCCCTTTTTTTATACTCAACAAACAGGACTTGCAAAACATATACCACTTCTCTTTATGGGCTTACAACATGAAAATGAAGATGATGGAACAAATTTTACTACTTGGTTTTGAACTTGATCTGTACGGCGACTGTGAATATGCAACAATCTATTGGTATCACTGGTATTTACAATCGGTGCTAGAAAGGTGCTACGAACGACAAGACCAACAACAGCATGACAACAAAGTATCACATGCCCATTATTCACAACAATTGAACAGTATCAAAAAAGACTTATCCATCGGAACATTCAAGCTACTACTGGCGGCGAAAAAAGCAGGGCAATGGAAACTACAGCAATTACGTTTCGACGATCCTGAAACTCGATTCAATCACCGCCTCAAACCTTTTACCACATTGACCTCACCTCCCTTCCAAGGCTATGATCGCTTCCTACAAGATTCTGCGACAGATCATCTCCAAAGTTCTACACTCTTGAATGCGGCAGCTGAAGATTTCTCAACGGCAAAGAAATCTTTGGAAGGTTTACTCCGGGTGCCGAAGGAAGTCTCTCGAACGGAATTGTGTCATGATTCATCGCAAAAGGTAGGCAAACCACCACCACCTCTCATTGCTCACATGTTGGCTTTTTTTTTTTTTTTTTTTTTTTTTTACTAGGTGCTACTGTCTATGGTGAAAACATGCGTTGCCAACAATATCGTTATCCAACAACTATTGAAAAACGGTGATGCTCCTGGTAAAAAAGTGACTTTGGCATTCAAGTATCATCCCTGGTGGCCTATTATGCAACTTGAAAAATGAATCATCCTTCCTAATCAACATAGTCCCTTTATAGATACATCAAAATACATTTAGACAATAGATATTGATGTTTTGCATTGAAATAAAATACATGTACAGTATGTTGGATAGCTCAATTGTAGTAAAATGTAGGTATGGCCGGTGGCGGGATTTAAAAACCATTTGTGTCATAAAAATGAAGGGTTGTCCCTTTTTCTTCCTTCCTTCTTCTTTTTTACATCTATCCTTACTGATCAAAAAGTCTCCCCTCTTTTTTACTCTTTATTCTATGAAACTAGGTGTTTTCCGGTCAAGGCTTTGAAACTGCAATTCGCATTCACACGAACAAATCATACATTCACTCATAACGACAGCTTAAAAAAAACCCTTACGACATTCTCTCTTCAGTCCATATGCATCACCCCTCTTTGGAAACAACATGGTCCATTTGGTGAAGACAACAACTGTGAATTCTTTACTTTGACTTGGCTTGAACGGTCTCATTCTTGGGACGATGCGGATTACATGATATATCAAGAAACCCCGCCCCCTTGGACTTGGATTGTGTGGATGAAAACAAGCAAAAGGAAACCCCAATAGTATACTACTGCTTACCATGTCTACCTTTTATGATGATAGATGCTATCTTTTTAGTTTTTACTTTTATAATAAACAATGTCTCTATCACTCTCTCTCTCTCTTTTTTTAATTGTATGTGTGATGTTTGATGTGTCTATGGTGGTGGTTGAAGATGTATACATTATTTCACCCCGACCAGATACCCCAAGCATTATCCCCCCCCCAAAAAAAACCCCACAAAGTTTAATGTTTATGTAAAAATGACCATGTTTTTATTAAAGTAAAAAAAAATAATGTATATACAGCTATGTTAAAGTGATGATTATGATACAGGTATTCCAGTAAGGAGGAGGATATCATCAAGCGGGCCTTTAAAATGGGAAGGCAGTAAAGTCGAATTCATGCAATTCATTGGCACATAAGGCCGAAGGAGGAGTATCAAGTTTGGCAAAAGAGCAAGTCGATGCAGAAGAGTCGATAGGTGGTGAGTAAGGCAAAGAAGAGTCCCCACCCAAGAAGACGTCAGATACGTTGGTGAAGTATGGATTCTTGATGGTGGGTTCAAGTGAAGATTCCATAAAAGCTAACCAAGAGTACCGAGTGACATCATTTTGATCCATGGGAGTTGCTGCTGTTTCCACCAGTTTTTCGTCGTCGTCGTCCAAGTTAATGATCTCCTTTGGAGTATGAATGTCGCTGGATGTCAAAGAAGATGAGGGAGACAAAGTGAGTGATGATGGTGGGTATTCCCCTGATTGATAAACTGAGTCGACATCCGATTCTGTTGTGTCCGAATCTAGTAACTCGATATGATTATCGATATGATTAGAATGATTAGGTTTGCTGGAATGGAAGAGGACATTTCCAGTAGAGTTGGTCTGGCTGAAGGTGATGGAAGGGTCGATTGCCATTTTGGGAATGGACCAAGATCGATTTTGTTGTACGAATCTGTCGTATCCCACGATATAACCGCTGGGTACAGGGTCGACTGATGATAATGATTGGTCTAACTGTGTACGTGGTCGTTTTGCTTGATGTTGTTGTTGCTGAGGTTCAAATAGTGTATTGTCCGCTTGTTGTTGTTGTTGTTGCATAAACATTTCGTACCTTCTTTTTTGTGATTTAAGTCCCGCCCGGTGATTTGCATGATAGTGACGAGATTTGGATTGATATCGCTTTGCCAGTCGTTTCGCTTTCACAAGAGCCGCATATCTCCAAGATACAGCGCTAGTGGTAATACCTTGTCCAGGTCCTAGTTTGACATAGCAAGATGGGCATCGAAAGACTTCACCTAATGAGTTTTTGTTCATCTCCAAACAGTCCAGATGCAACCAGTGTGAACAATCATCACATTGCACCATCGCACCAGCATCTTCACGAGGAGCATCACAAATACATTGAATCACCGAGTTGTCTGCTTCTACTTTTGTTGGGAGTATTGTTGTTGTTTTTGGTTGTTTTTGGTTGGTAATATCGGCCAATGATATTGTTTGTTGTTCTAAATGTGGTGAAGAGTGAGCTTGGCTACGCACATGATGATCTACAAAAAAAAAAAAAAAAAAAAAGTTAAAACCCAGATGACGTGAAAGCATAAAGTTTCAAACAAGAACTTACTATATTTGTCAGAGGAGGATGAATGGACCATGTATTCAATTAGAGCAGCACCAGAAGAAGCCAAGGGATGAATAGTTGACAATGATGGATTAGTTTTTGATTGATCACTTTTTTCTTCCTTTACAAAGGCCAGATATTGCTTCAGTAAGGTCAGATTCTTGAGACCAGATGTGACACTTGATGATGATGATGATGGATGAGATAATGGAATGTTGCTATTGTCATTATCGTTGATCCATCTCCCTACCATGTTATTGACAGCAGATTTCATGCGCTGTTTCATTGTATTGGTAACAGCACGCACATTGGATAGTGATTCATTAGGTGGTGATCGAGGCGAATGAGGCATAGGAGTTGGTTTCTTGGGTGTCTTGAAAGTAGACCAGTTGATAAAAAGTTGTTTTTGTTGCCTAACAAGGTTAAGAATAAGATATGAAGAAAGAAGCATTAGTTTAATATCGGATAAAAATACAGCATTCCATTGTCTTCTTTGCTTTTTTTTTTTTTAATTTTTAATTTTTATTCCCTTACCTTGGGGTCTTCATTGGTAATCAGGGCCAAAGTATGGACAAGCAGAATAAAAGTAGATTTTGGATAAACAGATGAAGAAAGTTAAAAAGTAGAAACAAGTAGGAAAAAGTGAGGGGGAATCGAAAGAAAGGGAAAAGAATAAACAATACGGGGAGACTCCCTTTTTGGGGGACTGAATTTTTTGAAAATTGAAATGCCGCCATTTTTGATCCCTTGATTAGGCATTTCATTTTTTTTTTTTTCATGCTCAAGTACTGTATTCTACTTGTGTTTTAAACGACGAAGAATAAAAGAATAAAGTTACGCATCTTCTATTTGAATCCATCAAGTGACGTCAAACAATTTAAGGGGCATGCACCTTTCTCTCTCTCTCTCTCTCTGTCCAAAAGCAAAGACCAATCAAAAATCCCTACATCAAAAGGATCTCAAAAAGAAAACCCGGGAATGACAAGTGCGTGGTTTTTGAAAAAGTAACAAATGAACCCCTTACTTTTTCATACTCTCCTTTTGTTAACATCACGAATGAATGGTAGAACAAGTCCGATCGCATGTTGTCGCACATCCTTGAAACTTTTTCGGGGTTGACCAAGATGGGAACAGACGCATGAAATTAACCAATGGTCGATTTTGAAACCCCGACGACGCCCAAAGACTAAAATAAAATGTTTGCCCGATGTGAGGCACTCTTTTCTTCTTCTTTTCCTTTTCATTCATCTTTCTTAATCCCCACTTTTTCTTTTTTTAATCACTTTTTAGTCTTACATTGCCAAGATGGAAAAAGGGACTCTTCCTCGCTCTTCTTCTCCAACACACAACAAATTTCGATTCAGCAAAACGAAATGGATCTTGTCTGGTGTCCTCAATCTCTGCCTCTTCACCATCTTTTATTTCCTGAAAAGTCCAAAACTCACCATGACTCATACTGAATGGGATGCCTTTATTGAGCAACATCCTTATGAAGCACCTGCTCCCGATGCCTCTCGCGCCCCTTGTCCCTTTTTAAACACGTTTGCAAATCACGGCATCCTTCCCCGTGATGGTAAAAATGTGACCTTTGACGACTTTTACAAGGCAATGACACTGGCTGGTGTTTCACCTCTTGCGGCTAAAGTCTTTTTACAATTTACCTTCCGGGCCTACAAGGAATTCGAACCAAGTCAACCAATGACATATGACTGGACACCTGCGGCCGGTATCAATCTTCATCAACTCGGTCAACACAATATACTCGAACATGATGTGTCACTCTCTCGTTTGGATGTCTCGGAAAAACCTGATTTTACTCATCCTGATCAAGATCGCGTGCGCTCTTTGATGGCCTTGGCACATCAAGGTGTGGTGGGTGGACCTCAAGTGGCTGAATTCCGGCGCAAGATATGGATGGATTCAATAAACAAACCTTTTGATTATCATTTTGGGATCATGTTTCAGGTAAGGAGGAGGGATCCGTTACATTTAACAGATACTGATTTGGCATCTTTTTTTTTTTTTTTTTTTTTTTTTTTTTTTTTTTTTTTTTTTTTTGGATGTAGTTAAATGCGGGCGTCGAATGTGCTTTACTGTTGAATTTCCTTGGTCGCGATCATCAAATCTCGGTGGAACATCTTGAAAGCTTCTTGTTGAATGAACGTATTCCTGATGACTGGTACCCTATGGAAAAACCTTTGGCTACCTGGCCACTCGCCAAACGTGTCAACAGCTGTATCAAGTCTGTGCGTGAAACGCATGCCTAATGGATCCACATTATTAGTTCATGTACTAGTTACTTTTTTTTTTTTTTTTTTTTTTTTTTTTTTTTTTTTTAATTGTGTAATAATAAAAAACGGTGGATGACTGTTATTTAAAGGATGGTGCAACAATGCTTTGTAATGTGATGATGTTAGGGGGTGACAATGATTTCAAGTCATATGAATGTCTTGTTTTATTTTTACTGTTTAGATATACTGACTGGCAAAACATACAACTTTATGCAAGTTATGTGTTTACTTTAATAGCGTGATGAATACTTGGACCTCGATGATGATTCTCCATCTTGATGTATTTTATCAACTGAAAAGACCCCCCTCTTTTTTTTTTCTCTCTATGCCAGTATCACATTTTAAATTCCGCCAGTAAGGTAGGCGTCGATTAGAGTAAGCTTTAGCCCGAGTGGCTTCCTATAGTCTTCATCTCATTAATGCGAACTATGATGGTCAATGTCCTGTATAAGATTGTTGTAATTTGACAATACATGGGTTTTGATCATTTGATTTTTTCTTTTTCACACCATATAAAAGAGCTTTTTAAATTCATTTCAGCTTTCCTTGGGGGGTGCCCACCCAAACAACAACAACTTGTCAGTCCATTCTTGGATGAGAATATGACTGGCACCCCTCCTTTGAGAGGGATGGGTACGGGGCTTCGGCCAATGGTAAAAGGAAACTACATACTTCCCACATAATATTAACTGATATTTCATCCTCCGCTTATTCAACGAAAAATTCAAGTTACCCAAGGTAGACGATTATTTCGGGATGATGTTTGAGAATAGAATAATGCATATAAGCAAGAATGACATCAATCTATCAAGTGCTGACTTTCATATGATATCACATTAGATGATCGTTTCTGTTCCAAATTAGAATGAATGATGATGGTTAAAGAAGACTATATCTTTATTTTCATTAAATAGACGTTTTATATATATCAAAAGATGAAGGAGGGGAAACTATACTACGAATACAAAGACTATATAACGGGGGAGCATATAAAAAGGACAAATACAAATGATATATATATATATAATAATAATATAAACACAACAAAGGGGGAGAGGGGGATATACAAAGTTAAGAGGAAGAGTGAGAAGGGATCATGATCGGATCAATAGGATCCATTCGTGTTTCCGAGACAGTAGGTAAATTGAATGATGGCAAACCACCACCACCATGACTTGGATAGATAGCCGAAGAAGGTCGATGCATGCTTCCTTGTGGTCGGTGTGAGGGTATTGAAGTAGGGAGAGATGATGATAAAGATGGATAAAGTCGGTGTGGTGGAGGTGGAGGTAATGATGTCGGTGGCGGCATCAAAGGTGGTAACATCTTTTCCCAATGTGGTATTTGTGCCAAAGATTGTCGTTTCGTTGTTGGTGTTGGTAAAGTGGATGAAGGTATGACTGGTGTACTACTACGTTTTGTTCGATATTGACTGGGTTGAGCTTCACTGAATTGTTGTGATAACCGAGACCGTTGTTGATGATATAATTCGTCCGTTTTCTTTGTCTTCAATAACCTAGAATCATCCGTCAAAATCAATGTATCCAAAAGAGAAGCTGTCAAAGTACCACGGTATCCCAGTTTCAAGCAAGCCACCACCTTTTTCATCGCTTCCAACCAAGTTTTCATTTGAGCAATGGATTCGCACCGTAAATACCATTTACACAAAGGTTTCCGAATTTCGATGACACACCCCTGTTGTTGTTTGTTAAAGTCTTCGTTCACAAAGATCAAGGTATCGTCGGTTAATAAAAAGTGAGCACGAGCAGGCGCAGTTGATTTGGTGTCGGTTTTAAAGACATAGACATTTTGATCAGTCAGCACAATAAACCGGCGTTTCCAAGACCGAGTAAAAGCAAATGTTGGGGATTCGTACTTGTGCAACCAACTTGAGCATACCGCAGAATCTTGAGCCATTTTCACCGACATACACCAAGGGTCAAGGGATTTTTGTCGTTGAGTCGAGTTACTACTGGTGGAAGTGGTGGTGGTGGAAGTGCTTGCAGACGATAGAGCACCATCGTAGATCATGGGTTGAGGGTACATTGGTTGTATTGAGTAAGCAAGAGATGGCATGGTCACAAAAGAATCAGACAGCGCTTTTATCCGTCGAGGTGTAGTTGAAGTGGGTGGTACAGGTACTTTGGCTGGTGCTATTGCTCTTGTTGTTGCCGCTGTTGTTGTTGTTGAGGAGGAGGAGGTCGGATAAAAACGTAATAATTCTTGTTGTCGAAAAGTTTCTGCACTTGTCGCACCTGATAATAGGAATCGAGAGGAAGGTTGTAGTGAAGAATAAGAGCAACCAGCCGAGGTAGAAAAAGAAGCTAGAAAGAAAAAGAAGAAGAGATTAGTTAATATAAAATCCCAGTTAGTAGTTTTTTTTTTTTTTTTCAATTTGGCCCCCCGATTACACACAAATCCAATCACCGTTTTCCAAAAATAAATGAAGTAAAAAACTTACCTGAAGGCACGTGTTCCGAAGAACCACCAGACCAAGGCCGCCGCCGGCGGCGGCGGCGGTAACTATGTGCTGGAACACCATGACCAGTATCTTCAGCATTGTCTAATGGACCAATTTCTTCAGTAATGTTGTTAATGTCGCTGTTGTCTTCTTGCTGTTCTTGTTCGTCGTCGTCGTCGTCGTCGTCAAGGTCAGCACCATCACTACTTCCAAAACTATTTCGTCGTGAGGACCCACTTGCTGTTGTAGAAGAGTAATGAGATACAATGGAGTGTCGAATAGTTGTATTGTTGCCAGTAGTTTCAGGTTTCTCTGTAAAGGATGAAGAGCGTGATGGTGGTGTGGTTGGATTCGTTATAGTTTGGTGTTTAGACGTTGGTTCGGAAGGAGATGGTGGTGACGGTGGCATAGACAGCAACATTGGGTCTATACAGGAATCGTTACAATGGAAGTATTCATGAAGCATGCAAATCAAGTTAAAAAAGTAAATGTGGGGGAATATATAAGTTGAGGAATTATTAAGAGGAAGAAAAAAAAAGAAAAAAAAGAAAGAGTCGAAAAGAAAAGAACTAATTTGCCCTTTCCCCGCCAATCACGAGATCGCCTGGTATTTTTACCGGCATTATCAATTTTTCCAACTCAAAAAAGACCAAAAATAATTCACAGCTTAGCCACTTTTTCCTTTGCACATGATGATCCTTCTAGTTAAAAGGATTACATAATATCATGTTCTTTTAAGGGACCTACACCAAGCACATGAAAAAGAAAAGGAAAAGAATTGACCTACACCAAACACATGAAAAAGAAAAAGCAAAAGAGTTCATCTCATGCTTGTTTTTAATAATGAAGAGAGGAATGATATCATCAAGAGATATCATCATTATCGATGTATTCAAAAAGGAAGGCGGAACTAAAAAGTATCGGCCCTTGTTAATTACCCATATAACCAATTAGGTTCTTTTTTCTTTTTTCAGGTACCAACTTTATCCCCCCCCAATTAAGCTACCGTCCATCCCGATAATTTGAAATCCCGCCCATCCTGCATCCAAGTGAAATCCATGCAATAATAAAACATAACGTTTCTTTATTTGTCTAATGTATTATAATGTAAATGTATAAAAAAGTAAAATGATAAAACATGAAGGGGAAGTGGGGGGGGGGGAATCATCTAACTAAAAAACTTATCCAAGCTTTCACCCAAATGAGTTTCGATTTGTGCATTGACTTGTTGGACGAGTTTTTCAACCCGGACATCATCATCTACAAAGAGAGAGAGAGAGAAAGTTAGTTTATGTAATCATGGGGGAGCTTTTTTGTTGTTGTTGCTGTTGTTGTTGTTGTTGTTATGTGTCTTACCTTCCATAAGTTCAGCAAGGAATGAGATACTTTCAGCCAAGAAGAGGAGCCATTCATCACCAAGACGAGTGTAGAATTCTTCAATCACACGGAGAGCAGCCAGACGGATTTCAGGATCATCTTCGCGAGTCTTCATCAATACCTTGTGATTCAGAGGTTTCCATAGAGTATCGTTAGAGACGGTCACCGCCATTTGACCCACACAAGGCACCAGATAAGTCGTCATGCGAGTAAGGTAACTATCGGCATCACCTGCTTCAGTCACTAAAAGTTGATCCAGAACAGGGTTGACAATCTTATCAAAGCGATCGGCATTCCACAAATTGTCGTTATCATACAAGAAAGATTTACGAAGCGTGGTGAAGAGATAGTTCCACAATGTATCGGGTGTCATGCCATTGTTGTATTGATTCAGTTTGGTGATCATGTCGTCCACAACATATCCGATATAAGGCGTGAAGATAGACTTTAACTTTTCCAATAAGGCATCCAATAGCTTGTAAAGGAAGAGAGATCGATCCGCATCATCACCTTGTTCAACAGTGGCCCAATCGACAACCTTAAGGAAGAGAGGCTTGAATAAGGTTTCGTTCAGCTTCATCACCAGATCCAAGAATGAGTTGATAATGGAGTTCTCCAGTTCGTCAAGATCGTTAGCTTTGATGTTCTTGTTCGATCGACGCATATCAAAGGCCAGTAAAAAGAATTTGAAGATTTGCTTGTAATGAGTAGTAATCACATCCCGAGACATCGATTGGATTGCTTGAGCCACCAGAGTATAAAGAGCCAAGGTTGACTAGTGACAAAAATATAAAAAGACAAGTTAGATTATAGATCACTGATGACGATGATACCCATTGTTTAACAAACCCCATTTACCTTTGTTCCGTTTGCAACCGCCTTGTCAAAGTGACCAAATACAGGAGCTAATAATACACGAGGAGGTACATTGGTTGCCATTTCAGACAAGACATTTTCTACCTTGGTTAGAGAAACCGAGCGTTGATCATCCGCTGCATCAAAGTTGTAAATCGATTCGTTCAAAAGACCATCAAGTAATTTAGGCAAGTAAGGGCTCAAGAAGTGAGGGAGCACGGTGACAATAGTTTCCAAAGCAGAGATCACACCCAATTGTAAGATAGCGTTGGGTTTTTGAGCATTGACTGTCGCCAACAACATATCCAGGAGCACAGGCATAAACTTGGGCAAATGAGGTACAGCACGTGGTCCCACTTGTTGGCTACAAGAAGAAGGGGGGAAAAAAGAGAGAGAATGAGAATCACAGTCGATTTCCAAGCAGTGTAATTCTTTTCACCAATGGTTACTTACCAAATTACCGAGAGACAGACAAGACTTGACACTTGAAGCTGAGTATCCACATTTTGTAAACATTCAGGACCCACAATGATAGGAAGGGCATCGACAAAGGCAGAGACATGAATGTGACCGAGGAGATTCGCCAGAGATACAATACAAAGGAGAGCGGCCTGTTTGTTGATTGCGGTGTCTTCATCACTAGCAGTCTTGCTTTCATCTTGAATGGCAGTAGTAAATGTGTTCACCATTCCAACTAGAGCAAGTTCGACATCTTCGGGAGCATGATTGAAGCTGGACATCTTGTCGTTAAAGATAGCCATGGCCTTGCGACGAATAGGTACTTGAGGATGTTTGACCAAATGGGTGACGACATCAATGAAGGCATGGAGAGGGAGCAAGGCATTCAATTTGTTCAAGACTTCATACACCACCTTGAGAATCGCGCGCCAGAACTTGGTTACTGTAGGATGAGCACCTTCAGACACAGAGTATTGATCACGGAATTCGGTAAAGTAGGTCACCACCTTGAGAATGAGTTCCACAGCTTCCAAAAAGAAGGGTTGCATTTGATCTTCCACCGTGTCCAAAGATTGAGAGACTTGCATTACCTTGTTCAAGAAGCTCTTTGAGCCGAGAATTTGATCGACAAGGTTGATGGTAACGAGCTTGTATTGTCGGAGTTGTTTCGCAGAGTGTTCGTTAATGTTAAATAGAGTATCAATTTGCATTGCCGTGTCATCATCGTATTTTTCGTTAGGCAGTTGCAGTAAACCATTCAAAAGGGCTAGGATAGATTTCATTTGAGTTTGAGGGCTGAATTGTTGACTGACCACGAGACTGAATTCCATCAGAGAATCGGCTTCCACACGAGAATCCTTGGCAAGCTTTTCGGTAAACTTTTCCAAGAGCAAAGACACCACCGTCGCCAAAAATTCGTCTTGACCGAGAGTTTGAATAAGTACCGAGAATAACCGTAAACGTCTGTGCTTGGGAATATGGAAGAGTGCATCGACAAATACCTTGATGATGGGTTTCACCTGGATAGCCAAAGCCACTGCATCATTGTCACTTGCAAGACGACGAGAAGCCACAAGAGGAGGAATCACCTTTTCCAGTGTTTGTTGAATCACCTGGAAGCTGTAATTGTCATCTTGGCGAAGGACATTGGCACCCATGAAGGTAAACACAGGCATGATGTTGTGCAAGACGCTGTCAGGATACATGGATGCAATGGTGGCCATCAAGAGAAGTGCTTGGTTGTGAGTTTGAGGATTACCGGTGATACGGATGCATTGTACCACAACGTCCACCCGAAGAGTTGATTCGTCCACAGCAATTTTATCGTCTTCAGCTGATTGAATGATGCGAGTCAAGGCAGACATAATGAGTTGGTTGATGTATTCCAAAGACACAGGGGAGTTGCGCAGGTCAGCATTTACCAAAGCAGTCAACACTTCAAACAAGGGCTTGATCAAAAGGATATCATTGGTGGTTGATTTCGATTCCACAAGTTCAAGGACAGTTACCAGTTCATATAGATCCGTTGTGCTTTCAGGAGCGCTCCTATTGGAGAAAAAAAAATGATTAGTTTAATTTTCAAGTGCCGTTTTAATTATTTTAAATCATGCATGATTGACTTACCTAGCAGTTCGTGCCCGCTTGTTAGATTCCACTTCTTGTTCAGGAGCAATGAGAGACTTGGCAGAGGACATCAAATAGGCTTCAATCATGTTGGCAGGGATAGGGATGACCATCAATACATTCTTGGCCAAACGGACATCGTGTTGTTGTTCATTTGTAGCAATACCAATAATCAGTGTGAGAATCGTCCCTTGAGAGGCAGCAGGCATACTGGAGAAGAAGTCGGCGGTGATTTGTCGTAAAGTGTTACGGCGGGTAGATACTTGCCATCCTTCGTCATCTTCACCGTGTAACGAATCTTGGTTGGACAATAATCGCACAAAGATATCGAGAGTTTTGCCCTTCAACTTGCCGCCAGAGCTTGGTGTGAAGCAGCGGATCAGTAAAGTGATCAAAACAGTGTTGGTGTCCGTACGTTTGGTGTTCAAGGTTTCTTCCAATAGATCGATCAGTTTATCGAGTTTGCGTTCAGAATCCACATCATCCAAGAATTCCAAAATGGCAATTTGAAGCTGAGCTCCAGGTGCTTTACAGACATGGTTGAGTAAAAGATCCAGAATACGGCCATTGATGTCCCTGATTTGCTTGGTTTTGGATTGAAGACACAAGTCCAGGTAGTTCTTGACCGTCTTCTTTACATAGCCAGCATCTTGACCAATTTCGAGTCGATAGTGGAGTAGATGATCGACAAAGTGAGCCGTTTCAGGGGCACGACCATTCACAATGGATACAGAAGGACCATAAACCAAGGATGACTTACAAGTAACGGATTTGGCAGGTGATGAAACTGACTTCTTTGAAGACGCAGCAGATCCATTGTAGAATGCAGGTGTCGCAGGAAGACCAGTAGATCGATAAGCAGCCTGGATGCTATTGAAGCACATGAGAGAGGTGGTACGGATAAGCTGTTCGTCGTCGGTTAAAGAAGGTAGTAACGTAGGGACAACATGTTGGAAGTCGTTCACACCATATTGAGAGGCATATGACCGAATGCAAGTAGCACCAATTTGGAGAGACCG
Organism: Chlamydoabsidia padenii; assembly: GCA_025330725.1. Classification (NCBI taxonomy): domain Eukaryota; kingdom Fungi; phylum Mucoromycota; class Mucoromycetes; order Mucorales; family Cunninghamellaceae; genus Chlamydoabsidia; species Chlamydoabsidia padenii. Next base: position 542,663 of record JAIWND010000021.1, on the reverse strand, counting down.
TGCTCGGACAAGAGCGTTGTTATCTATTCACCACATAAACAAAATGATTAGTACCGAGAACCCAACTTTTTTTTTCCTTACCTTTGTTTGCCCATTGACAGACCAAGAATGAGAGTAAGTCATTTTTCAAGTGAGAAGATACCATGATGGTCAGCATATTTTCAAAGCATCCAAGGACAGGTCCACCCACAAAGAGTTTGAATAAGCCAGTGAGGAGGTCACGACCAGTGTTGGGAGTATCGCTATACCAATCCATAGAGTCCATAGCATCCAGGGATTTGACCATAGTGAGAAGAACAAGCTGGACAAGGTTCGCCTCCAAGTCTGCTGTCAAATTTTCCAAGTCTCTGAGTTGCTTGAGTAAAGGCAAAGAGCATAGGCTATCGGATTGAGCAAAGTCACTTGGGAGTTGGGTCTTGTAAAGGATATCCTTGTCATTGTAAACACCCATAATAGTATTAAAGAGACTAGACGTCATTTCGATTTGAGTTGTACCTTTGGTGATGGAAATAGCATAACCGACCACCAAGAGAGACACTATTCTTTCCACTTGAGTAGTACTCTTCGCCATAGTCAACCAAAAGTCCAAATCACCGAGTTTCTGGGCTTGTTGTTTTATGAATTCATGCGCAGGATCAGAGTTCTTCATCGCACCAGAGAAGGAAGTCACCATATCACCCAGTCTGTTTTTGCCAAACTTGGTCTTGGAGATCTTCTTGGAAAGTTCAGACAGATTTTTGTGAGAAGCAGCAAAGACAAAGGAAGCAAATAGGCGAGCAACATTGGTGATTTCAGTTGGATGTCGGGATACAAATTTGGTCAGTAAAAAGTTGATAACCACCACAGCTTGCTTGTGTGTATAAGCACCAGAGACTTGTAAAACAGATTGCAAGCGAGATAGGATAACATTGGCAGGCACATGGTTCAAAAGAATATCAGGTATATCGGTAAGAGTGTAGTCCAACAAATCACCATATTCTTCGAGACAACTAGTAAAAGCAGATTCCGTGACATCGGCAGACTAAAATAAACAACAGAGTCAGTATCAATTCGCTCATCCTTTCCAATCAAACATCGCTTTTATTTTACCTGTAACAAAGAGCCATCACTAGACTTCAGCACATCTACCAATTTCTTGACACCCAATAGACGAATGCTTGACGAAGGGTTGTTGAGACAGAGATACAAAGTAGTATTTGCTTCTTGAATCAGTTGATGTCGAGTTCCTCGGAAGACACTAGAGGAGAGATCATAAAGAGCATTGGCGAGATCTTGATTAGCTCTTGACGCATCTAACTTGGTTTCCAAAACCATATCCAATTCTTCCATATAACGTTGAGAGATTATGGCCAACAAAGGTTTGATGTGCTCTATGTAAGTACGAGACTTTTTCTTGTCGGTCCAAATCTTCAAATATCCATCCATTGCTGTTTCACAAATCAAACGGACATTGTCACGCGAGATATCATCCCGCACCAAAGCATTTTCCAAGATACCAGTTTTGCCACCAGTAATAAAGTGAGGAATCATAAACGCCATAAACCGGTCCGTTGCATAAGAAGAGGCGATTTCGGCAAAGTGTGTATCAAAAGCAGGTTGGTTGATCAGAGTGGTGCAAGTGTCCTCAACCAAAGTAAAGGTGGATTGAGATTGAGCCATATGAATGATGGTGAGTAGACAGTGTTTGAATAGATCATCATTACAGTCCTTGATCATGGTGGTAGTGATGGCTGAGATTGCTTTGCTATTGAAGGTGGTTTTGGAGGAGAGTTGAGACAGGATCATATAGGTGGCTAATTGTAATTCAGGCACATTTGATGCTGCAATTCCGTCCAATAGGTACTTTGTCATTGCAACAGCCATATCGTCAGTGACAAGGCGAGATGATTTGATATAGTCGATCATAGTGGCGGCATAAAACGTATAAAGCGTCGAGAAATGTACAGTTGAGGTTGTGACCATTTTGCAAATGAAATCCAACACATAGCGACTTTTGTTGAGTTTGCCGACAAGAACGTCCCGTTCGAGGTGGACATTGCTGGTGCGAATCACCTTTAAGAATTCCCAAGGAGAGTTATCACTATCAAACATATGGTTCATTAAACAAGGTGTGAGTTTCAGAGATCATTGTTCTTCTTTTTTCTATTCTGAAAGAGACTCACGGTATATTCAATAGAGAGACCATTTTGACAAATGCCTTTGTTTCGTGGAATGGGAAGATACAGACCAAGACCGCTTCAATGTTGTGCTTTTGAATATCAAATCGACGAATGAGCCATTCCAATACCTTGCCAGCAGGATTCAATAAAAAGTAAGGAGATAGTTGGCGAAGGAAACCAGAGATACTGTCGTTGAGTTTGGTGTTTTCTTTGGCAGTCTATTGTGTGAACATATAAAAGAAGAACTGTCAGTAAAACAAGTAAACATTATAGTACAAGAAGCACTTACCAGTAGGACCCGATTGATAGATTTGCTTTTTTCAGAAAACAAGGTGGTTTCATAAGGTGCAAAGACAGAATCCAAGTTGACAAGCTCCAAAAAGCCGTTATGAGCCAATGAGTAGATTGTTTCCAGATCTTGATCAGCTGCTTCTTTTGAGGTGAAGAGAAAGGAAGGTTTGTGTTTTCTTGATCCTTCAGTAACACCTTTCAGATCCGCCGTGCCGATCTTCTTCAGCTGTTGTTGCAGTGACAAGGCCATTATATAATATGATAAATGTCAAAGAACTGAAAAGAGAAGCGAAAAAAAATGCTGTGGCTGAGAGAGCTATAAAATTTGTGGGAAATCTGAGGGTATTTCAAATCCCGACAATGGCTCCGGATAAACCAATTAGATTGCATCCAGTTTCAACAAATGATATTTTTGCGCAGCTTTTTTTTTTTTTTTTTCCTCTCTTTTACTTTCTTTTTTTAAAACTCATTCTTAAACACTGATGGAATCCATACACAAACTGTTTACTTGCCATTGGGGACAGTGCTCCAATCAATATACTGACCCTGAACAACTTTACCATCATTTGACGAACGACCATGTTGGACGGAAATCCATGGGGAACCTTTGTTTAACTTGCCATTGGGAAAACTGTGACGTTACGGTGGTTAAACGGGACCATATTACCAGTCATCTCCGGGTCCATGTTCCCTTGAAACCTCACCACTGTCATGTAAGTATACCTCATGATTTAACTTGAAATAACACTTGATTGTATCTCACCCTTCTTTTTTTTTTTTTTTTGTTTGTTTATATACTTATCTGATGAAACTGTAGTCATGCGACAAATCCTTCAAGCGACCTCAGGATTTGAAGAAACATGAAAGGATTCATAATGAAGAAGATAATAATTCAGCACATTCGACAATTTTGAATCACCCACTGACACCACCAAGACTACTACGAACTGAAGATGCCTCGACGACGGTATCATCTCCTATGAATCCCACCACACCTAATCAAATACCGATATCACCTCCTCAAAGCACACACTCTGATGGTAAGAAATGATCACACATCTCTCTTTCTCTTTTTTTTTTTTTATATTTATTTATTACTAACTAATCTATTTATAGACTTCACTTATGAAAGTTGGGCTGGACGTTCTAGTATCTCACCTTATACTGACCATGATGATCACTTTGGACCAATATCTCAAAAACAAGCATCAAACTGTGGGTTCAATCAAATGGAATCCTTTAACACACCTGAACAAATTATCACTGACCTTTTGGATACTAACATGAAACCAGAATATAACACAGGTATAATATATAAATGAAGTGATCTTCAAGTTATACTAACAATATATTTTTATGACAATTAGATGTGGCCGATCGACTGACCTTACTTCAAAATATGATGGACTCTGGTTTAGGCTTTGATAATATGGACTTTGGTATATCGAATGATGAACAACTATCTGATATCAACAAATGGCTTTTAGATTTGTCCAACAATATTCAAATGGAGAATCAACAACAACAACAACAGCAGCAGCAGCAGCAAGAACAGTATCAGCAATATCAGCAATATCAGCAACATCAACCATACCAGCAAGAACAACAACAGCAGCAACAATCTTACCCTAATAATGAATACACCAATATCATGTTACAGTCCTTCAATACACCCTCTCCTGATTCTTCCATTTTGTATCCATCCTTAGAAAGTGATCAATATGTCCGATCTCATCCTGTCCACGGTGGCACCAACTCAGCAATGTCAAGTATGGATTACGAAACCATATCACCTTCTCACTTATATGGTAACACGGATATGAACATGAACATGTATGAACAACATTTATTCCAACAGCCACATCAACAGCAGCAACTTCATCACCAACAATATATACCATCACATCAACAGCAACAGCAACAGTATCAAGGATCTCTTGGTACTACTGGTTTACGACATTCTTATCAAGTCACACCTGACATCTCTTTGTCTCCTTACTTTATGCCCAACATCCAATCCACCATGGCCTTCCAAAGTGCAAACATATCTCGAAAGGCCGACAACAATCCTAGCTGTGGTGAAACTGACAAGGAACAACAACAAGACACTTTTGTCCCAAGCAAAGAAGAAAAGAAGGATACTCATGAAGACAAAAAGAATTTGGCGACAATGGTGAATGTGTTTGCAAGCAGGACTGATGACAACACTACATCGGATTACAAGGCTTCTTCAACTAAGAATAACGACTCGACCGGAATAGAAAAGGAGGAAACAACAACAACAGCAGACGACAAATTACCCACCAACATTGACATTATGAACCTATTGACCAGTGATATGTCTGCTCTTAATGTGGATGAAGATAATGATTATTCTGTTACTGCTTTATCGAAGGATGAAAACTCAATAAAACCTCCATTACCATCCCGATCAACTAAGCAGACACTTCTTCCCGAAAACAACCAATACCGGACATCATCATTGGAACAGCAACAGCAACATCAACATCAACAATTGATATCACGGATCAGTCAATGGGTTAACAGTAACTACAATAAGAAGAAACAAGCCAACAAGCCTACTCAACAACAACAACAACATTCAACCACTCTACATGTAGCTTAGTTTATAGTTTATCTTAAATTGGTGTGTCTATTCATATCCTCTCCCCCCTTAAGCTCCTTCTTCTTTTATCTTTTTGACCAAATAATAAAGTATGTATGTCCTTAGTCTTTGATTATCTTATACCTATAATAAATGATTGTCTTATGTCTTGTATATATACATATAATGTATTTGATAATGATTAGTGGAATGATTTTAATAATAATATGGGTATGACATTTTCTTTTTCTTTTTTTTTTCTTTACCTATCCTGTGTCACCTGCAACCCTGTACCGGGGATACCGTCGAGCATATAAATAACTAAGAGGGGAAAGTCTTTTGAAACAAGCTAAAAAGGGTCTTTTATTCTACTTGATCATTTGATTGTTTCATAAAACTAGATTCGATATTGATGACAGATATTGTTTGTTTCTTTAGAGTAGAAGTACTCTTTAAATAGTATGGCTATAGCATCGTATTGACAAGGTTAAAAAGGGTGATGAACCCAAGATAGACTCCTGAATTTCAATCGCCGAAAATTTCAAATATTTCTGTGTAAGTCCCCTTTCAATTTTTATCTTTTCTTCTCTTTACACATCTCTCTCTCTCTCTCTCTCTTTTTTTTTTTTTTTTTGCAACCCTTAAATTCATTCTTCCTCTTTTTATTATACTCTATCTCTCTCTTTATAAACAATGGAAGTGAAAAAGGGGTCCACTTTACGAAGAGGTGGTGCAGGTGGACGACGTACGGGCAGAACCATTAACAAAAAAGCTGTCTACGAATACGCCTTACGCTGCGCAATCCGGGCGTTCCATGAACAACTCCAACCGACCGACGTGGTGATCAAGAAGGAAAAACCTGAACGACATACTTCAGTACATCTTGGCATGGGTGGCATGGGTGATATGTTTGGTAGCATTACTGACAGTGGTGGCAAACCTGACAAGTTGACAAAAGAAATCGTGCGTGGCCTCATTCGACGTTTGGAAGATATATCGTCTGGTGAAAATACTGTCAAACCTGAATACCTTGACAAGCACTTCCTCACGGTCATTCGACAATTCCAAAAGGTACTTCAACAACATCGATATAAACCTACAGGCACCGTTAATGATCTGGTCATCATCTTTTTGAAAACAAGTGAAGTTGAACTCAAACGGGATAACCCTAATCCTGCAGTATGGTATGGTGACCTGAACAAACATATGGCTTGTTTTGCTGAACTGGTGATTGTAACGGTGGAAGAAGACGCTCCGGCTTTGGCAACCCCTGAATTGATGGACAAGTTGAATGGTTTTTTGGGTCCTTCTAAACGCAATAACTCGGATCAACGTAACAATAATGGTAACGAAAAAACAGGTGCAGACTCTTTTGAAGCTTTGGAAAAGTTCCCTATGGTGCAAACTGTCAAGATGGTCTTTGAAATGGATGATTTGGAACATCGCAAGAAACTACGTGAATTGGAACCATTGTGTTCTGAATCGGTAAGTAATAAACAAAAAAAAAAAAAAAAAAAAAAAAAAAAAAAAAAAAAAAAAAAAAAAAAAGAAGACGAGGACGTACGATTAAATGATTAACTGACAATGTGTTTTTTGTTTATTAGGCTCTCTTACTGGATTTGAAGAAATGTATCAATAATGTACACACTAATCAACCATTCCCTGGTCGTCGGGAAGATTATGCATCTCAACAGGTTTACGATAATTGGCAAAAACGTGAACTGAAGCAACTGACCGAATTGATGAAATCCCTCATGTTGATGAATCCGAACTTATCACTTGGTGCTGGCAGTGAAACTGATGTTGGCAAATCAAATCTACTCTCTGGCAATAGATCCTCTGTATCAAGCACTGATGGTGAAAATGTAAGATTCATCATACCTCGAACTAAATTATCTAACTTTTTGCTTGTATCATACTATAGAGACCAGAAAGTGCATTCACCTATATTCCAAATGACCCTCGATCCTATTACCGATTACTGATGGACTTGTGCATTGAAATGGATACAAGTACTAATGCAGATGCTGAACGCGCAAAATCAAGTGTCCTCTCACAACAGTCGGATGAAATATTAAGGGAATGTTGGAAAACCTGGCGATTGTCTGCTCCTTATCGTGCTGTACTCTACTTGGAATTGGTCAAAACTCGGTTTGATTATGAACAACTCAATCACGATGATGTAAATGATGCTACTCGCGCCTTGGATCGGGTCATCAAGGAATATGATGTTAGCACTTGGGCCATCAACGATGTAAGTAACAGACTGGAAAAAAAAAAAAGATATACTGATTGACTATTTACTTTTTTTTCTTTAGCGTGAAAGCTTGATCCGTGTCTTTGAAGGATTGAACCAGACAATGTTGCATGAATTGGCCGATGCTTTATCTGTTTATTGGAAAATCAGGCAAGTATAAACGTGTATAAATGGTGATGATTGCTTGCTAACTATCTGACTTCTTTGTTTTATAGCCCACAATGGATTAGTGACATTATTGCAATGTTGGACAAGATATATGAAAACCCGGCCTACTTGGAAGACCATGCTAATCCAATACAACAATTACACAATCTCGAAGAAGTGGTCGAGGTAAGTGAAAGACATTGATGTTACGAATAATGAAACTAATTATCTTTTGATTAATACTAGGGTGCCGCTGTTGAAAGATGGCGATTGCTCGGTGGGGAAACGACCAATCCAGACGAAGACGATTTGACAAACTTATTAACTCTTGCCGACAAACTAATCAAGGAATATGTCTCTCTTACCAACAAGAAATTCAAAACACCACTCAAAGAGTAAGTCAGCATTTTTTTTAAAAAAAGGGGGGGGGAGCGGAGGTGAAGAAAAAAGCAGGTCCAGATTGCATGGTAGTCTAATATTTGTCTCCTGTTAAATGTTTATATAGTATTATCAATGTACCTGGTATTATCATGGCCCGCCAAATGCCCTATTTTGCCTTGGAAATCGAAAACTGGTCGTATATGCCTGATTGCAAGTCTGCTCCAATTGAAGTTACCTTTGAATTATACCACAAGGTGCTCAGCTTGAAGCGACTATATGATCAACATGGACCAAAGTAAGTATTGTGTACCTTGTGTACTTTTGTATCAGGATAGATTGCTACCATTTTACTTACTATCTCTTTTTTTTAAAATCTGTCTATTAGAAACAAGGCTGCATTATTCAAGGTTGAATCCTGGTTTTTGTCACATGTCCGACGTTGGCTTCTAACTACCAACAATGCCACACCAGAATGGGTCGAAAATGCCATCAAACAGGACGAGGTAACTATTATAGGATATGTAAACCAAAAATGAAAACTGCTGAATACTTAACACACACACACACTCTCTCTCTTTCTCTTTCTCTCTGTTTGGTACAGTTTACTCGGATCAATGATACGACACTTCACTCTTCTTCTATTGTGGATCTATTCAGCATGTTCCACCAGGCTGTGGACTTTGTACAGAACCTTCAATGGCCTAATCAACTTCAACATTGCCGGTTTTTAACAGTTCTATCCAAGGTAATTGGCATTGCTTTGGAACAATACACATACACCATTGAAGCGCTGATCCATGAAGACATCTTCCCACGTACAAGTCGTGATCAAGACTCATTGGCCACCACCTCGACGTTCTTTGGCAAAGCACAACAACTGATTGGTGGACGACCTCTCAAGGAATCGGAAGTACCTTCTGATTTTGCAAAAGAAGTAAGTATAATGTGGATCTACGAAAAAATGAAATGTAATTGTTGCTTAACCTCTTTTCTTCTTTTTTAGTTATGCGTGAAAATCAACGACATTGAAGCGGCAAGGCTACGATTGGATCGACTCTATGAATTGGTGGATGCGGACGATGTGGCGGACTTTATGCGCGAATATAGTGTACCTGCATCCGACAAACTGGAACAACAAAAGAACTATCTGTATTCAGTCAAGGTGGTTCGAGCAGAAAACCTGGCACCCCTGGATAAAAATGGCCTTAGTGACCCTTATGTGGTGTTGGAATTCGGGGACAAGCAATCAAGTCGAACGAAAACAATGTACGAAACACTCAATCCACGGTGGGACCAAATGTTTGATATCTGGCTTGACGAAAAAACCACGGATGTCCTTGCTGTGGTGTATGATGAAGATTTGATCGGTACGAATGGTGAATGCGGTGCGGTCTGGTTCCAACTATCTCCTCAATACTTTGATGACTATCAAACCCATGAATTAGTACTCAATCTACATCCTCAAGGCAAATTGGTGCTACGTGTCAGTATGGAAGGTGAAAAGGACGACATCCAGTTTTGGTTTGGCAAGGCTGTGCGAACTTTGAAACGGGCAGAAAATGATGCAGCTGGTCTGATTGTAGATAGGGTAAGCCAATGATATATACAGAAAGAAATAATATATGATACTGACTAATCATTTCTTTATATATTTATAGATGGGCAAAGTTATTCGTCAACATCTGTCTCGGCGTACCTTGGATACTTTGCTCGGGCGTGAGCGTAGCTTCTTCTCCACCTTTACCAAAGCAAGCACTCAGGTTGAACCTAGTTTACAAGACTGTGAAGATTGCATTGCACCTTTACTTGATTACCTGGAACGAAACCTACAAATTCTTAACGACCATTTATCGGAGTCAAACATCCAAATGGTGATCATGAAGGTGTGGAAGGATATCCTGCTTACACTGGAAGGCATCATGCTTCCACCTCTCTCGGAGCATCAATCTGACATGACGCCCCTGGATGAATACGAAATGCATGTTGTCTTTAAATGGTTAGAAGTAAGTCAAGGAAAAAGAACAAGGAAAACTGGATACTGACCATCTTCTTCTTTTTACTAGTTGCTCAAGATTCTATTCAACGGTGGTGAAGATGGAGATGCTGTACCATTGGATAAACTCGAAAACTCATTTTACCATGCCTTACTCGCCATCAACGTAGCCTACAACATGGAAACAGAGACACTTATGGAAGAATATAACTCGGTACTCAAGAATCAAGTGGCCATGAAAATGCGGGGTGGACGGAAAACGGATAGAAGCAAGACGGTATATCATTCGAAACATACCATCGCCAAGAAGCAGAAATCACAACGTAAGACGGTGGCAACTGATCTTCCCAGCAGTGAAGCGATCTTACGGATTCTCAGGATGCGAAGTGGGAAACCTGTGCGCGACTTTTTACATGCTGAATTTGAAAAACGTAATCGACCAACATCACATCAACAACAAGATCAACAACAACCTCGTAAAGATTCTCTCAACTTTAACAACAACGAAACTGCTCTTGGTGCTGATGGTGAACCCATACTTTTATCCACAACTACAAATTAGTCCAACTCTCCCTCTTATTAGTGTATACTCCCCCTTTAGCTTAATCTATTAGCATCATTGATTCTTTGGTTTGTAAAAGAAATATAATAAACATCTTTATATATGTTATCATACCCCTCAATAAACAACTTGTTTTTTTTTATTTTATTTGGATATTGGTTAATAAAGACTGAGCATATAATAGACTAGGGTTTAGTAGCTACATTGTTTTTTATTGGAGATACAAATGGAGAAGAGATATATATATATATATAAAAAGTGGGGAATTTATGTAAAAGTGTAAAAGTTAAGATGAGTTAGGGTAAGTGGTGATATCATGATGTTTGAGTGCTTTTTCTACTAAAAAGGCCACCCTTTGCCCATACTTGGATCCACGTAGAGATACCATATGTCGTTTAATCAGCTTACATACATTGGTTTTGTAAGGTTCGGCAGCATTGTTGATGATCCATTGTACGACGTAATTACCATATTGATCAGAGGCGATATCAATCAGGGCAATGCGGGGTCGATGGGATCGACTGGCTGTCGAGATATGTTGGATGAATTTTGACATATAACAGGGTCCACCAATAGAAAGTGCCTTTTCCACCACCTTGGATGCGAATTGGTCCATACTGAGTTCAATCCCACGTTGCAACACCATGTCAAATGCCATTTCCCGATCTTGACTATTTTCAGCTTGTTCGAGAATATGTTGGATCACCCAATTACCCCATTGTCCACGAGCAATAGTAAACATGTTTTCAAGGATTTCATTGAGGATAGGTCGCTATAATGAAAGAAAAAGAGGGTTAGTTAGAATGAGATGTCAATCCATCATTCTCTTTTTTTTTTTTTAGGAGGGAATTACCTTGTCTGCTTCAGGTAAATTTTCAAAGATATTCTGAATCACCAAACTACCAGTTTCATCTAAAGCCACTTGAGCCCACCGACCTTTAAGAGCTTCATACACATGAGACATGACAGATACAGGATAATGCACCCAGCGGATTTCAAATACCTTTTGCCAAACATGACAAGCTGATTTATGTATGATAGTATCAGGCACACGCTCAAACAGTTCAGTCACCAAGGATGCTTTTGTTTCTTCATCCACAGAATCCAAGGCCTTTTTATAACGTTGGTTGTTAATCATTGTTAAAGGATGTTTTTTTATATGTATAGATTTTTACCTTTTGCACGACGTGACACCCAAATGGTTCACAAGTAAGAGTCAAGACACGGCCTTTCATAGTTTGAGCAAGCAATCGCACCTGTTCAGGAGTGCCCACTTCAAAGATGCGTTGGACCAGGAAATTGCCAAATCGGTTGGTCATCAAGCCATAAGCTTCACGGTGTACAGCTTGGAAGATATCTTGTTTTTGTTCCAGAGTACACGTCTTGAGCTTTTGTTGTAGATAGATGGACGCCTGTTGATCAGTTGTTCTGAGGATCCTATTGACCAGAGCCTAGTCAAGAAAGGGTGAAGGGTGAGTAAGCCATGTATTCGAGTGAGTTTAAAAAGTACTTACTTTCCAATCAGTATTGGGGGCCACAGCCTTTTCCATGCGTGGTTTATATTCAGTTTTCTTTTCGTTCTAAATGAAAAGTAGGATGAGTATATTAAAGTCAAACATGTTGTTATTTCAAAAGACTTACTTCACTAGTCCAGCGCTTCCATTTGTTCAAGGGATCGGTAGGATTACTATCAGAAGATAAAGAGCTGACAGGTTCGACTTCAGGTGTTGGGCTAGGTAGTGTGAGAATAAAAAGAGAAAGTGAGTTGAGAAAGAAAAAAAAAAAAAAAAAAAAAGGCCGACTTACATTTTTTGATGCATATGATTTTTAACTCCCGATGGATTGTCATTGGTCGATAAAGAAAAGTGATCAGGCGCATAAACCTGGTTCATGGTGGAGATAATACAAGATTGTTTTTGTAATTCCAAATCCTTCAATGCCAGTGCGGCTTTTAACGTGTTGATTGTTTGTTGTTTCTATAAATCAAATCAAGGAGTGAGTCAAAAAAACTAGATTAAACCCCCGCTATGCATTTTCTTTTGGACTTACATGTTGTATATCATCTGTCATTAAAGTCAACTTTTGATTCAAGACTTGAATGGTTTCCTTGGCATCTTTCAATTGAAACATAACATTGTCATTTGATATTATATCATTTGTGTCCTAATAATAGATTTGTTATATAAGTTGATAAACATAAACACTTTATTTTATTTTTTTTACCCCTTGTTTCTTACCCTGAGTTTTAAAAAGCAATCATCCCAGAATTCCTCTTTCGGCGATTGGGTGGTCGATGAACCAAAATCAGCGATCAGGCCTTGGTTAGTGGGAAAATGAAGTTCATTATGTGTGGGTTCCCATTCTGATGTGATGCCAAATAATGGTAAAGAGTTGAATAAGGTATAGGAAGAGAAGTTATTGTGGGATAAAGTGGATTTGGGATGATTGTAAAGTGACTGATAGTCTCGATCTGTCATACGATCATCAAGGTTATTTGTATTACTTGTCGTCAACATGTTTTTGTTTTTGTTTTCAGATACAAGGGAAAATGAAAAAGAGAGAGAGAAGAAAGAAAGAGGGGGAAAGGAAAAGAAAAAAAAATCCCCGTTTTTGATCTTTTTTTGATCGCCAGGTGAAAAAAATGAAGGTTACCTCAAACAGTAACAACATGCATTCTTGTTTTTCACCACATAAACAGTAATAGATGGACATCATTACCACTCGGACCATTTCCCCTGAGAAAGAGGAAGTTTTTTTTTTTTTTTTTTTTTTTTTTTTGTTTTTCCCCTTAAATTTCATTCAAATACAGTTCAGGGAAATTACAAAGTATTGGTACATCAATCAATCAATCAATCATATTTAAGGTACCTGTGAATGATATGCATGTATCTAATCTCTTTCCCATTAATTCATGCCCATCTCCAATTACACTGCCTGTATTATCCCTTGTTTCTCTAGGTTGACAGCTCTACGATAAACGACAATGTGTCAACCAATGCACATAAATATATATTTCCATTTTGGTTTGTCTACTTCAAGTTAAACCATTACAATTTGAAATCCCGCTTTAGGGTAGCAAGGTCGGGGTTCGTTTTGCTATCTCATTTGACACACAACCTATCTTTCACTTTTTTTCTTTCCGCTTCTTTTCTAATCTTCTTTTGTAAAAAAAAAAAGGAACCATATGAATGATCAGCCTTCGGAAGTACGGAATGGGTAAGTTAAAGTAACAAATGAAAAGATGATTCTCATAGAAATGATCAACTCAACTTTAATCAATTTGTCTCCATTAATAATGATAGGTTTTTTGATCTATCAATAAACAATGAACAAAACCAAACACCTTTACCATTGCTACAACTATTTGAAGAACCTCCTCAACCAACAAACCCTCCAGAACTATTAAACACTCCTCAACAAGTACATTTACAAACTCTTGCACCAATCTCTACCGGTCAACAAAACAAAGGTCATGTTACATTTCGGGATAATCTGTATCAACACTTCCAACCTGAAAAACCCGATCCACTCTCCTTCAACGTACCAAATGAACAACAAACTACAACTATATCCAATAAGGAACGACTATTGGACTATATACACAAGAAATTCCCAAGTCGTGTTGTACGTCGTGTACTCAAATGCTCCTTTGCCTACCTTTTAACAACTCTCTTCAGCTTGATTCACCCACTCACTGTTGCTATTGGTACTGGTGCCTTCCTCACTTCTGCTGGAAGTGTCTTTAATCATCCTGGACGGAGGTAAATGCTACACAAGATCCAAGGGGAATATTGAATCAGGGTATTTTTATTAACTAATCATTCTTTATCTATAGTATGGGCGCTCAAATTGATGCCACTGTCACTTCTGTCCTGGGTTTAATCTTGGCTGTCTTGTGGGCTTTTGCTGCTCTCTCTGCTGCCACAGCCTATAATTATGATCACTTGGAAACTCATATGCAAGATCCGGTAGGAAAAGTCATACCTGGTCTATTCCTCTTTGTGGGTGTCTTTTTGGCCCAAATGCTACGGCAGGTTCTTCCTAAATTCTACTTTTTCTCACTACAATTCATGACTGTCCAGATCTTCTCTATGACCCGTGGTGTGTTTGAAACTCAAATGGATTGGAAATTACCTCTCACTTTTGGTATTCCTTTATTGATTGGGGCTGCTATCTCCTTATTGGTCAATCTAGTGGTCTGGCCTGAAACCGCTGTCGATGGTCTAGGTAAGCAATAAACAATAACAATAACAAAAGGAGTGAGAAGGAAACCTGTTGCTCATTAACTAAACTAACCAAACCCTCAATTTTATTATAATAGGTCGGGCTTTACAGGAGACCATCAAGGCTAGCCAAACTATGCTCCAGATGATTACACAACAATTCTTTTTGGACCCCCAATCGGAAATGGTTCCGGAGGACGAGGTGAATAAAGCGGCAGCCAGCATGCGTCTCGGGATCACAAAAGTCAAGTCTGCTTATCGTGAAGCCAAATACGAACTGTCCTATACTTATGTCCGGCCTCAAGAAATGGGTAATATCCGCAAGACCTTGGATCGACTAACAAAACATATTGGAATTATGGGTGGCTGTCTCAAAAGTGAACGAGAACTCTTTGAAGGTGCTCTGGAGGCTTTGGAACGGGAATTCAGCGATGATGATGACGATGATGATGATGATGACGACAATGACGATGACAACGACAATGATTCTTCTTCTTCTGGTGATGGTAAAGATAGCGACACGGAAGATGGCGACCAAGAACTAGATCAGCAACAACAGCGACCAGCCATATCCAGCCGACAAACTCTCTCACCATTGGATGCTGATTTACTCCGTGCGGCCCTTCGTGCGACAAACGACTTTTCGAAATCCGGTGGAAGATACTCAACAAACATTAGTCCTCGATCTTCACGTGGTCCTTCTCGTGCCCAATCTCGTGCAACCTCAAGAACAACATCTCGGCGAAATTCTATTGAAGAAAACTTTATGGAAGAAAATCAAAAGTCTATTGCTTCTATACGGTCCTTCCTCAGTATTCCGAAACGAATGTCTACTCATATCGGTGGTAACAGCAGTAACAGTAACAATAGTAACAACATTGGTAACAACAATGGTAGCAGCAAACATCTTCCTCAACCACCAGTCAAAGGCAAAAAGCGGGTCAACTACAGCGATCGCCATCTCCTGATGATTTACTTACAAAGTCTTCGGGATCCATTGATGACTCTGGCCATGGAATGCACTCAAGTCCTCACCTGCGCTTCTACAAGTATATCTGTCGAACTCGACATCGATGATGAAGACGACAAATCGATTCGGTCCACTTGGGTGACTTATCTTCGCCATCTGTTTAAACTCAAAAAGAAAAAAGTTACCTGCACCAGCAACAACAACAACAACAACTTGTCATCACCATCAACTGAAGACTCTGAAGAGGAAAAAGATAAATGCCGACCTGACCAAAATTGCTGCTATTGTGCGAAGAAAATGCAGGGTGCTATCAAGGAATTCGACGCTGCGGAACGTAAATGCATGGACAATTTGTACCGATTCAAGGAAGAACAATTGAAACTAGGTGGTGGAACTTTGGATCTTGGAATGCGTGAAGAACTCTTCTTGGTCTTCTTCTTTATGTTTTCCCTGCGCGAAGTGGCAAATGAATTGAAAACGTTGGGGTCTGAACTGGATACTCTTCGTCAACATGCTTCTAAACGAATGGTCAATGGAAAACGGCGGAAACGTCTCTACATGCCTCGGATGACCCAAAAATGGTGGAAGAAATGGGCCCATTGGAACAATCATCAAAGTGCTAGGGACAAAGGCGGTCTCTCATTTGGTAAGGTTATCAAATTATCATGCATAAAGTGATGTTACTAAAACTTTATTTTTAGGAACTTTGGTGCAACACATGCCTGAAGAATACACACCTACAGATATGGAAGAAGAATACCGATTAAACAAACTCTCGACTATGGTGACCCTCAAACGTGAACTATCAACAAGAAACTCTCATCGCAAAGAAAGTTTGTGCCAGCCACCACCTTCACCCAACGGCAGTATCATCTCTTTGACACGAACAGCAACCGGAAGATCATTGACTCGACGACGACGACGCTCAGCCAGTGATCCATCAACTCTGACGAAACATCCCACTCCTGTATCTAAACCATCCGCCCCAGAACTCTCACGACAAAAGACCCTCGATCCCGACAATAAACTGAACGAAGAAGAACAAGGCAACTACTACAGCAGTGAACACGACACCGAAAAGGAAGTACCACCTTTGTCCTTACGCATTCGATATACCTTGTGGAAATCATTACAGGGGACGAAGCGATATGAATTCAAGTTTAGCCTCAAAATGGCGGTGGCGGTCTTGGTGCTTTGTATGCCAGCGTTTTTCCCTTCTGCGGCGACATGGTATCAAAGTGTGCGTGGTCAATGGTCTGCGATGACTGTTATTGCCATCATGAATCCAACAAGGTCAGTAACTATTTGAAATATGAAATCATCCACTGACTTTTTTTACTTTACTTCTAACCAAATAGTGGCGGCACTCTACAGGCAAGCGGTTGGCGGGTTGTTGGGACACTTGTGGGTGCCCTTACTGGGTGGGCGGCCCTTGAAGCTGGCGGAGGGTCACCTTATGTATTGGCAGTATTTGCGGTCCTGTTAGGTAATTAACAGAAAGCAAGAGAATATTGGTAGATCTTCTAGCAAACTAACCTCCTTTTGTATAGCCATCCCTTTCTTTTATATCCATTTGGCAAGTACTTACAATAAAGTAGGCACAGTGGTCCTTCTCGCTTACATGGCCATTGCTCTTAGTCGATATGCATACCCTACTCCTGGAGAAAGTATTGAAGCGACTGTTTGGTAAGTAAAAACAAACAAACAAACAAAAAAGGATAATAAGGGTTATCTGACTTTTTTTTATAGGAAACGTGTGGTGACCATGATTGTTGGTATTGTGGTGGCCCTACTACTGAACTCGTAAGTGTAAAGAATCTATATATCGTAATCATTCTAATCTTTACTGTTTTATAGATTTATTTGGCCATTTGTAGCTCGACATGCTGTCCGAAAATCTATACCAGGTGTACTTGACGAATTGGCGAACTACTACACTTTTTTGATGGGTACCTTTTTATACCATTTACCAACATCACCTCCTTCTTACGATGATATCAAAAGAAGCATCAAGATGGAAAACAAGATTCAAGAAGCTATCAATTCATGCAACGTCTTATTGGAACTAACTGACAATGAACCTCGGATGCGTGGCCCCTTCCCCAAGACATTCTACAAAGCCATGATTAACTCGATGCAGGATTTACTCGATCGTATGTCTAGTATCCGCGTTGCTCTATTTAAAATGTCGCCAGTGGTTAAAAAGAACATTTGCCAGCATGAATATTACATCTTCCGTCGTGATATGGTAAGTACAGTAACGAAAGGAATGCAAAAGCATTAACTTTTTTTTTTTTTTTAATATAGATTGCATCTGTCTTGCTCCATTTTTTTACCTTATCATCAGCTCTTCGAACCAAGGCACCATTACCAATCTATATGCCATCTGCTCGATCAGCACGTCTACGACTCTTAGCTAATCAAAGATTGGACAATGAAGGTGAACGATTTGTAAATTTCCGAAACTTGACTTGGTTTGCTGTGGCCTGTTGTACGGATGAAATTATCACCGAATTGGAACACTTGACGGACCTCGTGCGATACATTGTTGGGGACTCGAAATATGCCAGCCAGGCCAGGAGGATTGATACCATTCTCTCACAAACCGGTGCCGACTCATCAAAACAACCTTGATTACATCATACTACACTTTATTATTATCTATTCTACTTAATGGTGGTCTTGCAACCCCTTCACTTAATTATATAGCTGTACTTTTTATTATTACTATTATCTCTCAATAAAATATCCTATTACTTTTTACCTAGATTACTCTCAAACAGTGGATCGTCTGTCCATCATTTTGTCTTTTTCTTTATGGTGTCTTCTTGACACATTCTCTCATTATGTCTTGAATTGGTATTAATTGGTATTTCAGGCACCGCTTGATGATTTGATCATTACTGGGGCAATTATCAATCCACATCCATCTCAACTTTTAATCTGATTGGATCTAGAATCTGTACCAAAGAATGCTGAATGAAATAAAAACATAAAGACACACACCCTATACATGATGTATACGAGAAGGTATCACCTCTGCATGAATTTCACACTTCCCGATTGACTAAACCCCGCTTAAACAAACATAATTCAAATCCCACTCATCTCCCGGTTCCCAAGATTAAAGTGTCATGTGTATTCTATTATGTATTCCCACTTTTTCCAACAAAGTCAAGGTTAACCGTATTTCCATCCCCATTTGCAAAACCAAAAAAGAACCACACTTTATTTTCAAATCCCGTCCAATGCTGGCCTGTAGGCTCATTCTATAGTTAGGTTTGGAAACAGCAATACCAATGATTCAGGTGGTTATCATTTTTCTAATGTACTGGCAATAGACGCTTTTTCGAACATGCAATAGCTGTCCTTTTTATTCTTTGTGCTAATTTGAAAGGATTTCGAAACCTGTCCAAAAAAAAAAAACTGCTCTACATAACCGTAGCATAACACCTGAACACAGAAAGTAATGTATCATTTCACTATGCTGTGTTATATAATGACATATATACCCTGTTTAACGAACTTGAAAGTATGAGCTGTCTGTCATTCGAGGTATGAATTATGCGCCCCACTGAAAAGTGCATGGCGGTGTTTGAAATATCCTTTTTTAGGTGAAATAATTTCTTGAGAGCTGCGGTGTCTCTTTCTTTCTTTTCTTTTATTACAATTACTATTTGTCGTTATCATTTATTGTTGTCAAGATGGACTCACACGACTTTCTAGATGGCAATTCCCCTTTGTCTGAAGAATACGCACTATCGGATCAAGACCTTGACGATGCTTCGAACGATGGACAAAAGTCAGAACTGAAATCAGAACTGGAACAATTAGGTGTTGGGTTGGCTGATCAAACCGCACTAGAACAGCAAATTATGGCCAAGGTATTTACATATAAACCAACAATTTGACTGATACAACACAAAAAAACTTTTATAACAACCTGTATTAATCTTTTTTTTTTGGGGGGGGGAATTAGGCAGACAGAGTATTAGCGGAACGTGATGAAAAACGGGACCAAAAGCGATTAGACAAGGCTCGAAAGCAAGCAAGGTAAGATCTAATGCGTCTAAAAAAGGTAGCCGATTAAGAAAAACTAACCTAAATCACTGGTATACATACACCTTGAATTTGTAGGGATGCTCAAGATCTGCTATCCCAGTTAAAGTCGAAACTCAAGGACAAGGATGCCACAACTGCACAAATGGATCGACTCGCAAAGAAAATCAATGAACAGGCAGGTTCATTCGTCATTGGCCAACTTGGAAGAAATGTACTCACTGTCATATCTTTCTTTTATAGGTCACAATACTACGAAACGCCAAAAGAGATGAATCCGATATTGTTAAACGAATGCAAGAACGCAAAATGTATGGTGAAGACATGGTTTTAGGTGGTAAGTTGAAACTATAGGGTGCCAAGGGACGAATACACAAAGGGTCTGGACTTACCAACTTGTTTTTTTTAGACGGCGATCACTCTAAACGACAATCAAACGAATCGCGGAAGGAATATTTGATCCGGACGGGGAAAATCACACCTTTTGCTACAGTGGTGGATACCGAAGAAGCAATGACTGAATATCAAGATCGTAAGTTGGAGACATGTCGTATGCTTTTTGGGAACATCCATTATTAATTTTTTTTTTTTATCTTTGGTAGGAAACATCATATTACCTGGCTCTGGTGGAAGTCATATGATACATCAAAGTCGCAAACGTCCTCGTGCTCATTCAGAAACAGTAGACTTGAAAAAGGAAATTGAAACCAACTGGCGACTCTCAAAACAAGCTCGCCAAGAAGACAAGGATCAAGATTATCGGCCCTCTGATGATGATGGTGAAGAAGACGATATCGACGACTATGGTGGTGAAAATGACAACAGTATGATGGATATGGATGATGAAAATGATGCATGGACACCAAAGACAAAAAAGGAAATTGAAAAGATCTACGAAGATGATGGCGTTGACACAAATTACCAGGTAAAAAATAATGAAAAGGGTAAATGAAATTGTATTGATCTTTTTGTGTTACATTGACTAGAAACGACTAGAAAGCTGGATCAAGAACAGAAAACTCTTACGGTCCCGGAAAGAAACGACAGTAAGTGAAACAAGTACAAAAAAAAAACACCATTATAGATCACTCGAATCTTAACATTACGCGTGATGTTTTTTTATTTTTATTTCAGGATGAAGTTGGAACTTCGGATGATGATTTGGAAGAAGAAGATGTTGATCCCTATTCTGAAATGTATGAAACGCATCCGTACTATCCAGATACTCGATTTGGTGCTTTACGAATTCCGGGTGAAATCTGGCAAAAACTATTTGACTACCAAAAAACATGCAAGTGATTCTTCAAGGACAATTCTCATATGCATACTAATCTTCTTTCATGATTCAACATAGGTGTACAATGGCTATGGGAACTACATAATCAAAAAGTGGGTGGAATCATTGGTGATGAAATGGTAAGTGGAAATTTATGCAGTGCCTCATTGTGAATCATTCATTCATTCTTTTATTCGAATAGGGACTTGGCAAAACGGTACAAATTATTGCATTCCTCTCGGGTTTATACTACTCAAAAATCCTTGGACCAGGTGTACCTTCAATCGTGGTGTGCCCTGCAACTGTACTGAAGCAATGGGTTGAAGAATTCCATCGGTGGTGGCCTCCTCTTCGTGTGGCTATTTTACATGCCAGTGGTAGTGGGATTCGAATTGGGAACAGCGACTTTGACAACTTTGATATGGACGACATTGAACTCTATAACAGCATGGATGATGAAGAATATGAACCTGATCGGCGTGGGCGTGCTGCTGGTAAGAAAAAGATATCCCATGGTCGGCAAAGTCTTCTCTCAACAAAAACTGGCAAAAAGGCGGCTGGTATCGTGGATCAGTTTATCAAGAACGGTAAGTAGAGAATAAAAAGAAAAAAATCAAATGGAAACGCATCAGTATGAACAATACCATACTCACTAATCTTCTTGATCAAAACCATGTAGGTGGAATCTTGATAACAACATATGGTGGTGTCCAAACTTATCGTGAAGTTCTCCTCAAGCATCGATGGGGATATGTCATTCTGGATGAAGGCCACAAGATACGAAATCCTGACTCTGAAACGACATTGGCTTGCAAACAGTTTAAAACGCCGCACAGAATCATTCTTTCTGGTACGCCTATTCAAAACAATCTCAAGGAACTCTGGTCATTGTTTGACTTTATCTTCCCAGGTCGACTAGGGGTAAGGAAAACAAAGAAATTAGGAATAAAACAATGCTTATCTAACATTTCCCTTACTTACCATTTATAGACACTACCTGTATTCCAAACCCAATTCTCGGTACCTATCAACATTGGTGGTTACGCAAATGCGTCCAACATCCAAGTCCAGACCGCCTACAAATGTGCCTGCATGCTCCGTGACTTGATCAATCCATACCTACTGCGTCGAATGAAGGTGGATGTGGCTGCTGATTTACCCAAGAAAAGCGAACAAGTGCTCTTTTGCAAATTGACCCCTTCACAGCGACATTCTTATCTGCAATTCATACATTCCAAGGATATGGACAAGATATTAGAACGACAAAGGCATGCACTCTTTGGTATTGATATTGTACGAAAAATATGTAATCATCCTGACATTGTTAACATGGCTGCATTGAAAACGGTAAGTCGGTATTGTATGTGGGGGGGGATTTATGCATTAATTTTATTTATTTGAATAGGATGCAGCATATGGTGACCCTGAACAAAGTGGCAAGATGGTGGTGGTCCGTGCACTCTTGAAGTTATGGCAAGGCAAACATCGAATCCTACTGTTTTGTCAAACCAGGCAAATGCTCGATATTCTTGAATTAATGGTGGAAAAACTCGGCTACGTGTATCTACGAATGGACGGAACGACTCCTGTGCAAAACAGAATGACGATGGTGCATGAATTCAACACAACACCTACCATCTATGTGTTTCTTTTGACGACCAAAGTGGGTGGACTTGGACTGAACTTGACTGGTGCAGATCGTGTTATCCTATTTGATCCTGACTGGGTAAGTAAGCATGAATCAATTTGAACTTGATAACTGACACATCCTATAATTATATAGAATCCATCCACTGATATGCAAGCAAGGGAACGAGCTTGGCGACTTGGGCAAACAAAGGATGTGACTATCTATCGACTGATGACAAGTGGGACGATTGAAGAAAAGATATATCATCGGCAAATCTACAAACAATTCCTGACCAACAAAATCTTGAAGGATCCCAAGCAACAACGGTTTTTTGACGTAATACAGAAATAAAAAAGCATTCGTGCTCAGCGAAACTGGATTATTAATGCATCTTTTTTCTTTTTTCCTTTTTATAATAGGCTAGTAATCTCAAGGCATTATTTACACTTGGCGGTGAAGATGAAACCTCTACCGAAACGGGGCGATTGTTTGAAGGGACTGAAATCAAGCGGAATAAGAACAAAGGTGATCAAGATAAAGAAGATATCCAAAGACTTGAAGGTGTCAGCAACATTAGCCCAATGTAAGTAAACAAATAAGATTGTAAAAAGGCATTATGATACTAATACTTTTTATGATTTATAAAACACATAGAGATAATGACAAGGATGATGCCGAAAGCAGCAACAAGAAAACTTCTGATGGTGATGATAATGTATTGTCGAGTTTGTTTGAAATGACTGGTATTCAAAGCGCACTACAGCATGATCGTATTATGGAATCTACAGCACAAGACACCTTCTTTGTGGAACGTGAAGGTAAAAACTATATGCAAAAAAGGAGGGTATATATAATACTAATACATTGAACTACCTTTGTTTTAATTTTATTAACAAATAGCTTCCATGATTGCGGAGCGGGCAGCAGCTGCTTTAAAAGAATCAAGGAAGCGAACAAGATTGAATGCCATTGGGACACCTACGTGGACTGGGAAATCAGGTATTGATCACATCAAATGTTTATATTGATCTAATTTATAAAACGATTGATAGGGTATGCGGGCTCGCCGATATCAAGACCCTCATCGACATCGACACCCCCACCAAGATTTGGCCAAAGATCAGCACTATTACCAGGATTCGGTTCGGCTCCCAAATCAGATTCAGCACCTGTATCGCCATCTAGTGACAATGGGTTTGGAAAAGGCGCTATATCTGGATTCAAAGGGCCAAATAAACTAGTTGGATCAAACACGCTCTTGGCTCAAATGAAGCAAAGAAAGGAAATGATGGATGGAATTGGAACACCGCCATCTACAACTTCCGGTAGCCCTTCCCACTCGCTTGGATCGCCCTCTATATCAGCAGGTAATCTTAGAAAGATATAACCACTAACGATTGTTTTTTGCAAATTATCATCATTTTAATCACTTTGTTGTTGAATAGACAAAGAAAAGTTGATGGAAAAACTTGTAGATTATCTTGCCTCCCATGGTGGACAAGCTCGAACTCGAGATATCATGGACAACATACAGATGCATATTGAACAGAATGATGTGGTAATCTTCCGGAAGATGATTCAGGCCATTGCTACATTTTCCAAGGATCAAGATGGACAAGGTGTATGGAAACTGAAACAAGAATTTGTATAATCTATACTGTAGCGTACAGAGCTGGTGGTGTCATATAAAGTAGTTGTGGTTGTAGTTTTAGATTGTAGTATATATAGATATTAATGTATTTGTAGTTATGTACCTGTAAATAAAACTTGTGTTATTCGTTAATCTTTGTTTTAAACAGTATACTGTGATGTGACATGACTGATGTGATAATGGTTACCTAAATTAATGCCGCCTCTTTTGTTGTCGGGGATTAAATTAATTTATTTGGGTTGGTTGCCTTTTGGATTTATTTTTTTTCGTTCCTTTCACTTTTTTTTTCTCTCTTCCTTCCTTCTTTCTTCCTTCTTCAATTACCTTGTAGATACTTTTACTTTGTTATAATTTATCTATTTATACCCTATATATACGTATACTCGACTTCTTCTCTTCTTTTATTCCCCGGATATTCACCATGACTATCGACGAATTCGACCCTGATGATATGTTGTTGGAACTAAACCGCAAACTGGCTAATGTCTCTATCCAAAGTGCCAATGTTGGTGAAGTGGTCGATAAGGATGCAGTAAGGTTAAAAATAAAAAAAGGAAAACATTTATATCAACTTGAAGTCGATGGGGTTGAACTAACATGTCATAATTATTCTTCCTATCATTACACTTCAGCTCAATACTTTACGATACTACCTGAACTCTGAAAACGTACAGACTTGCTACGTTGGGGCTCATAACTTGCGGAAATATCTAACTCAAGGTAAGTTGTTGTTAATTACAAAAAAAAAAAAAAAATCCTCCCACTTCCTCTCGTATTTAAAACACCAAAAAAAACAGGCCGATACGCGTCAGGAACTTACTTTTTTATATTTTGACTCAGCGACCGAACCTGGGCACGTTGATGATCTTCTGGCATTGAATGTCTTACCAAGGATTAAACAGCTTTTATCTTACCACGAACAGGCGGACCTCCAGGTAAATTACGATCTTTCTCCGTTTAAAAACTTGATACGTGATGTCTCTTTTCAAACTAACCAACTCGACTTTTTTTTTTTTTTTTTTTTTTTCTTCTTCTCTTTACTCTATCAATAGTTTGAATGTGCATGGATTGTCACTAATATTGCGGTAAATCATCTCACTCGATCTGCTTGACAATAGTGATAAATCGACTTAATATCCATTATTATTGTTTTTTAGGCTGGTACAACAGAGCACACAAACGCATTGGTTGAAGCCGACTTTATTGTAGCACTTTTGGAATGTCTCAATTCAAACATCAGCACAACCACAGCAAAGGCACAGGTAAAAATGTCTACTCTTCTTTTAATGATATCTTGGATTACTTATCTTTGAATTTTTTGATGATGACAGGCTGCTTGGGCACTCTCTAACTTTGCTGGTGAATCTGCCAGTCTCCGGGAACTCTTGATGACTAACAATGCATTAGAAATAGTGGCAAATGTGTTGGAAAATGTTTGCTCTGAAATATTGGATGATTCTATTGAACGATCTTATAACACCGGGCGGGTCACCATTAGGGATCAAGATCTATGTGTCGATGTCAAGGCTTTAACGTGGGC
The DNA here is from genome assembly GCA_025330725.1 of Chlamydoabsidia padenii. Lineage (NCBI taxonomy): Eukaryota > Fungi > Mucoromycota > Mucoromycetes > Mucorales > Cunninghamellaceae > Chlamydoabsidia > Chlamydoabsidia padenii. The sequence goes on along the minus strand of JAIWND010000021.1, from coordinate 516,919 downwards.
TCTCTCCAATATGTGCCGTGGTGGTTTTCGTACTGCTGACTACTGGGATATGGTAATAAGTACAAGAGAGAAAAAATGAATGGGAACAACTGATTTGGTTGGTTACTTATATGATTGTTTTTGTCGGTAGTATCTTCCTGCATTCCATGCTTTGTCACAGTGTGTTATATTTGATCACAAGGATATATGGATCGACGCTTGGTAAGTACCATTTATATAGTTCCTTCGGATAAATGTATTTGATCTAATTGATTGATACTCATATTTACCTCTCTCTTTTTTTTGGGGGGGGGTGTAGCTGGGGTCTTTCTCGTATTCTTTACAACATGCATGAAGTACCCTGTTTTTATAATGGAGTTACTATATCTCATCAGTTGTGTACACGTCTATCACAATTGCTAACGTAAGTAATAAGAACACGGAAAAAGAAAAAGAAAACTTGAAAACTGACGGTTGTTGTTTATTACTTTGATTAGGGAACGAACCATCAACATTATTGTACCTGTTTTACGCTGTATCATCAATATCACATCTGGTCCAAATGAACATTCTACTCTTCTTCTCGGTACTCCTCTCCTTGTCCATCTCGGTGCACTGACTGCTGTGGATATTCCCATACCTATACGTCGTGACTCTCTTCTCGTGGTGGCCAATCTAGCTGCAAGTAACGAAAGCTTGGTACATGAAGTCATCCACTGTCATCAAATTATGGAATCTGTTGTTGCTCACGTCCATGTCCCTGGTCATGCTTGTCACGAGGATCCTTTCCAATGGTTCCCAACGGTGTCCAACGCTTACTACAATATGGCTGAAGAATGGAAAATTACGACTGAGGCTCTTTGGGTACTCAGTAACTTGACACATCTCGCTTCAGATGATACTATTTGGTAAGGTAGATTCTCTCCTCCTCTATATACTAATTCAAACAAAGCATCAATCTCACTTTTACTTCTTCTTTTTGATATGTAGTAATATGTTAGCACGACATTCTCAAATACCAAAATCTTTATCATCACTCTTGAACTTTATGGATATGCCACTTGCAACATGTATCAAAGGATTGGATGTCATCATCGCCATCATTACTCGTACCAACAAGATATGCGTATCACGACTACCTCCACCTGCAGAACGACACTCGGAAACCTCTCCTCCATCGTCTCCTCGTGCCAATAATCCTTATGTCCAACAATTCATCGATCAAGGCGTACTCACTCTTTTACCCTGCTTACGTCGTGTACATCAAGATTCTGGTGAACTGAACAAACGATGCACCATACTGGAATCACAATTGGAAGAAAATCAACAACAACGGCGGGACTCCACCACTTCCACGAATTCAACATCCGATAATAATGCATCCAAAACCGATTCGTCCAACTTGGCTGCCATGTTTGGTTTGGCTACTCCACCGTCATTTACAACATCTGGTGCTAACAAACGCCGAGTTTTAAGGGGGAACGAAGATGGGGATATTCGACTTATTGAAAATGCAGTTGGAAACCTTTGCATAACGGAAACTGGATCTCATTAGTCATCACTAAATTAGAGATAGTAGTAATAGTAATAGTATTATTACCGTTCTTTTTAACGCATCCTTTATTTTTTTATAGTCACCAAATGCTTTTATATAAACACATATCCTTTTTTTACTATTTCTTTACTCTATGAATATCATTACATTACACCCAAATAAAAACCATTTTATCCTTTTACACATGGCTGTCATTGTCCACATTTGCCACCCAATCATATGTCATAATAAAAAACAAACAATTAATGCATACTATTTTATTTATTCAACAAAATAATGATAGGTATCTCTTATAAAAAAAAAATGATAGTATATCTAGTCTATCCTATGTAGTTGATTTGGCCACCACACCTTTTACGAGGAAGCAACCAGGGCGACTTACATCAAACAACCATCCTTCGTTCCGGAGTAACTTTTGTATGCTTGGTAATAATCGTGCGTGACCACGTTCAGAGTGATTTCCAGCCCCTGTGATGATTTGTAGTGGTTGTATCTTGCGTCTTGCTATATATATATAAGATGATGGTAAGGAGTGATTAATATGGTGATTACAGAAGAGTTTCCTATTTACCTATTTGTATCTGACTTCTTGACCACCATTGAGTAAGACCTTCTCTGACCAAAGTCTGTGCTTCATTTACCGTCAATCCATGAAGATCCAGTAGATGATCGTTTTTTGTTGCTAGTCTATGATGGAAAAAAAAAGAGAGAGAGAGAGAGAGTATTAATGTGTGTGACAATAATAACTGTCCCCCAATCCCACTACTTACCTTTTATCCCGGACATAAGCCCTTGCTGCCCGCATATTCCATTCTCTGGCTTTAGCATCCAATTGCCGAGCTTCATCCGAGTAATAAAACGCCACGCCTTGTTCACCCGTCTTCCTGTTCTTGCCCGATCGATACGCAGTTGCCGCCTTTTGAAACAGTTCGTTCCGACTGAAGATCAAATCCATTGCCATCATCCGACACAAATCAGGATCGTCGTCGGTATAAGAGTTTTCATTGTTGATCAAGAGGTATTCAGGCACCACCGGCAAATCCCCGCTACCAGAAGGACGAGTCGCCCGTGCTGTCGTATTGTGCATCATTGCCGCCAATCGCTTTTCCATCTGCTGTTGTTGCTTTTCATACGTCAATGAGAATTCGATCCCTCGTTGTACCATTTGCGGGACATCATGATCGTTTTGATAAGCAATCACCACACCCACGGCGATACGTCGGATTTGATCAGGGGTTCGGTCGACAAGGATAGATGCCATTCCTTGTTCCACTTGATCAAGATTTGTTGCCAATTGCCAGACTAAGACAGGTTGAGTTTGAGGTGTCATGAGCATCACCACCGCAGCAATAATGTTCCCCTTGCATCGCTGGACACAGCCATGGACGGTTGAGCGAGAAAGAGTCGGGAAGACTTGGTGGACTTTACCCACCGTATCGTCGTATTGGTGCCAATAGTTGAATGGAATAGTCGTCAGGTCATTCTCGTCATCGTCATTACTGGTAGGTTCAATGTGTCGTGACGACCAAAGGAGTTGTTTCTTGCCTTGATTAGTGTTGTGTTGGTGCCGCCGATTCCGTCGCTTTGGTTTTTTAGTGCCATGGAATAACTTTAGATCGTCATCATCGTCCCCTGGAGTATCTGCAGAGTTGGCATAGTCGTCCGATTCGAGATAGACATTGTTGAGTAGCACATCCGTCGCCTTTTCCACGTCATTGTCTTGAGACCGTAACACATTTAGTAATTGTTCACGATCCCCAGTGGGGAAGCAGAGACAAAGAAAGTTGACATCATCCCGTTGGTCTTGATTATCGTAGGTTATAGAATCAGTGTCAGAAGAAGAAGAGGACTGGTTTGAATTACTTGTCGGTGTCGTAGTGTCTGTCGTCGATGTCGAAGCTGAATCCACCAAACCATCATTGTTGTTTAGACCAGTTGGATCTTGATGATGGGAGAATTCATCATCCAATTCAAAGTCGGCCAAGTGAGTCGTGGTTTGTGCTAGTTCTTCGTCTAACGCCGTTTCCGCTTCTCTCGCCAGTTCCTTTAGTATAATAAAGGATTGATTGTAGTCAAATGTGTCGGCAAATATAGCTTCAATAAGTGCAGAATCAAGAGGGGGGCAGAATTGTTGCTTTGTTGGTCAAATTGGCGCAAGATACAAATAGTAAAAGAGATAAGATATTGTTAGTTAATGTTTAAAAAGTATATATGTATTCAAGTTTTCTTACTTGTAATAAGGATCGGTCTTGTTCTACATTGCACCTAGGCGACTTTTTGCTTTTTGTAAATGAGCTGTATTGATTGTCTTGAAGTTTACCCATCTCCAATTTAACATTTCCTGATATAAATTTGAATAATAAACAAAAGAGAAATGGAAAATAGCAAAATCAAAAAAAAAAAAAAAAAAAAAAAAAAAAAAAAAAAAAAAAAAGGCTTTAGATTAGGTCCTTGGGCGGAATTTGAAAGTTTGAAATTTGGCTATTTGTTCTCTATTGGTGTCCTTTTGTCTCCATTCATTATACCCATCAACATATAAATCACTTGTACTCCACTACATAATAATTTTATTTTGTTCATGAAGCAGCTTTTGTACCATCAACAGGAGAAGTAAGAGACAAAAGTCGGTTTTAAAAAATAGTCACGTGATTTTTTGTTAAGATGTGGTTTATATAGCACTGGCTGATTTTTTCTTTTTGACAGGGTTAAAAAGTAGTTTTGGGGGTAAAATAACTTAAAGTAAAAGAGATATTGTTTATTCGATCTAGACTTCAATTCTAAATATAAAGTACAATAAAAAGGGAACTGAAACCAATTATATAATATCAAGAGGAGAGTGAAGAGGAAGGTGAATGTAGTCAGGGACCATTGTCGAGGAAGGGTTCATTCCAAATTAGGGAGTCGGGACTTGAATTCGATAGAGACCTTTATACTGTTTACCCATCAATACAACCCTGTTAGCGCGGCCGATACAAATAAGGTAAATCACGTGAGCACTACGGGAAAAGTTGAAAATATGATCCATATTGGATCCATATTGGATCCATATTTTGCTAAAATATGGATCAAATGTGCCAGGCCGAGTGTAACGAGCAGAGTCTCTAATTGAAATGCAGCCACGCCCAGTGTAACTGGCAAAAAAAAGTTCAAATGCCGTTTTTTGCCCAGTGCAACTCATTAGAAAAAATTCACACACCGGTCTATGCCCAGTGTAATGACAGGCAAGCAGGGTGTAACTTGCAGTGATGTCGTTTAAGCCGAATACTACTCAAAGTAGGACCAACATTGTATCATGGAACAAGGAGAACCTTTCTTTTCAGAACGAAAAGTTTTTTTTATAAACTCTAAAAAGTTTTTTCAAAAAAAAAAAGTAGCCCCAATTAATCAATAGTGTGAATAGCAGTGTTGATATACATTAGAATAGTAGTGGTAATATATATTGATGTTATCAAGACTAATCATTATTTTATTAAGATATTGCAATATATAACATTTAAATAATACTACAGAGATAAAGAGCTATAACTAGTGGGAGGGGTATCTAATGTGTGAGATGTAAGTAGGGATCCCAGCAGAGTACCAAGTGTTGCAAGGATGTCCAGCATTACCTACAAAGACAAAGTCATTCAAAGGAAAGAAAATGAGAGGTCTAGTGTGATTCTGATTTACTTCACCACTACTCCAGTCCCTGTGTTTTGTTTACTCTAGATTACCTTTTACTTTGCTTGTCCATTGCCCGGTGTTTGCATGATCATGATGAAAAGTGAAGGAAAGGAAAAGAAGGAAGACAAAAAAAGGAGGCGCGGCCCCATTTAAAAAAAAAAAAAAAAAAACGGAAATTGAATTTTACTTTATTAACATAAAAAGGAGTTTGAATTCATGCATGTAAGTTATTCAAGAATCAAACCCTTCTTTTCTTTGAAGGTCCTGCTGCCATGACATCAGGAGGTCCCTTGGTTTTTGTTGCTGTTGTTGTTGCTGGTGTTGTTGCTGGTGTTGTTGCCTTTCTTGATCTTGGCTGGGAAGGTCCCGGTGTGCTGCGCACTTCAACAGGGGTGAGACATACAAGGTCAGGGGAAGGTTCCCGGTCACTGGCCGTGTATACAGAAGATGGGGTGGGGGAGGCACCACTATTTTTTTCAAAAAAAAAAAAAGTCAGCATTGACGTTGTCGGTTTTACACTACTTACTACGCAGCTTCCATGAGAGATGTCATACTAGCAGTTTCATCCATGTCATGCTGAGGACCCTTGTTTACCCGAGTCCTTTTGGCGTTCTTGATTCTGATCGAGAACAGCCGTTTTGCGATCCAATCGCGGGAGCACTGGCCAAGGTAAACACCAATTTGATTGGCACTTGCCGTCAATTCACTGACCATTCTTTTTTGCATGATCTTGTTCAAGTTCTTCCACGACATGGTTGGATTTCCTTCTTGATCAGGCACGTACGAAGATGGTGGAATCTTTTCGACGATGTCCTCCACCCAGGCTGTTAGACTATCATATGCCCCTTCAATTTCTTCTTCTGTTTTTTCTTGCCCATCTTCGCGCGGGTTTCTCCTCCAATGTTGGCGGATGAGACCGATAACCACTTCCTTGAACTGGGGTTGACCACGACCTTGCTTCATTGGAGGTATTTTGACAAGATTGAGAGGAGCAGCTACTTCACCAGTAGAACGAGTTAAAGACAATTCGTTGGCGACAGTATGTTGGGCTATACTAGAAATATCGCCTTCCATACGCTCCAATCTATCACCCTGTTCAGCCAGTTTTGCATAAATGATAGCACAAACGGCGGTGGATGGATCTTGGTGGTTTGCTGTCGCGCTGTTGTTGGGTCTCATGGGGAAAAACAAATGAATTAAAGAGTCAAAGTAAAGGAAAGAGTAAAATTAAAGAAAAGAGTAAAGAAAAGAAAAGAGTAAAAGTAAAGATAAGATAGAAACTGAATGATTATTGAACCCTGATTAAGGTTGTAGCGGGATTTGAAACCCCCTTTTTTGTCTTCTCAGATTTCTTTCTTCTTTTACTTTTATTTTTTGTTCTTTACTCTTTACTCTTCACTTTTTACTTTTTACTCTTTGCTCTTTGCTTTTTTTTTTTTATTTACTCTTTGCTCTTTACTCTTTAACTTTATCTTTACCTCTCGAATACTATGGCCGGTCCTTTTAAATGCAGTTGTAACTTGTCATTTCAGAAAAAGTCTATTCTACGAAAGCATGTGGCAATATGCTCACGTCTTCGTGGTCAACGATTATTTAATGTTGTTGGTAAGAAAAAACAGAATGCAATAAACTTCGGATTGGTATACTTAGGTACGGACACAACAATTACTTCTTTATAATAGGAAATCGCGGGAACGTGAATGAAACTGCTACAGCTGGTCGGGAATCCGTCTTGAACGATCAACCTGACATCGATATGGACGATGGTGGCGAATGGGACAACGGTAGTGGTGAATTGGGTAACGATGATGGAAACCAAAGTAAGACAGTAAATAATCCAGTGGTAAAGATGTCAGCTAGAAAGCAATACTAATCTTTGTATTTTTATAGCTGGTGGTAGCATGGATGTGGATATGCTGGAATCTGGTGGAATGCTTGACCCCGAAACAGCTATGGCCACTGATCTCTATGAAATATCAAAAGCACATGGTATACCCAGGGCAGGTTTTGAAGCAATCCTAAACCGTGTTAACCTTTACAACATGGAAAAATTTGGTAAGGCAAAAAAAGAAAGAGAGAGAAAGATCATACATAGACTTACAATGTTCGATATACTGCTTCGTAGGATCAGATGCCGTACACTTACCTTCTTCGTACCTATGTCGCAAACGTCTTCTGGAAACCTCTCAGGTGACATTTACAAAGTACGATGCTTGTGTCAATGGATGCCGGATGTATTTGGACGACGACCCATCAGCCCCCAAGTCTACCAAGTGTATTTGCAAATTATGTAAGAAGCAATCTCTTCTTCAACCTCCTGTGCTCTGTGGATCTTCACGGTATAATGAATTTGGATCTCCAAACTCATCTGTCTCTGTTGTTTCCGTCGAATCATTTTTGAAAGCAAAGCTTGCTAACAAGGTGACTAGACAGCAATATATGTATAGACACCAACGACAAAACAGCAGCAACAACTTGAACGATATTTTTGATGGTACTGTCTACAAGAATTTGGTGAAAGCTGGTGAATTCAATAACGAACACGACGTCGCCATTGGATTATCATTGGATTCATTTAAACCATTTGACAACGACAATCACTATGCAACAATGGTGAATATGGTGGTTTATAATATCCATCCAGCACAAAGGTAAAATAAAATAAAATGTGATTCTCGGTGCATTAAATGATGGATACAAATATATATATATATATATATAAAATAAAAAAACTAATCCCATCCTTCTTTCCTTTTTTTGTTTTTGTTTTGAAGATATAAACGCCATAACATGGTTAACCTGATGATTATTCCTGCGACTCACAAGCTGTGCGAACAAGACACCTTCCTTCAACCACTGTTCAACGAACTCCAACAACTTGGTAATGATGGGATGGATGTATTGACTGAAGACAAGGGCGTTATCCGTGCAAAGGTTATTGTCTTGACATTTACTGGTGATCTCCCCGCTGTCGCTTCCCTGATCAATCATAAAGGTCACGGTAGCTATTATGGATGCCGTATGTGTGAAGTGTATGGCGAACACTCCACTGGGATGTACTTTCGTGGTTTGGCGACAAACTATAAGATGCGGGAAATTGAATCCTATAGGTACCAACAATATACTGTAAGTCAAAAAAAAAAAAAAAAAAAAAAAAAAAAAAAAAAAAAAAAAAAAAAAAAAAAAGAGAGAGAGAGAGGGTTGTAACTAAAAGTGTATACTTATTCCTTACATTTATTGTCTGAAATCTAGCTGGGTATTAAACGAAGTGCTGTCTCCTTCTTCCCTCACTTTACTGGACCATCATTCTTTGGTATCGATGAACTTCACCTTCTTGGCCAGGGTCTTGCACGAAAAATTATGAACTACTTCCTGCCACCATCAGACAAACAATGTATGATGACTCGACCCGACTCTTCTTCTCACACCAGGCAATCATATCCATTCAACTTAGACAACTTGGATATACGCCAAATTGGTCAGGATATGGCAGCTCCCAGTGACAGTATTCCTGCTACCCATTTTGATGGTGATTGGACGGATATCGTGAAGCGATCAGGGCGCGCGGTGGATTGGCTTGTTTTTTTGATGTATGTGCTGCCAGCAATGGTGGTGCCTCATCTAGTATCGAAAACATCGAAAGCTGTAATGAATAACCTGGTAATCGCCTGCCATATGTGCCTCAGCTGGGAAATTCGTCCTGGTGACATTGAATTTATTCACTGGTAAGTTACTTTAATGTCTCCTGTAATGTCAATGCATTTTGGATTAACTTTTTTTTTCCTGGTGGTTGGGTGTGTAGGGCCATCAACAAATACCATGGCTATCTCGAAACAAATGTAGCTAACGGCAATATCAAAAAAAAATGTCAATCAGCCACGACACACTACCTCGGCCATATGGCCTTTATAATCAAATCTCAAGGTCCAATGCCCGCTTACTCATGTCGATCACTGGAACGATCAATTGGTTTCTGTAAAAAAGAAAACCTGTCGTTGTCGCGTCCTGGTGCCAGTCTGCGTAAGTAAAAGCGTTATCTATTCTCAGACTGAAAATTACCCCCAATCACTAACACATGTATTAACTTTGTATCTTGGACCTACTATAGAAAAGTATGTGGAAACTCAACTCGTTTTGAACTATCGTACAGCACTGGACAATGCAAATGAAGATTTGACCAAATTCGATGGCAATGTTGTTTTTGCGGGTACACCAACATCTAAAGCGCCAACAAATACAACAGAAGCTTTTATCCGTCGAGGACTGGCCAAGTATTTTATAAGATCTGGAGTACCTAATGTCTCTGGAAACTCATATACTCGGTCTTTCTTCAAGAAAATGCAACGCGATGGAAAAGTATTCACAAGTACATGGTTGCGTCCTAATGAACCAGCTGTTGTCTCGATATCTTTCCCTTCAAATGAATTGTATCAAAAGCGTTGGTAAGTTCAAAAAAAAAAAAAAAAAAAAAAAAAAAAAAAAAAAAAGTACGAGAAAAGGGATTTACTAACTTGAATGTTGCGTCTACTTATCCAACTTTAGCTTCTTTGGTCTTGTGCAGTTTTACTGTAACATATCTTACGACGGGCGAAGTTTTGATTTGGCAGCAGTAAAAGCTTTGCGTAAAGTTGATCAAGACCAGAAGTGTCTCCGGGGTGCTCTCCATGATGAACATGTTGATGGTCGGCTCTACCCTGTGTGGTCTTACAATAACAATGGTAAGCAGAACGTCCACGACAAGTTGATATTTATCGATACAAACCAAATTATCGACGCTGTGGCCACTCCTCCTGAAACCAAGGATGTAACAATTAGACATCTCATCACCCCCAAGCAATTCATCTGGGAATACAAGGTAGTAAGTAACAAAGACCTCTTCCAACTATACGCCTGAACCCCTTTTTTAATCCCCGCTTGATCACTTTTTTTATTTACTTCATTCACTTTTTTTAAAAAACCACTCTCTTTTACTTTCTTCATCTTTTTTTTTTTTTTTTTTTTTTTTTTTTTTTTTTTTTTTTTTTTTTTTTTTTTTTTTTTTCATCCTTTTTTTTTTTACATCGTCTCTTCTCTTATATACAAATGTAATAACTCTTAAACTTTGCTCTTAACATACTCTCCTTTACGTTGTGGTCTACATTGCTCCTATCATCAGGCTCTTCCATGATTCCTTCCATGGCTTCGTCATGGGCTTATCATTTCCTTTGGTAAACTCTTAACTTTGTGATGCGAACCCTGGTAAGAAACTAGCTCTACTTTTGCGCACTAATTAAATATATCTTTCTTTGCTGTATAGGTTGTTGCTCATCTGGCATTGGCATGAAGGTATGAATGTAAGGAAAAAATCATGTTTGTGCTATTACGTATACTAATTGACCTACCTTTTTAATAGTTTCCATTGGTTTCTCCTGACTGCCCCCGAGGTAAATAAAAGATAAGGGAACAATATACAAGGCATGTTGATATTATACTAATATCTTTTTGTTTGTCTTAGTTATCAGTTTGCCCTTCTTGAAGAAAAAGAACACTGTCATGGTCATGAAAAAAGGTAATCACTTTAATCACTCAATACTCGCTTAAGATACTCATCCACCCTTAAGTAGGAATCAAGCTGTAGGTCAATAAAGATGATAATCCTCCCTCTTGCTTAACGATGGTATTCAAACTGCCTGATCGCTGTTAAATACAGGTAAAAGATCTTGCCGTTGCTCCTTTCGTCTTTTTTTTTTTTTTTTTTTTTTTTTTTTTCTTTTCTTTTCTTTTAGATGATGGTACCTCTCCTTGTTAACGATAATGCTCAAGCTACCTGGTGATGCTCCTCGAACCTAATGATGATGATGTTGCCACCACTTTCCAACTGATGCTGCTACCGTTTGCCAACTGATTCTTATAGTTACAATCACACAATAACGTATACTATAGTTTAACGATAGTATAGTAATGATATAGCAATAGTATAGTATAGTATAGTATAGCAATATCCTTTTTTTTTTTTTTTTTTTTTTTGTTCACACCATCCAATAAACGGAACGTTTGAAACTAATTTTTTACTAATGGGGTTACGTATGGAACTGTATGGAAGGTTTTTCGGGTCGTATACAGTCCAATGAACAATCAGTATGTATATGTTGTGTTCAAAACTTAATGTTGTGTTCAGAGCTTAATGTTGTATTTATAGTATAATGGGGGGTAGATGGGGAAAAAAAAAAAAAAAAAAACGACCAATGAAATTTTTTGAAATATGGATCAATATGGCTCATTTATGGATATTTTGATTTGAAATGATCCATATTTTAATATGGATCAAACCTTAATTTAAGCCCAGTTTTGATCCATAATGATCCATATTGATCCATATTTTTCCCGTGGTGTCCGAAATTGGCAAAGGTGGTTTATATATGTGCAAGCGCTTAAAATTATATACAGGTCTTAGATAGTATAGTGGTTAGTATCCCCGCCTGTCACGCGGGAGACCGGGGTTCAATTCCCCGTCTGAGAGCTTTATTTTTGCACTTTTTTAAAGATTAAAGCGCCGCCTGAATAATATCGGAGTAAAATTGGTTTGGCGGTGTTTGGATTTTAATAACACAACTCTCCTTTGTTTCTCTCTCTCTCCGTCTCTTCTACTTTTATCCATCATTCTCTCAATCCTTCTATCAACTCCCCTGTAGTTTAATCTAGATTAGTATAAATATATCCTCTTTAGTGAACAATAAAACATTATCTTTTGATTGATCTTTCAACTCGCTTAATATTAAACGTCTGGTGTGAACCTCTCCTCCCCCCCCCTCCGACATTTCTTTATCAGGGTCTGGTTCCTTTTACTTTTTTGCTATCGTTTACGTTTCTGAACAAGAAAAAAAAATAACACCATAACTGTCTTTTTTTAATTTTAAAATGTCATCTGGAAGGTAGGATGGTCTGTTACTGGTAATTAATCCCAACAATCCATTGTCATGTCTCAATTAGATGAACAAGCTGTTTGGTTAGCTGAATTATGTAGATGATTAGCCTATTATTAAAATACTTTCGTGGGATATGACATACTTTAGTTGTAAAGTGATGATTATAACGGGGTGCCTTTGTTTCATTCTCTGTATAGTCAGGACAAAAAAGGAAATTTCATGCATCCCATTAGCGGGGGTTAAAGCATATGTGGTCCGCAATCAGTGAGATAAAGGGTATCATTTTGGAATTTATCTTATCTTTAGCATGATACCAGTGTCAATTGATACAAGTGACATAGCACTATCTGATATTTTATTACATATACCCCCAGCATTTCCAAAAGACATGGATGATCTGATAAAGTACAACTGGAGTTTATTTAGCATGTATAAAAAGACAAACAACCACTAAATACTATTCTACATTCAAGTTATAAACTATAATATACTAGTCATTATTCCCATAGTATTATTTGATCAAGATAGAACCACAAGTAAGAGCACCATCCGCCTTGATGATTTCCGACATGTTCAGAGCCACCACTTGATGAGACTTGAGATGATCACGAATGATTTGTTCACTGTGAGGGAAGCCTTGTTGAATCAAAACCAAATCATTAGCACTGAGAACATTTGCTGCCACAAAATCAGGGACATAGATAGCTGTATAGTAGTTGTCGGTCAATCGATTCATTTCGTCAACAACAGCCCGAGCAGAATCCACAGCAATCAACGTCTTGGTATCTTCTAAAGCAGTGACACAACATTTCAAATGGAGCATATCACCAGGAGGTTGTAGGATAAATGTTTGAGTTTGACTTTCAAATGCCTATGTAGTAGTAGTAGAAGAAGAAGAAGAAAAGAGTAAGGACAATGTCTGTTGATCATGTATTCGTCCATTTTCTTCTTACCTTTTGAAGCACCTTCCCCCCTTTTTCATTTGTTCGTTCAGATAAACCAACAAAGACATGAGCACCCGTGTTCAACACATCCCCACCATCCAAAAAGGCGTCTTTGTCTACTTGTTCCATTCGGACGATCGATTTCACAGAGGGAATCTAGTATAATATATATAAAGAATGTTAATTATCAGTCAGTAATATATACGATAGTATGTTGATTCGATCTTAACCTGCTTTAATGCTTTTTCAATAGCAGCTACTTCACCACGTCTTGAAGGATGACCAGGTTGATTGATGACAGCAGTATGGTTAAACACAGTAGCAGTATCTTCGACAAAACTACAATCTATTAAAAGTAACAATGAGTACAAACCATTATCCACTTTATTCTTTTTAACCTTACCTGGATGGTTTTCATCGGTTTCAACTTCGATAACAGTGGGGATATGCTTCTTGAGGGTGTCCACATACAAATCGTGTTGGGTTTTGGCAAGTTTAATGTCTATAGGATTTTGAGTATTGTCCACATTAGTGACACAGTTTCCGAACGAATAGGGAAGGGCTCGTACAATGGCAGCAGAGTAAGTCATGTTTTATAAAAAGAAGAATTTAAAAGAGAAGAGAAGTGGATAAAATAAATCATGGGAAAAAACGACTTTTAATCATTTGCGTGAAAATTAAAGCACCGCCCAACAGGGTTGTATTTATTAAAATATGTAATGAGTCATGCAAAGTAAATAGTCTATTCTATGGTTTATGTAGGAAAGGGTTGATGTATAAAAGATCAAAAGGATGGTTGTAAGTATGAGGGCTAGTTAAATATAAAAGGAGAGTGGATCACTGTGACAGGAGTGGTTGGGTTTCGTTTTGGGAATCAGGATAATGTTCTGCAGTGGTACCAAACGCTTTCGTACTAGAGTTGACAGTCTGTTTTGCTATTGATGATTTGTCAATTGGCGATGCTTTGTAAGAGTTGCGATGGTTGATTGATAGTAATCGAGTCAACCGAGAGCTACCACGACGGGCACCTGTTTGTCGTCGAATCACTCGGATTTTGTTGTGGACTATTTTGAAAAGAGTGATTTGTTAGTATACCAAATCATTCAATTTCTTTTGTACTCTGTAACTTACCATCAACATAAACATCAGTTTCATCCACGATTTCTTCGCCAATAAGTTCTTCAATCACGTCTTCCAGAGTAATGACACCGAGAACACCATTTTGAGCACCCGGATTATTGGAAACCAATACCATATGGCCTAGATTATCCAAAAAAAAAAAAAAAAAAAAAAAAGAGTATATTAGTATATCATGGTCATCATCTTTGCCATCAGCTTACTTTTTCCTTCTTGGAAGAAGTTCAAAATATCTAAACAGCTTGTGTCCGGTCCTAAAGATATAAAAATAAAGCCAATCGTCAGTCATTCATGCCGTTAATTTCTGTCCCCCCCCTCCTTACCAGTTTCAGGTAAAGTGCTGAGTGGAAGATCCTTTACTGGCAATGCGTCTTCAGGGTCATAGGTGATGAGGCGCTTGGTGATAAGCATACCAACAAAGTTGACAGGATCATCGGGAGCATGGACAGGAATACGTGAGTAGCCATGTGATAAAATCTAAATAAGATTTAATACAATACATCAGTAACATTCAAAAAGCAAATTCCTGATTCCTTACCTTGTCGACAACTTCTTCGTTCAAGATGTCTTCTGTAGAGAGAGTAAATACGTCGTCAATGGGTGTCATAATAGTGGACACTGCTTTAGAGCGTAGATCGAGGACAGCGCTGATGATTGTTACTTCGTCCAGAGTGAGAGCATCCGCATCCGTAGGACTGACCGCTTGATGTAGGGATACAAGAGTCTTCAGACCTAAGGATATCCACACATTTATAATTAAAAGGAGTCAGAATACTATATATTGATCCACTTAACCCATTTAAATTCGATTACCTGCTTTTTTATAAACAGTTCCATGAGATTCACCAAGGAAGTAATCAAGAAGCATGGCGGTAGGATATGCTACAGGGTACATCAAGTACATGAATAAAAGTACCATACTACATATAATTAAAAAAAAAAAAAAAGAGTATTAGATCCAATATGTAAAGATGATATTTTTCCTTTCTACTTACTTTGCAGTTTTAGCCCCAATGGCGAGACCATATCGCACACAAATAGCTATAAAAGAGAGATATAGAAAAAGACAAGTTAGTGATCATTGAATATGACGATCATTTAAGCAAACGCGGTTCAGCAACATACATTGAGGAAT
This sequence comes from Chlamydoabsidia padenii, assembly GCA_025330725.1. Taxonomy (NCBI): domain Eukaryota; kingdom Fungi; phylum Mucoromycota; class Mucoromycetes; order Mucorales; family Cunninghamellaceae; genus Chlamydoabsidia; species Chlamydoabsidia padenii. The sequence goes on along the minus strand of JAIWND010000021.1, from coordinate 501,601 downwards.
CACTCTATAATATAAAGAGATTGAAGAATTAGTATATACAACAACATAAGAAGACAATTACTGTTTTTGGTACTTACTCGCCAAAGATAACAATCAAAGCAGTAGAGATAGCGACAGCTTGCCAGCCACCACCAATAGCATTATGAAGAATGATAGGAAGAGTTTCGTTAACCACCACGTTGGATAAAAGAAGGGTCACCAGTACCCAGTGACGACCACGGTGCAAGAGTGACAGGACCTTCTTTGCATTCTTCTTTTCCGTTTCGGTTCCGGTTTGCGACAATACTTGAAGGTTCGTTTCGTCAAGACCCATTAAACCAAGTGTCAGTCCTACGTTAGCAAATAGAAATAAAAGCAAGTATAAGAAAGGCTGATATCAAACAAGGTGAGACACTCTGTTTTTCTTTTACCTGCAAAGACACCACCTAGTAAGACAAGGAAGACCACCAAAAGCATTTCTTCAATATACCCTGCGGACATTGATTGAGCAGAGGTAGTCGTATAAGAGAGAGGATGTCCATTACATACATTAGACAATAAGGGAGCTGCTGACAAAATGAAGAGCCGGGTGTAATATGAACGAGTCATATAATGTTATATATATATATAAAAAAAATAAAAGTGGGAAAGAGAGACAGATTGACATGAGTCCAAAAGATTTTTTATTTTGACGAATTTTTAAAACCCGATATGGAAGAGGCAGCATACTACACACTAGATTTTCATTTTTCATAATCCAAAGCAATAAGGTCATTCATAAGAGGACGGTACTTGTTTACAAAGTCAAGATGGTCAGAATGTTTGGAGTAGATTGATAAATGCTAAGTATCATATCAGTAAAAAGGTTAGTATCATGCGACATCATCCTCTTTTTTTTTAAAACCTGTACACATACCTCTTTGGTTTCCAGTTCCACCACCCAGCCTATACATTTATAAAGAAAAAAAAAAAAGACGATGAGTAATCCATCCGCGTAATTGATTTACAGTTATCTATCAATTTACCATATTCGAATCCTTGGCTACGGTCAGTAAAGGTCTTGCCAGAAGAAGCAGACTTGATTTCAGGAATAGAATGTTTAAGAGCCACGACATCATCCATAGCTTGTTGCTTGACTTCTTCGGACACTTCAGGTTTGAATTTGGCGATAACTAATAAATAAGGATTCAAAAAAACAAAGATGTTCAACCACAAATTAGCAAGTAAGTATTATTGTTTTCATTTATTATGTTTCTTACCAATGTGGACGATGGTCATGTTTTTGATAAAAAAAAAAAAAAAAAAAAAAAAAAAAAAAAGGTAATGGAAGAAAAAAGTGATCAAATACTGACGTGAGATCGGCATTTGAAAATAAATCTTACTAAGCGATCAGCATGAATGCATTCCCATCAACCCTTTTGTATGGGTGTCCTAATTTGGAAGACTGTGCGTTTTGTTACTGGTCTGGTTCGGTCATATAAACCAACACCATTAAAAAAAAAAAAAAAACTACAATCAAGGTTTTTATTAGCACGATTCACAGAAGCATGCTTTATTACAATAAACAGTATAAACTACATTTAAGGGTGAAATGTGGGGGGTTCTATTACTAATAGTCCAATTGACCAAAGTCAGCAACAACCAAACCTTGACCACGAAGAAGCAAAAGGTGATCAGCAGGTAGACGGTCGCGGATAGACACAAAAGAAGGAATTTCACCACGAGTCCATTCATCATAAAAGCAGCTGAACCGAATGACAGGAGCAGGAGAAGAGGTTGACCAAGTGAATCCCCATGGTACTTCGGTGTTGTATTTATCTGTATAGGCAAGTAGAGCAGAGATTGTTGTTTCGTCTTGATCCTTGACTGCTGGAGGGCCATTGTTGATCCAAGCCTTGGTGATACTGTCATCGTTTTCGGTTAAACGCAGACGACAGAACAAACTGTTTTTGGAAGAGTAGGTTCCTCGGAGAGTACAAGTGTCCTTATCACATGTCTTCTTGTGCGATATGGTTGCTTCATTTTCGGATTTGGGATATAAAGGCACCATTGGTGATTCGTAAGAGCATTCTTGTAGAGAGGGGAAGTCGGCAAAGACATGACATTCCAGAGTTTCCAATTCATTCTTGTTCAGAGTCGTGGTTAATACATCTTCTACTCGAATGGAGCGCAAAAAGACCCGAGAGGTTGATGCTGTAGCGTTGTATTCTTCACGGTACACCATTTTCTTGGGCGATAGACCAGTGTTGAAGGGAGAGCTAAAGAAGCAGATGACCAACATGATTAGAAGCAGAGTAGATGACACCTTCAAGACCGAGCGCTGATTTCCAGCCACTTGGATCCAAAACAACATTGGCAAGATCGCCAAGACGAGATTGAGTCCTAAAAGAATATAAACTAAACCCAAAGTGAGAGGGTTAGATCAAAATCAAAATTCACTCCTACTATATTAAAAACTTACCAGCCATTTCAGGGGTACCATCCACAATTGCATGAGGGAAGGAGATCACCGACAAAACCACCAATTGAAGGATGAATAGGAAAGGCACAGTCCATTGGAGCAAGAAGACAATAGGAAGGCGATACTTGTTTCCTTCAGGCAATAAAACAAAAGCGGCAGATGCTAATGTACCAAAGATGAGGAAGTAGATAGCAAAGTAGAGAGAAGCCATTTCTTTTGATCCAAGGTAAGTCGCGAGTAAAACAAAGAGCCACCAAATACCGTTCAAGCCATGCAAAATAGTTTCAGGGGACTTTTCCAAATTGTGTTTATACCAACTACACTTGTCACAGAGAACCAGAGAACCAATCAGACCGGTAAATGCCGCCACCATCATATAAGTACCAACTTGATAGATCCCACCATAAGTGACCTGAGTTAAAAGAAAGAAAAAAAAAAGATTAGTAAAGATGTCAGATCAGATAGAATGAGAGATTGTTTACCATAGGGTTGATCAAATATAAAACAATAGAGGCAACACCAAGAGTAACAAGGGCAACCACAAAAGCAGTGAGGGCCAGCAAGACACCTTTAGTTGTATCGAGTACCAATTCCTTCAAGGCAGCAGCATATTCGTGGCGATGGTTCTTTTCCTTTTTGAGAGTCCATGTAATAGGAACCAAGGGAACCAAGACCAGGGCCAAGATATTGATAAATTGATAAGTGCCAAATGACATGACAATCACAAAGCGACCCAAAAAGTCATAGTAGATCGATGGTTCATACATATCTTCTTTTAAAAGACCACCATCATCCAAACCGCGAAGAGTTGCCAAAGCCATTTCACCCATATATTGCACTGAGAAGGGAGTCGTATAGGCAATGCTGTCGCGCTGAGTATGGTAATGGGATCGTGGAGTGTAGAAGGCAATGTCCAAACCAGGTAAACCAGCTTGATCAAAGGCGCTATAATCAGTATCACTAGATGGTGTTCACAAAAGAGTGTGAGTGATATATATTTGACATTTCCTTTTTCTATTATTACCTTTTCATCAGCTTGGATTTGAGCATGTCATTGGCAAGAGGAGAGGCATGCAAGTAATGAGCACCAGCAGCGAACTTCTTTACACCATCGAGCGTGTTGCTTCGAGTCAAAAGACTCCTTCCACCTATTGTGATATTAGTGTTACACCACAAAAAAAAAAGAGACATTGGAGTGAGTTTACTGTGATAATATCTTTTTTCTCTACCTCCCCTTCTCATAATCTTACCAGCGCCACCACCTTCGAGATTAATGAAGGTTTTGATAGAGTCAAACCAAGGATGTTTGGTAAAGATATGTCCACCAATCAAGCCACCTTCTTCCATGTTGTTAAATAAAAAGATCAAAGTATGCTTTGGAGGATGATCAACATAATACCGAAGTAATTCCAAAGTGACACTGACACCCATACCATTGTCCGTTACCCCATTGCTTGTAGCCACACTATCTATTGGAAGTATATAAAAAAAGTTGACTAGTTAGTATTCTTTCCCTTCATTGATCCATTCATTTTTTTTTCACGAACCATAATGGGCATTTACCAAGATGCTTTGTTTCTTGAGTTCGGGATCAGAGCCATGGAGCTTTACAATAACATTACGAGAATCCACAACCCATTGTTCACCTATTTGTCACATAAAGATAAAAGAGTATGAGTTTTTATGTATCCTTTTCATTTACTTTGGTTATTTACCTTTAGTAAACCAGTTTTGAGGAAGTGTAATTTTGGTAGGATCATCTGCCACAGTTTCCACTTGGATACCATTGGCTTCGGCCTTGACTTTAAGTTCACCGCACAAATCAACAATCCAATTCTTGATACGTTCGTTTTCGCGACTATTGGAAGGATGAGGAGCATAGAATCGAGTCAAGTATTCATTGTAAGCATGGATACCAGGGAATCCATTAGTTTGAGCAGCTTCGGCATCACCAAGAGGCACTGGCATGAGTGTTTGTAACCATGTAGAGTAACCCCCAAGTGCAAGGAGGAAGACAAAGATGAATCCATATATTTTCAGAGTACGGTTTTGTGTCTTGGTTTTGTTGTTTATTCCATTTCGAAGATTCCAGAATGAGTTTGAAGTGGGTGGTTGTTGACTGATACTATTATTATTATTATTATTATTGATCAAGGGAGTGCGTTCGTCTTCACTCATCCTTTATCAAATTTTTTGCAAGAGAAAAAAAAAAAAAAAAAGAGAAAACGAAAATGAAAAAAGCGGGTGTATTTATGCTGGGCGTAACATCGGGATTTGAAATTCTTTGTTCATTCAACCGGGTGTAGTGTTGAAATGGCGGGACTTTTTACCCATTTTTGGAACAAACCTACCGATTGTGCCATTATAAAGTTGGTGCGAAATAAAGTTTGGCCTGAATATTGCTGACAGAAGATCACCCCATGGGAAAACAATCATGATTTGAAGTCACCCAACTTTTGATTTCTGTGTATTAGACCATTTATAATAGACTACTTTTCGTACCATCATGTTAAATGATCATCAGGTCAGTATTATTGTGTCTATATGTGTTAGTAGACCTTGATATGTATAAAGTATAAAAATAAGAAAGGAGAAGAAGAACTAAAAGAGAGGGGAGGAGGAATATACTCCTCGATGATTCAAATTGATTTAAAATCCCGACGTCAATAACACAGGAGTAAGTTTTAATTTTTCGTTCATAAAGAATTTTGGCTCAGGGAAAATGTAAACCTTGAGATGACATGGTCATGGTCATTTAAAAGCATCAACTGGAATCACTGAGCTTCAATCCTATTTTTTGTTGGTCACTTCTTGGATCAGAAGATGGCCAATACCCCTGCTTTGAGAGGGATGGGTGCGGGGCGACTTCGGCTGGCAACGGTAAGTTGTATACATAATACTAACTGATATTTCATTCTCCGCCTATGGAGCGAAAAATTCGAGTTATCCAATGATTCCCGACGACAGATCAGTGTTCCCTTTTTCATGCACATTAATAAAATGGTAACAAACGGTTGTTTTAGTTGTTTATTCAAATAATAATGATGGTAATAAAAAGACTATTGTTATTTCAATTAAATCATGAGTTGGAAGACAAAAAGTAAAAATGGGAAGAAGAATATATGTAAAAAAACTATATACTAGAGTGAAGGGGAGAGGGGGAAAGAAATGTAAAGTAAAATGGGAATCAATGTAGAATTGGGGTAGATAAAGAGATATGATTACTAGAGCCAGGTGTGATGGAAGAGTTATTATTGATGATGTTGTTAATGTTGCTATTGCTGTTGCTGTTGTTATTCGTCAATGCATGGACATGTTCACCTTCCTGGGGAGTCACTACATCATCAGGAGTATCCGCCGTTACTGTAGGTGATTGCTTGATTGCCATATTACTTATAATTGATGCATCTTCGGTTACTGGAGTAGGTAGTAACACTGAAGAGGATGATGAAGAAGAGGACGTTGATGATGACGACGTCGATGAAGGTTCCGAGGATGTAGCTGTTGGTACTGCTATTGGTACCGTTTCTGTTGTGAGGGTAGTGGTTGATAATGATTGTTGCCCTTCCGTTCCTTCTTCCTTCTTGGTTAAATGTTGTGATAAATCCCGGTTCATTCCAAAACTATTGACCCGGTCGACATGGAATATAGCCCTGAGTTTTTCGTCGCACAAGATATATCGCCTGTCTTTGGGGTCTTGAAGATCGTTTCCCTTGATATATTTCCATAACCGCTTCACTATTTCAGGTCTTGATAACTAAAGTAGTGGTAATAATAGAGTTAACCCATGTTCCTTTTTCCTTCTTTTTCTTCTATTAATGTGTCCACTTACTTCAGGTTCACCATCCATCAAAGCCGATAAAGCCGCGCTGAGAATAAGAGGTTTGTTGAGACCAGTGTTTCGTTTTGGTTTAGGCGGTGCGTTGGGGTCTTCAGGTTCCTTCGTTTTAGTCTTCTTCTTCTTTTTAGGTTTCTTCATCGGCCCAGCCATTGTACCGTCTATCATATAGTCGTTCATGTCCTTCCTTTTCTTTCCTGTTTGTTGTGGTGATAATAGATTAGGGTATTGGGACTGTTGATGGAATGATTGTTGATGAGAGTTTAAGGAATTCAAAAAGTCCTGTTGTTGTGGTAGCATTTGATGATGTTGATGCTGTTGATGTTGGTGATGATGAGGGTATGACATGAGTTGTGATGGTGGTAATACTCGTTGTTGTTGTTGTTGTTGTTGGAACTGATACTGGGCCAGGTGTTGTTGTTGTTGTTGTTGTTGTTGTTGCTGGTGGTGATGTTGCTGGTGTTGTTGTTGTTGTTGCTGTTGTTGTTGTTGTTGTTGCTGACGGTGTTGCTGGTGATGAAGATGATGAGGGTGAGGGTGAGGGTGAGGGTGCTGTTGCTGTTGCTGTTGCTGTTGCTGTTGTTGTTGTTGTTGTTGTTGTTGTTGATGATGGTGATGGTGATGCATAGATTGTTGGAGATGATGATGATGTTGCTGATGATGAGATTGTTGTTGCTGCTGTTGATTGAAATATGTAGGTTGTCCAACAGATACAGAATTTGGCGTCACAGGCATGTACCCTTGCTGATAACGTTGATCTACCCAATTAGGTTGCTGAATAGCCTGTTGATGTTGCTGCTGCTGCTGTTGTTGTTGTTGTTGCCTATTATAATGATAAGGATGATGAGGGTGAGGATGATTTTGCTCTTGATGGTGCTGATGTAACTGTTGTTGCTGGTGTTGACTTTGAGGAGACGCCGATGATTGAGATGGCGACTTTGTAGATTGGTGCAAGTGGTTCATTGTCAAATCATCAAATTGTTGGAATTGCTGATAAGGTAACAAGTCGTTGATCTGTCCATCCATAAAAGAAGTCGGGGTACGAGTTGCACCAGAATCATCACCTTGAATAGAGGAAGAAGTGACTGGAGATTGAATGGACTGTACTGGTAAAGCAAGTGAAGTTGCAAACATGTTGTCGGTTGCTTGTGGCTTTTGTCGCGACCAATCTACCAAAGACAAAAAACAAAACAAAAAGTTGGGTTAGTAGCATTCCGGCTGGTCATTATCCCTCTTGCATTAACCATATTTCCAATTCTAATTAGAGTCAATAGTTGACTATCCCCCAACATACAAAGAGTTGATGTTTTCTTTTTTTATTTTTTTATTTAATATTTATGCTTACCATCCATAGTAGTATAGGGACTACCAAAGTGCATTATGAAGAAGGAGAAGAGAAAGAGGGTAAGAGGGAGACAGAGAGAAGGAGAGAGAGAGAGAGAGAGAGAGAAAGAGAGAGAGAGAGAGTAATAAAGCAAGGTATGTCAAGTGATTAGATCAAATAGTAAAAATTTGTGTAATGAGGATAAAAGTGTCAAAGGGATCCAACAGTAATAAAGCAAATAGCCGAGTGTGGGTATTAGTATCAATATAAGAGGTAAGATTATAAAGGTTAAGAGAAGAGTACAAAAGTGAAAGAGAGAAAAAAAAAAAAAAAGGAAAAAAAAGGAGGAAATAAAAAAGGACGGGGAGGAAAAACAAAAAAAAGTGTTAAAAGACAAAAAAAAAAAGAAAAAAAAGGGGCGAGGAGTTTGAAAAAGGTCAATTTGCAGCTTCAGTGGCTGTATATTTTGTATTGTAATGTGAGTGTGACCCCACCTCCATTTGATTGGATCATTTCAAATCGTGCTGATCTTTTCAATCGCCCACTTTTCTTACCATGATGAATGTTCTAGGTGCTTTTTCTTTTATTCATTCCATAGACAAGTTTTTATATCTTGGAAAATCATCCATGTTTTTCATCTGATCCTTTTTTAACTTGTACAAGATCCTGTTTTCCCAAAAACAATCAAACCCAGCCATATCGGCAGTTGAATTTCCATTTTTTCGGGTTGTAATGTCGACACACATGAACAAGATCAAAGCATATCAGGGTGAAGGGGTTGTCATATTATATATCATAAGCGATCTGTATGGATAATACTGACATTATCTTACTACTGTTTATATCGTTAAGAACGGAATCTTTCGGCTCATCGATGAATCGCATAATCGTAAAAGTAAAGTTCAAATCCCGCCCACTGTTTAATTGAAAACACGACATTAGGGTGCTCATAAACATGGTCATTGCCATCTGCCACTTTGAACAACAGGGTTCAGTAAACAAAATACAACGTAAGTAGTCAAGAATAAATAGGATATGATTAAAGGTAGTGTGGGTGTTAAAAGAGGGCAGATTTCATGCATCGGGACAGAGTCTGTCCTCATGGTTTTGCCGTTTGGGGAGGGGGAAAGGAAACCAAGGGTTCTTATTCAATGTATGCTTGTTTCATATTCCAGATCAACCTTATCATTGCTCTTTTTTTTTCAAGGAATATAAAGACAAAGTGGAAAGCATTCTTTTCTGGCGTGGCAAACCAGGGGGGACCGTGCGGGTGAAATTCAAATTCCGATAGATCGAGAGATTCATGCCATGACCTTTTAGGGGTTTCGCTATGCGCACTCACCAAAAGATACGCGATGATGTAAATCAAAAAAAAAAAAAAAAAAAAGGCCATGATAGTTTAGTATATTATGGTTATAATCCAACGAATGGCCACTCCAATCTTTTGATTTTCAAATTCTCTCATTCATGCAATTTAAATTCCGTTTCTTTTTTTTTTGTTATTTCCTTGTGGTAAAGGAGATCAATAAGAGCAGTTTCTTTCCCTCGTCATGCCATATCAACTTGATAACACCCTGAATAGTCAGCCTTTTTTGAAAAAAATTGAGGTCTTTCTCTGTCTTACCATTTCTTTGTGCAATCACAGAAAAAGCGACGACTGAACAGATTCCCATGTGAAATCCAGACACTTTTATCACCTCAAGTCCAATCGCCGACAATACTTTCGGAGAACAGATCAGAAAATCTCCTTGAAGAAATCGTTTTTTTTTTTTTTTTTTTTTTTTTTCCCAAGGAAATAGAAAATGATAGAGATAAGATTACTTTTTTACAAAAGTAGTTTGTGTTATGGACTAGACCTTCTCTCGGTGAAAATGAGTACCCGATACTATGTGAACGGTGGTTTTCGGGCCGAAATATGTTTAAGCGGACACCATGACAGACTGGGAAAGAGATCAAAGTCGGGGTTGGAACTTTTGCTGTTTTAAAAAGGTTTGAAAGGCGACAAGGTTGAAAAATTTCTTTTTTGTCACCTTCTTTCATCCTTTTTCCATCATCTTTTTTTAATTATTGACAAGATGGCGATCGCCTCTACTCTTCTTACATTATTACCGTCACCTACTAATATACTGTTGTATGGTGTCTTGACTGTAGGTGTCATTCTTGCCATCCATGTTTTGTCTCAATTGGTATGTATTCTCCCCTCCAAACTGACAAAAAATCCACGAAACAAAAAACAACAACAACTGGAAACTCACTCTCTTTAATTGCAATAGATTGGACCTAAAGACCCCAAGCAACCACCTGTTGTCTTCTCTTGGATTCCTGTTCTTGGTAATGCTGTTCAATTTGGAATGTAAGTAAACTATAAACTAGATTGATATAATACCCATGTCAACTTACTTTTTATTATACTATCTATATCCAATAGGGATCCTATCACCTTTTTACAAGACTGTCAAAAGAAATATGGTGATATGTTTACTTTTACCATGGTGGGAAAACGTGTTACTGTCTGTCTTGGTGCCGATGGTAATCAATTTGTTTTCAACAACAAGCAAAACCTATCATCTGCTGCCGAAGCCTACAACCATATGACCAAGTTTGTCTTTGGACCTGAAGTTGTTTATGATGCTCCTCACAGTGTCTTTATGGAACAAAAGAAGTAAGTATAGTATAATGGGAAAGTGAAGGGATCATTATTTACTGATCTGGTGGGAACTACAAACTGTTTTTATATATATATTTATTTGACAGGTTTATCAAGGCTGGGTTGAATTCCGACTGTTTCCGGCGACATGTCCCTATGATTGTAAAGGAAACTGAAGACTTCTTCAAGAACTACCCTAAACCTACTGGATTGATGGAAGCTTATAGCACTTTTGGCAAATTGATCATCTTGACTGCTTCCAGCTGTTTGATGGGCAAGGAAATCCGGGCTAGTTTGGACGACACTGTGGCTGACCTCTATTATGATTTGGATCAAGGCTTTAAACCTATCAACTTTATCTTTCCCAATCTTCCTTTACCTTCTTATCGTCGACGGGATATTGCTAGAGAAAAGATGGCTGCTCTCTATTCAAGTATCATTCAACGTAGAAAGGCTGAAAATGACAATGTAAGTAATAATAATAATAATAATAAAAAAAGGCATAGATGGATAGATAGATATGATGATAATGACCGATTCCTCCTTTATATATATATATATACAAATAGTCCAACTCTGATTTATTACAAGCACTGATGGATGCTACTTATAAGGATGGAACCAATATCCCTGATCACCATATTGCTGGAATGATGATTGCTGTCTTATTCGGTGGACAACATACTTCTGCTACGACATCTGCTTGGACTATTCTGGAATTAGCCGCTCGACCTGATCTTGTGAAAGAATTGCGTCAAGAACAAATTGAAAAACTTGGCTCCCTCAAGACTGACCTGACATTTGAAAACATCAAGGATTTACCTCTTTTGGATGCTGTGATTCGTGAAACCCTTCGTCTTCATCCTCCCATTTATCAAATGATGCGTCGCGTGGTGGCTGACAAGGTGGTGTGTGAAAAGAATGGGTTTGAAATTCCTAAAGGTAATCATCTTTGTGCTGCTCCTGGTGTGACTCAAGTGGATCCTACCTACTTTAATGAACCACTCAAATACAACCCTTACCGATGGATTGAAAAGACGGATCCTGTGCATCAATTAGAACAAGGTGATGATGCTAACATTGATTATGGGTTTGGTGCTGTCGGTATCTCTTCCAACTCTCCTTTCTTACCTTTCGGTGCTGGTCGACATCGATGTATTGGTGAACAATTTGGTTATCTTCAATTAAAAACCATCATGTCCACTTTTATTCGAATGTTTGACTTTGAAATCCAAGGTGGGAAACCTGTGCCAAAGTCTGATTATACTTCCATGGTCGTAGTCCCTGAACACCCTAGTAACATTAGTTATACTTTTAGAGAATAGTTTTTTTTTTTTTTTTTATTACCTTACTTCCTTCCCCGTAATATATTTCCCCCTTCATTCCATCATCTTTTTATAGTGAATTACTTAATAAAGGTTACCCTTGTCTTTTATATAATAATATGCATGAAACGAGGATGTCGGCGAATTACAAAACACCGTATCCTTGGTAATGATATCATAATTATGCAGGATCATCTGTCAATACTTGTTTTTTTTTTTTCAGTGGGGTAAAATACATTTTTATTTATTTAATCAAGATAAAAAGAGGGTAAAACATGGTTAATTTTATAAGCTATACTAAGTGTAGATTGTATGGGGCGATTGCTATTAACTAGAGTATCACCATCAAGGAGGATCCTTGGGTGTTGTAGCCCTTGCTGCTGTTGTTGTTGAAGATTAACGTGGATCGTAGCACCAGGTAAGAGTGTGTTGAGAATATGAGTATCCATCAATTCGGTAACACCCAACCTTCTATGGGGTACCACATGTCGTTCCAATATCTTTTTCCATGTCTTTTTGGGCTGTGTTTTCCAATAATCGAGGAAAGCTTGGTTGGTGGGAGCAAAGACGGTGAAGGAATGTTCTTCATGTATCGACTGTCCTTCCAATATTGTGTTTGTTGATGTAGTAGTAGTAGAGTTAAAGTAGGTGAAGAGTAAATCGTTGTGCATCAAGAGTTCAAGAAAGATGGAGAGATCTGATTCTGGTGCCAGTTTGTCAAAGAGAGATTGTTCATTGCTGTGTATGTAATCGACAGTTTCAGGTTGATATCTTAGTTGTGAGGACTGTGTCAGTGTAAATGTGAATGTTGTTGTTAATAATAAAAGCAACCACCTTGATAACATTTCATATATATGATAAAGAGAAAAGGAATAGGAGAAAGTGGGAAAATGACTATCTCCGTCCTTTTGTGTAAGAAATTCAAATCCCGTCATACGTCATTAAAAGACCGACATCAAAGGGAAAGATCATCAACCTGAAACATGATGATGATGGTCAAAAGGTAGTACTTGAAATGCAACTGTTTGAAGGGGTCATATAAACATATATACACAAAAGCCGATGGTTCTTCAACACGTTGATTCTTAATAAAGCCCTGTCTATAAATCGTAAAATTTCATTTAATTTGAAAAAGTTGGATTTCGATTTTTTTTTTTTTTTTTATTCTTTCGTCTTTCTTTCTGATCTTCCCCACTTTTTTTTTTTTTTTTATCCATTTGATCTACGATAACCTCCTCTTCTCTCACTTAAAAAGGGAAACCATCAACGTTTTAACATTGCCATTCAAACCACTCTTCTATTGGATTCAAGGGCAAGGTAAGCCTACTTTTTCTTTTTATATTTAGATATACACATATATATTTGATTCTCTTTTTGGAGAAGAATAGACCTCCTTTTTTTTTTTTTTTCTTTTAACTTTGTTTAACTTTTATATAAAAAGGGACTCTTTTTTTTTATATTTAAAGTTTTACTAACTTGTTACTCTCTTCTTCTTCCAACTCATTCCTCTAGTCAATCAAGTACATTCCACAATGAATCACTCTCTGGAAGAAGATATGGTACAACAGCAACAACAGCAACCTCCTACTGAAGAAGATCTTGACAAGCGGCTCGAACAAATCAACCAACTCAAGTACTTTTTAGCAACTGCACCTACACACTGGGATAGTAATCCTGACGATCCTCCTCTTCAACGTTACTCCTTACCCTCGGGGGAGTCTGTGTCATGCGTCCGATGGCATCAAGGCTTCTTTATTTCAGGCACCGACATTGTCCGATCCTTGGTCTACCGATTCCATGCTTTTGGTCGTCCTGTGCAAAATCTCAAGAAATTTGAAGAAGGCATCTTTAGTGATCTTCGGAATCTCAAACCTGGTACGGATGCTACTCTGGAGGAACCCAAATCAAGCTTCTTGGATCTACTTTACAAACACAACTGTATTCGAACTCAAAAGAAACAAAAGGTCTTCAATTGGTTCTCGGTGCCTCACGATCGTCTCTTTTTAGATGCTTTGGAACGGGATCTCAAACGGGAAAAATTGGGGACTGAAGTCACTTCGGTCGCCTTGGCTCATCCTGCTCTCTCTATCACTTTGGATACAACTCAGGCCATGTTTGATGAATTCCGGAAAAACTTGCTCAGTGATTTGGATCTACATGCTTGTTTGAATGGTGATCATCGGTTACGCAAATCAAATGAAAGGCAACAACAACAGGAGATAAGTTCAAGTATTGACTATGGTCGGGGATCTTTGGTCAACAATCCTAGTGCTGTCTTTGGTCATTTCTCTCTCTTTGAAGGATCACCAACCTACAAACAACGACGGCGACGAACGACAACATCAACAACAGGAGCACATTCATCAACTCCTGATCATGTTCATAACTATGATTTTCGTCACCCATCCTATTCAACTTCAACCTCATCAACTACTCCAACCACTCGATTACCATGGTGGTCATACGACAATGCATCTACTTTGGACTCAGTGAAACCATCACAGGACAATATAGGGGATAACTCATCTAAACTCTATACTTGTCCTCTCAACTCTTGTAAAAAGATCTTTAAGCGATTGGAACATCTGAAAAGACATCTTCGAACACATACCATGGAACGACCTTATCTATGTAAACTCTGCGGTAAACGATTCTCTCGAAGTGACAATCTGGCTCAGCATAAAAAAACTCATGAACGCCGGCAACGAATAATTAATGACAATCACAATGATAACAGCGATCACAGTAATAACCATAGTCCTCTTTTAAATCAGCAGAATCTATCCGCCATACAACAAAATCATCATCAGCAACAATCTCACCACTACTTTTCATCTGGACATCACCACAGGAATAATGGTAATATTCACCAACAACAGCATTCTTACACCATGGCCGGGTCTTCTCCTCCTTTGGTTCACAGCAATTATCACCCATCTCAACAAATGGTATGGATTCCATCCTCAGTGGTTCCACCTATTACTGTGACATTCAACAAGGAAAACGATCAGGATCGCGATTATCAAGAATGCTTCCCTTCTCTCTCTGTCTCTACCAGCTCATCATCCAGCTCCTCTTGTCATTCTTCACCCACCGTGATCCCATCCACCACACAACAAACCAAAGCATGTCATCACAATCAGCAACAGACACCTACAACACCAACATCAACTACCATTGAAGAACTTTTATCAGCATCTTCGCAACAGAGACAACAACAGCAACAACATCGGGATTGGCAGTTTACTATGGATTGGGATCAACATTCGTGTTTGTCATCACCACAAGTATCAACTTCTGATTCTCCGGCATCATCATCACAACAACAATCTTCGGGTTATTATACTGATGCAAAATTGGATCACAACAATCATCATCAGCAACCACATCACTATCAACGACATCCAGTATCTACCAATAATCAAAGCCCTGTGTTGAAATCAATGGGTGCCTCTTCCACCAATCACTTTTATTATCAAGCTCCTGGACTACAAGATAATACCGTGCGACCTTTGAGCTCTCTAACACACTTCTGATGGGTGGTTTTTTTTATATTTATTTAGTTATAGTAAAACATAGTTATATCTCTTCTCCCCCCCCTTTTTTTTTTACTGTTAGAACCCTATACATAGTCCCATTTACCTCTTTATATCTAGCCTTGATTTATCATCTTTTTACTGTTTATACATCACATGCCCCTTTATGTATAGTCTATTTACCTCATCTTTAACAATAAATAAATAAATAGTGTACTTTCTCCATCGAACATTTGAAACTATTGCATCATGTTATTTGCCCTAGTTTGGTAAAACGATCTGACTCGTTTAAAGTTTCTGTTTTTGCTGATCTCTCCTCGGGAGGTCTATTTTTAATTCAACGACAACAACGTGGAAAGAACGTTCTTTGTGAATGCTTGGCTGCATTGATCGGCGGAATTTAAAATGTAGAGCGACTTCCTTTTACGGCATAATAAGCTTGTCTACTCGTGTTGGGGTCTTTCCACAAAGAATACTCTGCTTTTTTTTTTTTTTTTTTTTTTTTTTGACATTGGTATACACAATGTTCTTTGTGCTCGATGATGTGATAAGTAATCATGCCCTTTACCATGTACCGACTGAGGTTCATCCACCGATATTATACAAATGGGAATTGATGTGCCTGAAAAAAGTAACCTATCTGGGCGTATGTATTTCTAGTGATTCTTGTCTTTGGAATTATCTTGATTCACAGTAAAAGATCGGGTTGGATGATTTCCCTCGTTCAAGGGGGTGGGGACGATGTCGGAATTTGAATATCCGTTGATCCCTTTGTTACCTCGTAGTATACTTCATGTACGTACATATACGTCTCATTGTAATAGACCCCCTATTTTACTTTTCTCCATCTTGTACTCATTGATACAATCACAACTCACCTTAATCCACCATCAAAATGGGGTCATGATTCATTCACTGTTCCCATTTTAGCGGGGATTTAAAAATTGAGTATGATAACAAAAATACAACGTGTCTATTTTTTTTTTCTTTCTTTCACTTTTAATCCCCTTCTTCAAACACCCTCCTTCACCATGCCTGGCGATAAAGACAAGAAACCTTTGACAAAAGAACAACAATTGGACGAATTAGCAAAACAGATCGCTGGTAGTAAATCCAAGAAGGCTCCTGAAGTTCGTGCTAAACTCGATGCCTTCATGCAACAACTGGCCCTTCAAGAATCTTCCTCTGGAAAAGAAAAGAAGGCGATGGAAGATCACAAGTTTTGGAATACTCAACCTGTACCTAAACACGGTAAGTATGTAATATAGAAAAAAAAAAAAAAAGAGAACAGGGTGGAATGGATGTTTGCTAATCTCTTCTTGTGTGTGTATGTGTATGTTATTAAAGATGAAGAAATCACTGATATGGGACCCATTGAACCTTCTATTCCTATCGACCAAGTTAGCAAGGAACCAACAGCTTTACCCAAGGAATTCGAATGGTGTGAATTAGATATGAATGTGGAAAAGGACGTAAGTCAATACAGTGTAATGATGGAACTCCTTGGAATGAACTAACACTTTTTTTATTTTTTTTATTACTTTTAGGCAAAGGATCTTTATGAACTCTTGACGTTGAACTATGTGGAAGACGACGATGCTCAATTCCGCTTCGATTACTCTGTCAGCTTTTTAAAATGGTATGATACAAAAATAGGGATTATCAATTACATGTCAATAATAACCACCAATTTTTATTTTTTATAACTAGGGCCCTTCAACCTCCCAACACTCGCAAGGAATGGCTTACAGGTGTACGTGTGGCATCCAACAAGAAACTAGTGGCTTTTATTAGTGCTATCCCTGTCCAACTGCGTACTTATGACAGGTAAGTTTGATACCTCCCTTTATTCTTCCATTGATACTAATACACTTGTCCTTATCTATCTAGATCCACTCTGATGACAGAAATCAACTTTTTAAATGTACACAAGAAACTTCGATCGAAACGTCTGGCACCTGTGATGATTCGTGAAATCACTCGTCGAAGCCATATCCATGGTATCTTCCAAGCTGTTTATACTGCTGGTGCTGTCCTTCCTAAACCTGTCTCAACCTGCCAGTAAGTCAATTAATCAATCAAAGGGAAAATGGTATACTAACTCTCCCTCTCTCTAGATACTTCCATAGATCATTGAATCCCAAGAAACTTGTTGAATGTGGCTTCTCTCGAATCCCTCGTAACTGGACTTTGGCTCGCATGATCAAACATTTCAAGGTACCTGAAAAGACTACCATCACTGGATTCCGTGAAATGCAACAAAAGGATGTGCCTCAAGTCCGTGCATTGGTCAACAAGTATTTGGACCGATTCGACTTTGCACCTCGATTCGAAACAGATGAAGATGTGGAACATTGGATCTTGCCTCATAAGGATGTTGTCTGGAGTTATGTGGTGGAAGTAAGTATCTAAATAGAATCGAATGATGATTATATATACTAAACCTCCCCCTCCTTTTTTTTTTATTGTAATAGGATCCTTCAACAAAGAAGATCACAGATATGGTATCCTTCTACTCTTTACCTAGCTCTGTTATCGGTAACCCCAAGCACAAGACATTGAATGCGGCCTACTTGTATTACTATGCTACCGATGTGGCATTCAAGGATGGAAAAGAAACTTTGGAAGACGGCACACCCAAACTGTTAAGCAAGCGATTGAATGAATTGGTCTCGGATGCATTGATTATGGCCAAGCGACTTGGATTCGATGTGATGAATGGTCTTCAATTGATGGATAACGGTTTGGTGTTACAACAACAAAAGTTCGGTGCTGGTGATGGCTTCTTGAACTATTATCTTTACAATTGGCGGTGCCCTGATGTGGAAGATAACAAGGTCGGTTTAGTGATGCTTTAGTATAGTTTTTATATATAAATACAGTGTAGTAAGATGCATCCTGTCCCCCCCCTAGTTTATTACTTTTATCCCCAGATAGTTTACACTGACAGACTTTATAATAAAATCCTAATTGTGTACAAGTACATATGATACAATCATGTTGTTCTTCTTTTTATTGTTTTGGAATATGTATGTTAAAAGATCTAATCCTAATCTATACTATGTAAATAAATAAATGTATCTATTCTAATAACCCAGGTATTCCTTCCGTAGTACCAAAGCATCAATGCGTTCTTGTTTCCATTTATCAGTCAAGGGGCATGTAAGTGGATAAGTGGATGTATTTCGCCAAGTTACCAATTGATCTTCACCTTGATAACCTTCGGCCCAAGCACTCAGTCGGTCCACATAATCAAATTCACTATCCACACCCAACACAAACGATTTTCGACAAGTTCCTGTAGCTTGTACGGTTGTTGTTGGTAGTCGTACCTTGGGCTTGTTAGGATTCCAGCATCGGGCAATAAGAGTCGCTTGTGATTGTGATAACGGCAAAGGCACGATTCGGATAGGAAGACCAATAAACGCCAGGGTAGGATTCTTGGTGTAGAATATAAAGTCATGCAGGTGTTCCACGCTTTGGCCATCCGTAATGAGATTGTCTTGTTCAAAAGGGAAGAAGGGGAAGCTGTAGAGATAGCCCGTGGCGAAGATAACTTGATCCACCTTGAGTTTCTTGTCACAGTCAATGGATCCATCTGCCAAGATTTGTTGTACCAGTCCCACGCGCTCCACATTAGCCGCATCCAATGCATGTGCCTGAAGTGATTGCTTGTTGTCCGTACGCACACAGTGATAGACCTTTTTCGCTACTTTTGAGGTTTCTCGAACAATATCCAATCCAGAAGAGCCACTACCAATGACCAGTACCGTCTAATGAATAGAGTAAAAAGAGGGTTCGTTTTTTTTTTTTTTAGTAAATCATGCACCCCCCTCCCGCCATCATTTTTTTTTTTTTTTTTTTTTTATTGCTATACCTGATTTTTATAATCATCGGGAATACGATATTCTCGAGAATGAATCCATGATACATGATTCTTCTCCAAAGCATCCAGTCCCTGCACCGCCGGAATATAAGGAATAGCATAATGTCCAGTTGCCACCACCACAGCATCAAATGTGTCGGTGTATGCTTTTTGGTCGCAAGTCTGAAGCGTCAAGGTCCATTCGTCGGCATATTCCGCCTTCACCACATTTGTGTTCAGTCGAATAAGAGGTTCCAGGTCGAATGCAGCTGTGAATTGTTGGAGGTAAGTCAAGACGTCGGTGTGGGAGGGGAAGAATGGGACATTAGAAGCAAAGTCAAAGTCGCGATAGCACATGACTGTCTTCGGTAAATTGGTACGTAGACCGGCATAAATGGGTGACTTGAGTCGTTGGAATGGAGGGACTTGGTCTGTCGTTGGTGGATCCACTATTATTGCATTGGTAGACGGCAAAGGTGGATTGTTGTTTTTATCTGGAGAATATATCCTTAATCAGGATTATTAAAAGTAAAATAAAAAGACTAGTTAGTAAAACTAGAGATGCAACAAGTAAGGGAGGGGATGACTTACCATGTACCACCAATTTGGTCATTTCGTTCAAACACAGTTATTTTGTCGTATACACCTTCTTCCTTTAGTTGCTTGGCTGCTACTAAACCACCAGGACCAGCACCAATAACAGCCACACGTCGAATAGTAGGTAAGACGTAAGACATTGGGTATGCAGATAATAAATAATAAAAAGGAAAGAAAGAAGACAAAATATCGGGATTTCAATAACTCGAGGTTGTAAATTTTATAGTTTTATTGGTAAGCATAAAAAAGAAGAAGGGGTTAAAGGTATCAAATCAAAATAACGTAACTATTACTAAATATGACGGATTATAACTAAGGTATGTGATAAAACTACAATGGTGGGAGGAGATACATACGAATGGCGTGCTTTTATCAAAAGTCCGAGTTGACGGATACATTGACTGTGTCACCATGTCGTCAATATCGGTAAAATCCTTCTTCCCCAGGACCTCCATTTGTGGTGTGGTATGCCTGAGATTGATGAGCCATCGAATAAGGGTTGTTTTGTTGAGATAGATAGGGATCTTGTTGTTGCTGATACTGGTGACGAGGATCAAAGTCTACTGGATGTTGATAGTATTGAGGGTCGAGATCCATCCTGTTTTCTTGTAATTCCTGAGGCATGTAGTTGCTAGGATACTGAGGATTAAACAGCCCAGCTCCTGGTGGATTCATCTGGTTCATATTGTCGTTATAAATAGGTTGCTGTTGACCGGATGTTGGAAAGTTGGCATTAGGGCGTGGTGATGATGGTGGTAAGTATGGTGGTGCATTGATATTAGTTGAAGGTGGTGGAAGTGGTTGTTCTTGATCTGGCTGGTTCATAGTGACATCAGGTTGTGGAAATAGTTTGGGCGAGGGCATATCAACCTTGACATCGTTGTGATAAGCCATCCGAGGAGGTTGAATAACATACCATCGTTCCCATGAAGTGATTACCATTGCCCAATGTATCTACCACAAAGAAGAAGAAAAAACAGATGGAGTATTAGTTAAAAGATAATCTATATATATTGGCAGTTACTTACATAGACCAAAGTCATCGCAACTAGGCACAGCAGAGTCCATGTGATTTCATCTTGATAGAGACGATTGCAATTGTAATAGTCATCAAATTGATCAAACGGAATAGCCACAGTGGTATTTTGATTGCCTTGATTGAATGCCTGTTGGACATTTGACTGAGAGAGATGGATGCACCAGTTTCGGAATTCTGCCGGTCTTGCCAGGAACACAATGTAATTGGCAAACATGTCCAGTAATATACCAACCACAAATAGCCAGATCACTTGTGATAATCGACCCAAGAGAACAGGAGCAGCCTATTTATAAACAATTACAAATTAAACATATTCCTTTATTGACCAATATTCAAGTTATTGTTTTACCTTCCAAGTGATGATGAAGACGCCAGCCATATTGACAAACGAGAAAAACAGGTTGAGGACACCAAAGATAAGCAGCGGGATCTGATTAAAGTAAGAGTAAAAGGCTAATATATTGGTTAGCTTTCAAAAGAATCCTTTTTGACGATCCTGCTCTGACTTACGGCTCTTGTTCATAAAGGCCAGGCAGGCAAAGTACAAACTGAGTCCCTAAGATACAAAAAAAGTTCATGATAAGTATAATTCCATTCTAGTATATCGATTTTATGCTAACTTACAGCCCAAATAAAACAAGCTATTCGACTTCCCAATCGTGTGTCAAAGCAACAACAGCAGGCATTAGGCAAAGCGTTTTTATGCTTCCTTTGTAGTTTTCGCACCATGGTGTTTAATCGTTCGTAGTGTTCTTGTGATGCTGGTTGCTCAATGTCTTCATTTTGTTGTTCATACATTGAGGAAAAGCAAAGGTTGTAGATATATGATAAAAAGACAAGAGGGTAAAAGGGTGGAATCACTGAGAGGAAGAGAAAAGAAAGAAAGAAAATGCTGTTTCAAAAAACAAGAAACCATTTATGGCAGACGCCTTGAAATGTTTCAAATCCCGACGATCAGCCAAATTCCCCCTGATCCATTACCTCAAATTCCTCGACTGATTACACTACAGACGATCCTCTTTTGTGGGATGGGGGGGGGAAATAAAAGTAACTCTAAGTGATAAAACAATGTTGCACATAAAAGTCTTATATGATCCATAAGAGATAGTATAAAATGATTTATTATTGATTGATTTATTGGTTGATTGGCTGTCTAAACACAGCCAACTTTTTTTTTTTTTAATAGTATAAATAGAGTAAATAAATAGTAAGATACAAAGGAGGATATATAGTTATAAATAAAGTAAATATAGAGAGCGACAACTAATGTTATAACCCGGCCTTTTCTGAAGGATGATGATCAAAGGCCTGGCCGTGCGCCAAAGACTTCGAGTCAGGGGTCACCACCACGTTTAATCCGTCTTGTGTGTCTTCAAGTTCGCATTCGTCTTGATGCCAGTCAAATTCCTTTTCACCCCTAGACTTGGAGATCAAATATCGTATCCAGAGAGGAGTCATGGGTTTGCTGAAGGCTGCGATCCACCATTCTTCACGCATAGAGTAATCTGGATGTATTCGACCACCGGTAGCCTTGTCCATCAGATAAGCAAAACCGTTAATAAGGGCATAAGAGATAACACCACCAACCACAGCATAAGCAATTGAATAAGTGAAAGGCATTACCGCCAGTGTGATGAAAGCAGGGATCGCATCGCCAGGATAATCCCAATTGATCTTGCGAATACTAGAGGTCATCATGGATCCAACAATAATCAAGGCAGGGCCAGTAGACCAGGGCGGGAAACTAGCAAAGATTGGAGAGAAGAAGATGGTGACAAAGAATCCGAAACCAATTACAATTGCAGTAATGCCGGTGCGGCCCCCTTCAAGCAGACCTGCCCCCGATTCTATAAAAACAGTCGAAGGAGAGCTACCGAAAACTGAGCCGATGCAAATTGACAGGGAGTCTATCATGAATGCCAAAGTTGAGTTTTCAAATTCCCCAGCCTTGTCCGTAAAACCACCGTATTTAGCCATCGAGTACAATGTACCAGTGGTATCGAGAATATCTACATACTGATGAGGAGGAGAAAAAGAATCACAATTAGTACATGATCACATTTGTTTGTATGTGTTTTCAATTTTCTACTTACCAAAAATGTGATCAAAGCAATCCAAATGTCTTTTCCACTGAGATCAAACTTAAATTTGCCGAGGGTACTAAGTGAGACAAAAAAAAAAAGTTGGTATGATATGATTGACAATAGTCCAGAGTTGGCCAATGAGGATACTTACTGAGTCATTTTATGCACCGACACCACTTGTTTGAAGTAGTCAAACATCATATCGCCTTGAGATGTATAAGGGAAGTAAGTAACAGCGTTGTTTCGAGGCCAAGAGGTGATAGCAATAAAGATGATGGAGAGAAGGATAGCACCCCGAACACGATACATCATCAGTATGGCCATAAGGATGAGACCCAAGAGTCCTAAATACAAAGTTCCTGCCTCCATGTGCCCCCACAAGCAAGATCCGTTTTTATCCAAAGCAGCATCCGGACAACCACCCAAAGTAACCAAAGTAGAATAATCCAGTCGTACAAGGCCAATACCAGCAGATGCCTGTAGACCGATAAAACAGAGATAGAGACCAATACCACAACCCATTGCCAATTTGATGCTCATTGGTATAATTCGAGCAAGCGCTTGACGAAGACCAAAGATAGACAACACCAAGAAGACTATGCCTTCAATGAATACAGCGCCCAGCGCTGTTTGATAAGATACTTTGCCGGATCCATGATAACCCACAACGGTGTAAGTAAAGTAAGCATTCAGCCCCATACTATATATAAAAATAAAGAAGAGTTAAACTTTTTTTTTTTTTTTTTTTTTTTTTTTTTTTTTTTTTTTGATCGACTCGTTTGTAGTTTTCTTACCCTGGAGCAAGACCAAAAGGAAGATTGGCAACTAGACCCATAAGTATAGAAGCTATCATAGCAATAATAGAGGTGGCCATAATCAAGTCAAGTTTGAATTCATAAACACAGTTCATGTAATCAATGTCATTGTCACAAGTAGGATCAGCTTGAGTTGCAGCACATACACAGGTACCACCCGAATCAGATATAATGGAAGCATTAACAGAGATGATATAAGCCTATTTTAAAATGAAAGGAAATAATTAGATTAGCAAAAAGAAGGGTAGTAATATTTCATTCTTACCATGGCAAAGAACGTAGTTAAACCTGCGCGGATTTCGGTGGTAAACCTAGTTCCAATACGTTCACGACGGGCACCAGAACCTTCAAGTTGAAAGTGTTTTCCAATAAAAGATCGGGCTATCCTGTCGTTAATGTTGACAATTAATCCCATTGTATGTGAGGTGAAAAAGAAAGGGGGAAAAAAAAAGTCCCCAGATTTCCTTTTTACGGTTCTTCAAAGCGGGATTTGAAATGATAAGCTTATCTTTTCACAAAACTCAAAAACTAATGACACACTTTTATCGAATGAACAAGATAGTGATTATTGATATCGTTTATATACCCTGTACTATGATAATACTGAATACACTTTTATATAACGGTTTTGTTTCTCTTGATTGATAAAGACGAATCAAGGCTTTGCGACCAAGGACTCCTTTGAGCTTTAATTTATTTGCACCAAAAGGAGTGTCATCTGATTGGTGGATTAAAACGTTGCATGTTATCCGTTTTTGAAACCTGACTGTTGTCACTCATCGCTTCACACCAAATCTAATGGTAGATCATAACAAATATGCACACTCCGTTCTAAAGAAGTCTCTTCCTTTGACCAGTACTTGAACACTCTTCTTTGCCCTTCAAATGAGGGAATACAGCTTTTCTAATAATCAAATTAAGCTCCTTGTACGAGTCTAATTGATCTCATCTTGTATTGTACAACAAGCTCGGAAGACTCACAAAGCTGCTTACACTATAGAGCACTCACCGGAACTGAAAAACGATGGAGCATGTCTTTATTGGTTGTTTGACTCTTATCACCATGGTGATCCACCTTATAGCTTGAAAGAAAATCAAACTCGAATTCCCACACCACCTGCCGGAATTTGAATATGTGATTCATGCAAAACTGGTAAAGTATACCATTCCACGAGTATCTTATCTGGCGAAATGGTCTTTCAAGCTTTAGTTTTTCATTTATCATATACAAGAGAAGCTAAGGGGTTTACAATCCATACGTGGGGAAGGGTTGCGCTGGGATCGGTTCACTCGATCCGGCTGGGTGAAAATGTGGGATGAGAAGAGCAGATCTGTGAAGAGTTATTTGATTACCATGAAAATCCACAGAGCTGTTTTCTATCAGCAAAGAGAACTTGGGGTGGTGCCAATCTTTGACGTGATTCATGCCGCACCCACCAGGCGGGATTTGTTTCAATACTTCAATCCCAATTTTGGCACCATTGGACAGCTTTGGATTGTGCGACCAGGGTCAGGATTTGCATTTTAAAACCCAATTCTGCATAAATTTCCCATTCCAGCAAACAAAGTCTTAAAGTCAGGGATAGTCTAGAAGAGAAGCAATCCACGTTTGAAAAAAAAAAAAAAAAAAAAAAAAAAAAAAAAACACTCGGAGTCTTTTCATCATGACATGGCCTCCACGGCCCACCCAACCCCTGACTATGCAAATTCAAATCCAGATTCATGCAAGTTCACTTCCACCTACCCACACGGCCTACATAATCATATTCACCTCTACAAGTGACGGCGGTGTTTCAATGTCAAATCCCGATTCTGGATGATTTCCGAATCCAGCAAACTGGGTATCACGGTCAAGGGTTGCCTAGGAGAGGAGCAATTTACATCTGAAAAAAAAAAAAAAATCCAGTCTTTTCACCATGATATGGCTCCCATAGCCCATCCAAAAATCCCTAAATAACGAGCCTTTCCCTTCACCCAAAAATCACGTAAATTGAACTCCCGCCAGGCTTTGAAAGAACAAACTTATTGCAAAACAAGCTTACCCTCACCCTGAATCTTAAGAAAGCTCTATTGTCTCAATGAACAAGTGGTGCTCACGAAAAAAGTGACCATGAGCATTCCTTAGCCTATTACCAACAAAATTTACATAATGGACATTATACCAAGTCCACTGTATGGAGCAGCATAGCCTCAAGATCGTTTTACCCTGACTTATGTAAAAAAAAAAGTGACAGAACGAAAACTGACACACAAAATAAAACTTAGTTCAAAATCCGCTTACTCTCGCCTGGAATCTTAAGAGGGCTCTACTGCCTTAATGAACAAGCGATGCCAATGACAAAAGTGACCATGAGCATTCCTTAGCCTATTTCCAACAAACTTTACATAATGACCATTGTGCCAAGTCCACTGTATGGAGCAGTATAGCCTCAAGATTGTTTTACCCTGACTTTTGTGAAAAAAGTTGCAGAATGAAAATTGACACACAAGACAAAACTTAATTCAAAACCCGCTTACTCTCGCCTTGAATCTTGGGAGAGCTCTATTAGCTTAATGAACAAGTGATGCTAATGACAAAAGTGGCCATGAGCATTCATTAGCCTATTTCCAACAAACTTTACATAATGATCATTGCACCAAGTACCTTGTATGGAGCAGTATAACCTCAAGATTATTTTACCCTGACTTTTTTTTTTAAAAAGTGGCAGAATGAAAATTGACACACAAGACAAAACTTAATTCAAAACCCGCTTACCCTCGCCTTGAATCTTGGGAGAGCTCTACTGCCTTAATGAACAAGTGATGCTAATGACAAAAGTGACCATGAGCATTCATTAGCCTATTTCCAACAAACTTTACATAATGGCCATTACACCAAGTACCTTGTATGGAGCAGTATAGCCTCAAGATCGTTTTAATCTGACTTTTTGAGAAAAAATTGTATTGAGTGAGATTATGTTTTGAGGCGATTCAATGGTACTCATTTTAAAGCCTGGCCAGGATTTAAATTACGTAATTTCTGGGGAAAGGGAAAGGCTCGTACCCATCCAACGCCTTTTGCACGCCAATTGAAAGACAGCCTTATAGTCAAGCCACTAAATCATTTCGTTTTTATTACATTTAAACTAGACAATTAATCAACGACTATAAGATAAAAAGGAAGGGTTAGAAAAGGAAAAGAAAAGGAGGTGCCACTTACGGTTTACACATCCAACGGTTTTTTACTACCTGGATGATTTGGGTTATAGTTATTATCAGAAGCAAGAGCAAGAGAGTCAGGGGAAAATCAGCAGCAGCATGCACGAAGTCTTCAGCTGACACCGCTTTCACATCCCTCCATGATCATGCCCCAAAATCTACAAAAAACATAGTCTATAGTCGAGCTCTTTACTATGCCATGGCTCCCATAGCCCACCCAATCACTGATAATGCAGATTCAAATCCCGGTTCATGCAATTTCACCTCTACCCATATGGCCCACCTAATCATATTCACCTCTACACCTAGCCCTAACTAAATGCTCACAGGGTGGCGAGATTTGATTCATGCAAGTGAGGGCAATGTTTTAATTGCATATCTTGATTCTGCATGAATTTCCCAATCCAGCAAACTAAGTGTCGTTGTCAGGGGTAGTCTAGGAGACGAGCAATTTACGTTTTTTGAAATAAATCCCGAGTCTTTTAATCATGCCAAAATCAATTCCTACACTATAATAACGTCCGTCATAGCGCAATCATCAAAAGACTCCAGCTACTGCCCAACAAGGGACGCCAGTCGGCGATCTCCAGTCGTTTATTGACAAAAAAAAAAAAAGATGGGGTAAAAGGGACAAACTATACTAATGGGACAGACTATACTGTGCAACAAAACAGTTTAAAACATTACGCCCATCATAGATAAACCACGTTATTAGCAGAAGGGTCAGATGGAGAAGAGGAAAACCCAAGATTTTATTAGGTGAAGTTAAATCAAGGATTAAAAAAAGGACAGATAGGGTTGTATTTTCCTAATTGAGACTTTAGCGATTTAAAGTCAGCTAAGGACTAAACGTTATTCATAGTCTTTTAATAACAATGGCGCTATTCATAGCAAGATATATGTTATAGATATAAGTAATGGGGTAAGCATCATACTTCCTTTAGGTTGTCTATGGGTGCTAGTTGAATCAATCGCCGAAGTTTCTTTAACTGGGAAAGCTATTGATGAAATAAAAACAACCATGTTAGTGAGTTGACAAATGACAATATCCTTTTTTTAAATGGGGGGGGGGAGGACACTTACCCAAGCAGGAAGGTAAGATTGAGGTACTGGTTGTCGCAGAGGAGGGATTTCGAAAGGACTAGAGGTATCATCAAGAGCAACAGAGTCCAATAACAGAATATCACTTTTGTTTCCGGAAATGACATGATCCGCTACAGCTTGTAAGATATCACCAGTAATTGGATTCTACCATCAAGTCATAGTGTTTTAGTTTATAAAAGTCGATTGAGTAAGTTTTATTTTCTTACCTCGTAATCCGCCACATAGTAATTTGACATCAGTTTTTGAATTTGAGTAGGTGATAGAATCCAACAGGCTTCGTATATGTTTTCAATATCCTCCAATGTTGCCTATATTCCATCCCACCCCCCAAAAAATAAATAAATTCCCGTTATACCTTTTCCCAATGTGGCTATGTTTTTTTCTTCTTTGTATTACCTTTTTCATTTGAAGTAGTTTCGCTGACTGCATGAGGTGCTCCAATTGTAGTATACCTTCGTTGATGTCATGAGATTTGCACCATTCTTCAATGCGAGTAATGTTGTATTGGATCTGCATCGCCCGTTTCCATGAAGAAAAGTTCTTGCGCATGAGTAAATCATTGAAGGCCGTCACCCCGATCAGTTTAAGCAATTCGGTCAGAATCTGAGTAGCCACAAAGTTTTCCAAGGCATAGCATTTCATGGCACGCCAAACCTTATTCAAGAGATTCAGGACATTATCCATGGTAAAAGTCGGACCTGAGGAGCCACCAGGAATGATACGCTTGTAAAATCGATTGGGATCAGTTGTAGTGAATCCGGGGAGCGATTGACCTTCCACCACTGCAGGAATCACCATCTTGGATAAGCATTTCTTGAGTTCCTTCATTCCCGCATGGAATATGTTGTCTTCTAAGCATTGTAATTCGAATTTGATTGTTTCCGCCAGTTTTTCAAAGTCGTTCCAGGCCGCCGAACGTCGTAAACCAATACCACCACCACCAGAAGAGGACATCAAACGTTGCTCTTTGTCTTTTTCGGCCACACATATCATGGATAACAGTTCATGGACATTAGATAGCCAGTAAATGCATGGTAGGACGGCATCTTCATTGGTGTAACTCTAAATAATAAGAACAAAGTGAGTGAGTGAGACCTGTAGCAATCTATTCCAAAGCCTAAATTACTTACGAGACATTGCTTTTGTATAGTATCCATAATTGTGAATAGTAGTCGTTCGGATTCTTGCACATAATCAAGTCGCCACATTTCCATAACACAAATGCCGATAGTATGAGCCGGGAAGAAGACTTCTTTGGCGGAAGGAGGACTTTGTAAACTTGGCAAAGGCATTTTCAAACCTTTGATCAGACCGTCGACAAGTTCCTGTTGCAAGTTTTCTTCATCACGTAGGATGGAATGGATCTAAAAAAGCACAGAGTGAGTCAAGAGTTTGCTTATTAGTTGTCTTTTTTTTTTATTTTTATTTTTTACCTCCGCGATGGAATCTTCATCAAGATCCACCTCTCGTCGAATTGATTTTGCACCAAGTATTTTGCTATATTGATCCACCGAGGTTGGCCGAGGATTCTTGTTCTTCAATTCAGATTGTCGAATAGTGTCAAGGGAAGATTTCGTTTGTGTTTCAGTTGGTTCTGCCGAGCTATTCCGCCTACCACCAATGCGACCACGTGGTATACTAGGTGTAGGAGAGTTGGGTGATTGGACATCGTTCATAGAAGGTGTTGTTGATGCTGCTTTTGTTGTTTTTTCACCGTTCATACCAGCACTCTTTTCCTTCTGTTGTTGTTGTTGTTCATCGTGTTGCTGCTTTTGTTGCTTAATGATGGAAGTTGATGGTGACATGATAGGTGATACGCTTCTTGCATTATTGTTACCAGGGGCGAGAGAGGATGAGTTGTGCATGGTTGTTGATGATGGCTGGCGACGTGGCGTATGAAGCGCCTGGCTGAGCTGAGCTTTAAGAGCGGATATTTGACTTTTGAGTTCGGTTACCGTCGATGCATCCACCATTGTCTTCAACTTGTCATTCGCTTCCTCCAGGTCGTGTTTTAGGCTACTTGTTTCTTGGTTTTGTGTTTCTAGTTTTGCTGTTAGGTCATCCAGGTCACGGTTCTTGGTCTTTAGCTGATCTGCCAATTGTTTATGGTCATGTACCCAAGTATCCTTTTCTACCACCAATGCTTGCCATTTGTCCATAGGTACTGTTGGTTCCTTCAGTTTCTCTTCCATTGTTTTTGATTTGCGTTCCAGTTTGTCGTATTTGTCTGCCCATGTGCGGATCTGTGTTTCCAGTTGTATTGTTCGGTCAGTCAAAGTTTTCTTTTCATCACGTACAGCCGTTAATGTCTGCGTTAATTCCACCACCTTCATTTCGAGAGCATAAGAGAGCTCCTTCAAATGTGTTGCAGATCGAGCTTCGCTACGCAAATCCAAAAAGCGCTTGCTGGCCAGTCGTTGTCTGATACAGGATTGTAAATGAATCACCAGTTTTCGTTGAGCTTTGTAATGTTTCTTTGCAAACCAACCACGGATAAGACGTTGGATTTGTGTAGCAGCATAATTTTGACGACACACCTCCAGTCTCTGTATACCTTGTCGACAACGGATTGCTAGAGGGAAGAAAAAAAAAAGTTGGTTATTGGATCATCTTTGTGAGGTCCATGGAGAAATATTACCTGTTTGGAGTTGCAGGACAAACTTTTGCTTTTGCATATACTGTTTACGTGCCATAAACCGACGCCAGTTGGTTTGAATTAGAAGAGACGCCCGGTATTCTCGTAATTCCACCAGTTTTGTTCGAGCCATTCTTTGTCGGATAACTGCTTGAAGATTGATAGCCAAGGTCCGCATTCGAAGAAACCGAGTACGACAAATGAATCGCCGCATATACTTTTGTAAAAGGGTAGCGCACTCGTTGAAACGGTCTGCACGCCGCTTTTCCATATAAGCCAACTACACAATAAAGAATACGGGGTGAGTCCTGCGATAAATTTTGATTATATCTATTATATTGTACATACCTGACCCGCACGGAAGAAAATCTTGGTTTTACCCACTTGATACATGGAGGGATCGGTGATAGTCTTGTCGAGAATAATCGAAGCTAGTTCATGTACGTCGGGTCGTTGTTGAGGATTCCAATAGTCAAATGGCACCAGAGCATAATACCGATCCACAAATTCTTCAAATGTCCAACGCGTAGGATAGCCTTCGCAGCTGATTCGGATGGTTTCCAACACACCACACGCACGTAATTGACTAAGTACCATGTTCGGTTCGAATTCCCAAGCCACCTTTGCTTCATTAGGCTTGATACACCGGATATAATGCACATTAGTTCCACCAATAGTATCCATTAGGTTGATAAGAGACATCTTGAAGATAGATCCTAGGGTAGGTTTTCGGAGCATCATGCTCATACGCTTGTTTTCAACAGGTGGAGGATTGGAAGCAGCAGCAGCATCGAGTACTTGTTTCAAAAAGTCAAAGTCAGTCGATCGAAGTAGTGCCAAATGTTCGTCTGGCACAGTATCCTTGTTTTTATCCATAAAATTTTCTGATTCATATTCCACTTGGTGTGCGTAGTGAGTGATGGTGAATGCTTTGTTGGAGAATCTTGGTTTCTTAAAGTGGTGTTTATATTCAGGCTTGTCAAAGTTGGTATACAGTTTTTGAATGAATCCTTCGTCTGATCCAGATGGCATCCGTGATTCCTATAAATGTAAGAGAAGAGAAAATGTTAGAGCCATGTTTAGGAAATTGTTATTACCAGACACAAGTAATTTCTTACCTCGTCCAATAGTGACAGAATACCCATGCGACCTTCAATAAGTTCGATGCATTTTTGATTGTCAGAGAATTCAATAAAAGTCCAGTTGATTTGTTCCCTGACATATTCTTCTTGTTCCAATTTGAAGACATGTTGATTAAACTAAGCATTTAAAAGTAAAAGCCAGTGTTATTAGTTCGCCCATCCTTTTATATAACCCCCTCTTCCCCAACCCTCCCCCCTTGTTTTTTTTTCTTTTTCTTATTTACCTGTTGTTGAAGCTTTTCATTGGCATAATTGATACAGAATTGTTCAAACGAGTTTTTCTTGAAGTGTTCGAACCCATAAATATCCAGGACACCAATAAAAGTTGCCACATTAGATTCATCAGAGGACGAGAGTCGTTCATTGACCACCCCCACCAACCATTCAAACAGATTAGCATAGACATATTTGGCGACCGAATCCTTGACTACCTGAGCTTGTAAGGGAGAGAGATTGGTGACAATTTTTTCTGACCGAGTAACGATTTGCTTGCGTACAATCCATTTTCGGAACTCCGCCGATTGAATACCAAGAAGGCGACTTGAGGTTAATAAAGCTTCATCAGATTCAGAGACCATTGCATCCGCCCGACCAGTGATTTGAATGTTTCCCAAATGTAGTAAAGCAGCCAGAAGACGGAAGATACACCATTGAAGTTGCACCGAGAGACCGACTGTGGATAGAGCGCGTTGGGTATGGCCGAATTCTACTGCATCATCGACATGAGGGATCGAGGTTGGTCCATTTTGATTCAAGTAGTGGAATGAGGTGTAATCATGTAAATCGAACTCTTTCTTTTCGGACAATGGAGCACCCGCACATAACTAGAGAGAGAGATGGAGAGAGAAGTATGTTATTATGTCTGCTGGTTTATTTATTTATTTGTTTGTTTGCGCTATTTTGAACTGTACCTGGTAAAAGATGTGATAGTTTCGTTCAGTTTCTGGTTGAAATATCAATCGAGATCGTTCCAAGAGGTAGGTTCGAATTTTGGCCCCGACAATGTTGGTGTTGGTATCAAATTGGATTTCAATATACTTTCCAAAGCGAGAACTGTTGTCGTTCCGAGTGGTTTTTGCATTCCCAAAGGCTTCCATGATAGGATTGGTAGCTACAAAAAAAAATAGTGAGGTTAATGACATTCGTACCCATTACCATACTGTTATGATATTACCTAATATTTGTTCTTCTACTTCAGTCATGCCACCATCCGATTTCTTGTTTCGCATTCCGCTTGAGACTTGATCATCCGCTGTTGCAAAATAACGCATGATATACTTGGCGCTTACTGTTTTCCCTGCCCCACTATAATAAATAAATAGATATAGTTAGCTTAAACTTCTTCCCCCTCTCAATTCAAAAAATGAAGATTTACCTTTCACCAGAGACCACGATTGTTTGATTTGATTTCTTGCGGATCATACACCGATAGGCATCTTCGGCAATAGCAAACAAGTGAGGATCCAGTTCACCACGCCGACGTCCAGAATACTGCTGCACCACATCAGAGTCATATAAGGACACCCGATCAAAAGGATTGACGGCAATCAAAACAATTCCAGAATAGGTATAGATCAAATGTTGAAGGTATCTTGTTCGAATGGTATTAAGTACTATTCGAATAACAACAAGAAGAAGAGGTCAGTAACTCGTAGTTCAAGTTTATTTCCCTGTCTCTAGTTCTCTTTTTTTTTGTTTTTGTTTTTGTTTACCTGCAGGTTCATTGAGATAACTAAGGTTGGTCAAGTCATCCGTGTTTTCCAGTTTCAACGGATTCCGTAAAGGAGGAAGTTCGCTGCCGTTTGTTTTATCAATGGTGGCAAGGCTGCTTTCAAAAACGTATTCCTTTATATAGAAAGGATGGTATTAGTAAAAGTAAGAAGATGAAGAAGGGTGTTATGTTAATTACCTTGTGATTATGGTCTGCTTCAAACACCAAGATCACCTTATCGGCGGTGATAGTGGTGGATTGACAAGTGGCGGAAATCCAGGCCTCTTTGGCATCGGCAAACCAGGCTTTAGTACCTTGTGCATAGACTTCAAGAGCTTGTAATGAGGAAGTCATTGTGTCAACCCAAGTGCTCCAAACGAGTAATTATTGGCGGGTGTGTATTAGTGAAAGAGAAGGAAAGTAAAAAAAAAAGAGGGGGCGACATTTGAAAAAGTTTGAAAACGCTTTTTGGTGTAACCTTTTAAGCACACAGGGTCAATTGATGTTTCAAGATACTTTTTCATTCCCATCAAGCCTGTTCGATGTAAACACTGATGCAGGACTAATTTCCAAGTCGTTAACTCCTACCTTTTCTTCCTACCTACGAGACCATCCTACATAGACAGATGATGAAGCTTTTTGTATCACTTTACCAAAGTTCCAGTCGGAGTTATCATGTGTAACACCTTTTTTGCACAGTAGATTAAAAAAACAAAGTTTATTGTAAGATGATCATTAGTTTATTATTAAAAAAAAAAAAAAAGAGAGGGTAAAAAAGGGGTGAATTGTATAACAACTAGACTAATTCTAATAGCAATAATAATGACAATGGTGACAAGTTGCCAAACTGTTTAAGGGTTAGTTTGGTCTAGGTGAGTTTCCATGGAGAGTTTTCAAGTATTGATCCCTTTCACGTTCCGCTGGTGTTTTGTCTTGAGGTAAGAATTGGGCATCATCAGGATTATACCAGCTAGGCAATCCAGTACGTTGTTTCGGTCGAGTAGATCGGACAGTGTAGAATGTCACGGGTTGTGTTGATTGTTTCGAGTCCTCGGCGATGGGTGTCATGGATGGCGAATGATCAGCTTCTTGTGTCGTTGTTGCAAGTGAAGAGTCTTGTTGTTGTTGAGGAATACTTGCTCGTTTTGACTGTGTTCTTCCACTCCAAGTTTGCGAATGTTGTTGTGATATCCGTACCATGGTGGCCACACTGTTACTGCTTTTCCGACTATGCCCTGTACTGTCCGTATGTGCCGATAATCCTTCAAAGTTGTCCATCCGATCCTGTACAACACTTTTACCACCATATCCTTCATTGTTGTTCGAAGTAACCTGTTTCTTGATGCCGTTGGGTGATAATCTGGTAGCCATTGTCGATGAATCTGTTCCTGGAGTGTCAGATGTAGAGATGTATCGTGATTGTTGGGTAGGATGCATAAGAATATCATCAGGTACAGCATATTTACTTGATTCTTCTTGATTGTCCTTGATTGGTAGAGCTATTGATCCTCGTGGTCGATTCATATCAAACAGCTGAGTCACCTCCACCTTTTCATTTGACGGGTTAAATGTTGCTGTTGTTGGTGTTGGTGTTTTTACCGAAGGAGTTGGTGGTGGTGCAGGATCAAACAGCCCTTCCAAACGACCACCAGATGACTTTGTTTGTTGTGATGCTTGATAACTTCTTCCAAGAGTACTTGCCCGGCGCACCAGAATGTCGTTTGTCAAATACCTTGTCGATGTTCCACTAGCACCAGCAGCAAGAGCAGCACCAGTTGTATTCGAAGACCGACCCGATACAGTAGTATAGCCTGATACAGCAGTAGAAGCACGACGACGATCCCTGTATTGTTGTGATAGTGAATCGCCATCAAAGTTGGATAAGTCGGTTGATTGATCAAACATCTTGAGTACAGCATTTTCATTTATCAAGGTGGATCGGGTTTTGGATTTTCGGGATGCAGATCGAATCACCCGTCGTGCTGCATGAATTGCTGATGTGTCGGAGTCAATTATATCATCATTGAAGGTACCCCTAGTGTTGTTGCTGATATTGCTGCTATTATCAATCGTGCTGTTAAAAACTGGCGTTGGTGGTACTGGTAATGTTAATGATGTCTCCGGTGAGTTGGACAAAGACGAAGAGGATATCGAATGTGATGAAGGTAATGGTGGTGATAATAATGGTGATTTAGGCAAAGGTATTGATGAAGATGATGCTATATTCAAGCTGTCATTGGTACTTTGGTGATCGATATTTGGCAACGACCTTTTACGTTCAAGATAGTCGTGTGGTGTTGGTGTAGTTGGTGTTTTAATGAGAGCTGGTGAAGGTACATCCGGAGTGGCGATATCCAAAGAAGCAATTGTCGGTGTTGAGAAGGATGTGTGGCGGCTGAGTTCAGACATTGATTTCCTTGGTACATCAGGTCGGCCTTTGTTAGTAGACGCAGTGGGAGTGTCAAACATCTGATTCAGAGGTGCTGTTGCCTTTGATTTTGATTTTTGTCTCCGTAAAGATTGTTGTAAGGTGTTTTTGATGGTTCCCATTTTTTGTTGGACCGTATTGACTAGTTGTTGAGGCATGTCAAGATCGATGGTGGTGAGTCCCCCTTTGGTGCGTTCCGTTTGCATGTATCGTTCAAAAAGCTGCATGGCATCCTCCGAATTTAATTCCATCTTGTCAGAGAATAGTGAGGTGGAAGGAGGTGGCAGTGGCAAGGTCGCTAATTTGTCTTGGTCGATCATGCTTGGTTTGTACACCTGAGTGGATCGTTTATCGAGTGTGTCCATGGTGGTGGTCGAGGTTGATATATTAGATGTGGCGTTGGTTGGATGCTTTTCAATTTGGTCGATGGTATTTACTGTTCTTCGTTTGGCCAAGTATCGTCGTAGAAGGAAATAGCAGAGTGTAATCACCAAGAGTCCAATACCGATCGCCACAATGATAATGGCCCAAATAGGTAGATCCACAGAGGCTGTTGTGTCTGAAGGGGGATCTAGAATAAAAGTGGCAATACATTACCAAATGGAAGAAGCATATAAAGGGCATTAGTAAACAGTAATTTCAGTATACTATCTTTTACCACGTACTTACCAATTGCGAATATCGTTTCAGGGGACACAATTAAAAATATGAGCGCGATGCTACCGAGTCCTGTTCCCATACTGTTGTTCAAGTTGTAGTTACTAAAAGAATGACAAAACAGTGCAGATTATAAAAAGAGTGATCGAGTTGAAGGGTATAGTAAAAAAAAAAAAAAAAAAAAAAAAAGAACAAAGGAAAAGAGAAAGAGAGAGGGGAAAAAACGGAGTCTGAAGGCAAAAAAAGCAGGAGGATCGGCGTTTAAAAATAGGAGATCCGTAAAACCAAGACCATCATCACCCAATTACCTGTCAATGACTCCTATAATAGACCAAGGAGTTGAACAAACTTGCATACAAAGCATCCAGCCTTTGACCTGGTTTAGTAGTTTGGCACCAGTTTATATATCTAAGAATAACATAAAAAGGAGACAGTAATAAAACTATCAATAATAAAGACACACATCATTATATGGTACACGAAGACGTAAAGTAAGATTTTATTAAGGGTATGTCAATATATATATATATATGCCACCACATGCAAGATAAAAGACAACAATGTTTTTACTTCTATTTACTATTACTAAATAAAAAATAAATAAAAGAGGAGGTAAGGGAGGGTAGATCATTCAGGAAGAACTGATTGTAAGAAACAATCAGATCGTTCTATCGTCGTCGTCGTCATCATCATCATCATCATCATCATCATCTTCTTGGTCGCTAGTAGTATCCGAGATTGATGCATTATCGAGATCATTACCAAAACATCGAGTCAGTTGGGGGTCATACAATCCACAGGCCCAAAAACTTGCATTGATTTTACCACCACCAGAGAGCCAATCTTCAATCCATTCGTTAAACTTCATCCTGCTGCATGTCGGAAAGTAAAATCCATGAGTATTCATTATCCAAATTTCACCACGGCATGCACCACCACAGATCAAGATCCAATAATACTGTTTATCGTGAGCAATGGTTCCCAGCACCAAGTAACCACCCACCAAAGTAGTGTTGCTTTTCATACCAATCCTATGTTGTACCAAATGTGAATGTATTTCTCCATAAGAGAAGGGAGCCATGTATTTGTCGTCGTCGTCTTCGTCTTCGTCTTCTTCGTCTTCTTCGTCTTCACCGTCTTCATCGTCATCGTCTTCTTTGTCGTTGTATTCATTTTCATTTTCAGAGTATTCATTGTTGGAAGAGGTATCTTCGTCAGATGTGTCGTCCACCCTATTGTCCACGCCATAATCGTCATCGCTTATCGTGTCGCTATAGTCAGTATCATCCTCGTCTTGACCACCACAGATTAAAATGGAAGGTTGGGTAAAAGGGAAGAGATCAGGGAGACCATTCAACAGAGATAATCGATCGGAAGAGAAAGATGAAGGGAATACGCCAAGTGGTAAGATCCCTTCAATACAGGGTCCACATTTACCGCCATTGCCCACCAGAGTCAAGAAGAAGCGATAATCTTCAGGAAGCCTATTTAAACAAAGGAGGACATTAGTACATGAGATCTATATCATTATTATCTTTTCTTTTTTTTTTTTTTTTTTTTTTTTTTTTTTTTTGTCTTCTAGTTTACCGTACAGTATGTTCACATTCGAATTTTTCGAGGTCATGAGTTGAGAGACGAGAAGTAAATCGAACCCCATGATCATCCAAAAGCTCCTTCAAGGAGTAGGCAGCAGTTTTTAAATGATCGAGAGTAAGTCCGGGCATAGATTGAGGCGTAAATAAGTTGAAGATGATGTTGCCTGAATCGAATCGTTTATAATGACAGAAGGAGAAAGAGAGAAGAAGAAGGGAAAAAAAAAAAAGGAGTAAGAAACTCATGCTACCATTCAAGCGCCGATTGAAACCGACTACTGTAATTTGCCCACTCCTGTATGTAAAATCAAATGTGTTCGCCTATCCTCGAGAGGGGGGGGGGACATAACACACTTTTATCATTATCGATTGGCAAAAATAGGAGACCCTCCATTCTATCTAAAACATCAAATAAAACAAAGCAATCTAGCAACCATTTACACATAATGCATCGCCCAATCTTTGCTAATAAAACAAATGTACTACATTTGGCGCACAACCGAAGTAGTGTAGTGCTATAAGCGTTTATTAAAGTAAAAAGATAAAATAATACAATGTGTGGTTACATAGAAGGAGAGAGAGAGGGGGAAAAAGAATAATAATGACTAATTATACAAAGTAGTAATAACAATATTAAATAACAAAATAAATACATATACATAACTAACAAAAAGAGGAAGGAGGAAAGAATTATCGAGAGGGAAATATTAAGAAGAAGGATCACCTTTTGACTTGTCGGTCTTATCGTTAGATCGACCATTTTTCAGTATGAGTTCGCGTTCCCGAATAATATCATTGTCGTAAGGGCGATACTGATGACCATAGTATTTTGCGCACATTCGAGGAAGGAAGCAGGTTACTACTGTCAGCATAAGTACCAACCAATAGAGCCCACTACCATAGAGTCTGCCTTGTCCACGGAAATTGAATGCCACAAAGCATGAGTAAATACCAGTGAAGAGATAATACACCGCAATAGAGAGAAAGATGCATAATAATTGGATCCATGTGAAGCTGTATAAAGATGTAGCTACAAATAGATTTGCAACAATCACCGCATAACTAGCAATGATCGTCCCGATTTCATACATTCCATTTTGATCATGACCCGAGGGTTCCACTGCGCCAGCAACAAGAAGCATGTAGGGAAAAAAGTAACACACCGCCGATTGGAAGATAGAGTCCAGTACAGTTAACCAGAATCGACTTGTCTTGAATTTGTCATCACGCAAGCCCATGCGATACATTTCGGGATAGAGTAACGATAAGTCACTGTTGACATCCTGATCCCAAATACCGAGGAAGATGATAGGAAGAGATGTAAATATCAAGTTGTAGAGCGTAACAAGTGCATAATCAAACATCATCGTTCCGGTAAACCTAGATTGAAAAAAGAACAAAGTTAATACACAATCTATACAATTTCCTTTTTTAAACACATATGATATACTTACTGACAAAAGATTTGATACCAGAAGAGTACAAAGGTCCATACAATGTTCTTGAAAAAGAAGCCCATAATCATTTCCGCCGTTCGTAGGTAAGACCATCGACCATGGACAAGAAGTAGTTTCTGTAAAAAGCGGAATTGAGCTATAGCATAATCCGAGGACATGACCGCCTGTCGACCCTCCACGCCAGAGATCCCCACACCAACATTGGCTTCTTGAATCATAGATACATCGTTGGCCCCATCACCAATCGCCAAAGTCATCACATCCAATCCCCGCTTGACCAGGGCCACCACCTGAGCCTTTTGTTTAGGACTGACTCGACAGCAAATAACACTGGCACATTCCATACCGAGACGTAACAGATATTGCTTGTTGCTGGGTTCCAAAGCATATTTCAAAGTGACGCCGTCTATTACTAATGCCCTGCGTCTAAATGTTGTGTTTCTTTGGTGAGTTTGAGGGTAATTTTGTTCATGCTGCTGCTCGGTTTCGTGTAGATCCGGTTGTACAAATGATCGTCGTCGGGCTTCTCCAAGTTGCTGTTGAAGTTCATAGTCGCTGCTGATATTACCGGTGCCATCGTAGCCCACTCCATCGTTGTCGAGTTCCGCTTCCTTTTCGATTAGGTCCAAAGAATCTTCGAGCTGTTTGATAGTATCTTCGCGAGTTGATGCCTTAATGACCAAAAGTTCCATGTCTGTTGTTATAAGATTGCATGCATACCCGATATTGATGGCCGTTTCAGTCTTGTCCCCAGTGAGTACCCAGAGTTTGATCCCAGATTGAGCCAGCATTGCAATGGTTTCCGGTACGCCATCTTGTAATCGATCTTCAATAGCAGTTCCACCCATTAGAAGCATATTACTTTCGATTTCTTCGCAGACTTCATCCAGTTTTTCTTCACGACCATAGATACTTGAGCTAGCCTTCATAAATTTGTTGTTCCAGTCTTCATATTCCTCGGCAGCAATAAACCTATAAGCCAAGCAGAGTGTTCGGAGCCCTTCGGTGGCAAACGTTTCCAGGTGTTTTTCTGTGTCGTTCTTGAGTTGCTGTTGCTTCGTTGCCAAATCGTGTTGATCACCAAAGTCCGAGCATAATCGTTCAAAGATCACCGAGTCAGCGCCTTTACAGAGAAGTACAATCTTGTTGCTACCATCCTTGGGGCGAATGATGACGCTCATCCGTTTCCGTGTCGAGTTGAATTCCAATACGTTGAGAATATCAAAAGCCTTGACTTCACCCATCACATTAACCGATAGGAGATCTGCGTCGCGGCCCAAAAAAGTAAACCCAAGATCACGAGCTGTTGCCACAAGAGCGGCTTCATCAGGACTTTGCGCTTTGTATTCGATGGTGTTGGAAGTCATGTTCTTGTCGCCCTCTTTGTTGTCATTGGGTCGTTCGGCAATGGCTGTGTGACATAAAGCAAGTGTTGAGAAAAAGTGGATCATGGCCGTACGTTGTTCACCATCTTTGCTGATATCTTCGTATACTTTAGGGTCGATAAAGGTTGGATTGTCGCCAATATAAGGGTTTTTGAAGAGACCAGCTTGTAGTTCGTACATTTTCTTTTTCTGTTCGTCCAAGCCTTGAGCTGTCGGTTCAGAATCTTTCTCAGAGTAATCGTTGTCGTTAGCATCATGTTGTCCACTGTCCCTTTTATGAGCGCCGTAGGTTGCTTCGGTTTCACCCAGTCCATAGATCACCCCATTGATAGTACACTTGCGGTATTCCATCACATTTTGAGTCAGAGTCCCAGTCTTGTCCGAGAATACATATTCAATTTGTCCCAAATCATCTGAGATATTCCAAGTACGAGGAAGGCATGGCGTATCTGTCTCTTCATGATACATATCGATATCAGCATGAATAAAGTAAGCCTACAAGGTAAAATATCTAGTTAGTACTTCCTTCTTCATCTTTGTAACTTTTTTTTTTTTTTTTTTTTTTTTTTTTTTTTTTTTGACTTACAGCAAATGTTTTGACAATTTCAACAGAGATATACAGTGAGATCGGCACAATGTTTTGATAAAGAATGAGAGCAACCCAGAATGTAACAAAGCCAAGCCATGAGCCACTAGAACCTTCAATTTCATAATCAAAATAAGCACCAGAACCAGATCCTCGGAAGAAGACACTTGATAAAATGGCGGTAACAATACAGAGTATAGCAAGGATGATAAAGTTCGCAATGACCTAAATAAAAAATAAATATAAAAAAAATAAAAAA
Organism: Chlamydoabsidia padenii; assembly: GCA_025330725.1. NCBI lineage: Eukaryota > Fungi > Mucoromycota > Mucoromycetes > Mucorales > Cunninghamellaceae > Chlamydoabsidia > Chlamydoabsidia padenii. The sequence goes on along the minus strand of JAIWND010000021.1, from coordinate 459,937 downwards.
AAGGTGAGTATTTGAGGAATACATTTCTTTTTACGCATTGCTTTTACTTACATGAGGATTTGTTTTTCTTGCGATTCTGCTACGCTTGGAAGGAGTACGACCAGAGTTCAACATGATCTTTGTATCATTACCAGTATAAGCAACCATACCAATGACCCAACCAGTATTCCTAAGCACACAGCCACGTAGGAGAATGTTGTTATGAGTGATCGCTTCGGTTTTCTGATGAGAAACCGATCCCGCCCTACTTGAATATCGTCCACCGCTACTGCCAGAATCATCATCATGCGAACCAGTGTCTTGATACACATTAGGAAAGAATCCACCAGTCTTGCTATGGTTACCACCGCTTGAATTGTCATCCTCCACCGCCGGTCGATCAATGTTCCACCGCATAACACCATTGAATTGATAAATGTTGGGATGAGGAGGTTCGCATTCCAAATAAAACCGCGCCCGTTCGCAATCATGCACTGTCCGAATATCCTTTGTTGCTGTTAAACCTTGTCGAATCTTGAGGTTTGTTTCACCATCCAAATTTTGAGTTTCAATGCAACAAATGCTATCCTTTTCAGAAGTCGATAAAACCACCACATCCGCCGGTACATCATCGTCATTACGGAGCATGACATAATCACCAACCTTGACATCTTGCCATTGTATCACTTGCCAGAGAGATTTGCAATGAGGAGCAGGAGGATCACCAGGTAGCATATCAGCGCATTTCATGCCTATGTTTGTCACAGTTGAGGGCCGCCGTCTTGAGTCTTGTGATGTTGCATTAGGATGGCCCGAGGCATGGCTTGGTGATCGATAAAGTACTGAATGTGGGATAGCGCCAGGTCGGTAGAATTTTTTTGACTTTTTCCGATTTGTACCATTGTCATCATTGTCATCATCACCGTTGCTAGTGTTGTTGCTGGGTTTAAAAATGTTACCGATTTCCGAGCGTAAAGTATCAGAGCGTTGTCGCACAGTGGTCAAGATCTTCTTGGATGCTGATGAATTGTTCTTCTTTTGCTGAGACACATCCAGATGATGTGAGTATTCGGTTGGTACAGGCTGTCCACCTTCTTGTGTCGCCAGTGAGGAAGGTCGTCGGATAAAGGTATGAGAAGGTCGTTGAAGGAGAGTGCTTTCGCTGTCGATATTATCCGCCTTGATGACAGGTGCGCCCTTAATAGTGGACATTCGGTATACATGAGAATATCGATTTTCCACCCCCGCCAACATACAAAAGAAGCCCAAGAAGACATGCCAGTTATACACAAAGCCAGTAGGTTCCGGTGGAATGTTGACGTTGGACCAATGACCAAGAGTGAGTGTTTTGGCTCCATTAACTTTTTGATCAGATTGGTTTCGTTTCAGATCCTCCACCCCGTCCTTGATAGCTGTAATGAGGAGAATGGCCAAAAGAGGCATTGCAGACACCGCAGGTTCCGTCACGCCAAAAAGAGGAATACATTGTAAGACTACCAGTAGTAAAAAGTAAAGATTGGCCACGTTCCGGAATTGTTCAAAGAGATTCTTGGGTACAAAGGTGAGTGGCGTATATTTAGCTGTACGGATCCGATTGGTGGCAAAGACTTGAAGTGTGTCGTCGGAAGTGTCGTAGGATTGTCCAAAGTCTTTGTGGGGAATCATGTTGACATAAACCTTCCGTCGTTGTTTCATATAAGAGCTTTGGGAAGCTGTTCGTTGTAATTGTCGCTGTTCTTCATCGTCTTGTAATTGTTCTTGTGCTTTGCTGGAGAAGAGAGCTTTCAGCTTCAGGCGCTTGCTCATGATAGATCACCCTAAACAATGACAGGACTATGGGTAAGTATTCTTCCACTTGTATAACTAATCGACTTTTCTTTTTTCCTTTTCCTTTTTTTTTTTTTCTTACGTAGATTATGTATCTTTTTAATTGTATGTATATTTATAATATAAACAGAGCTGATACATGTAGTTGTGTAGGTCAAGATAAAGATAAAGTAATAACCCAGCTCCAACCAACAAGTGAGGTAAAAGCGAAAGAAAGGATTTCCAACGCAGAAAAAAAAAAAAAAGTAGAAAAGGGTCTTACCCTATCGGGTCTTCGGGGTTCAAAATCACATAGTTTCACTTTTATTTTGGTAAGCATAGTTGTCAATAATGGAGGGGGGAAAATGTACAAGGATAAGATGATGGGTGACAATGGTTATAAAAACGAGAAGTTTGACAATAAAACTATTGATCAAAAAAAAAAAAAAAAAAAAGAAGAAAGATATATACAAGCTAAACTACATATTAAAAAAAGTCTATGATTTTCCACCACCAATCCTAAGAGCAGCACGGAGTGGAGCAGTCATCATCAAAGTAGCCTTGTTCTTGCCATACTTGGAACCAACATGACAAGCCTTGGATTCTTGAATAACACCAGCAATCATTGGAGACCGAGAAGGGGTACGAATCAAAGCCGAGGCCACTGAAGTGAAGGCATGGAGAGTCTGGAATTTGCTACAAGAAGAGAGGCCCTTTAAACGTCGTTGTCGTTCCACCTCCAATCGGTGTTCCATGCAAGCCTGGCAACGTCGCATGATTTTTTCGTGAGAGAATCCCCGGAGTCGCATCAAGGCATAGTAAGGATAATGTTCCCGTAGGATATTACGTTCGAGTTCCCTACTCCAAGTGTCGCCGGTATCATTTTCATATGATTTCGATGGTGACTTGAATGATTCCTTTTTTCTTCGTTCGACTAGATGTGATGGGACGAGGTTGTTTTGTTTGTCGTTATCTGGATCGTCATCACCGTACTTGTTTGTTGTTGATGCAAGTGTTGATGAAGCTGCAGCGATCCAATCGTCAGGGTGCATAATGTCCAATACTTCATTCTTTGGGCGTGTTGCGTTAGAATCGTAAGGGAATGTGTTGGTAAGATATGCTGCATAATGTAAAGTGAAGGTGTGTCGGATCACAATGGAAGCAAGAGCAGGAGCCAACAAGGGGTAAACTGTCATCAATTCCCGGTGTTCTTCCAAATTGGTCGAAGATGGTGGATGCGCCAATTTATCGCCCAATATATGTGAGAGGTCAAAGGAAGGCATCAATGAATGAGACAAGTAGGTATTAAGATTATAGTTGTTGCCGGTGATATTGTTTCCATTGCTGTTAAAGAGGTTAAAATCCAATAATGATTCCATGAAATCAGGTGGTGAGCTGGTATCTGAAGAAGAAGGAGAGACAGTCAAGGCCGGTTGTTGTTGTTGATAGTGTCGTGGTTGATGCTGTGTCACCGAAGATTGTTGTAGTTGAAGTCTTAATTCCATCACTTCTTGGAGCAGTTGTTCATTCAACCCAGTTAATCGCTTGTTGTCCTGTTTCAAAGAGTCAATTTCATCTTCTTGTTCATCCACCTTGTTCTCCAGCTGAGTAATATATTCTATAATAGAAAATAGTAATGATTAGTTCCCGTATAAACCACGTGTGTGTATTACCTTTTCTCCGGACCCGAAAGTTCCTAGCTGAGATTTTATTCCGCAATTGCCGCTTTTCCTTGGAAGTAAGATTTTGCTTGTCCAATGATTCATTGATATCCATATCATCTTCATCGTCAAAATGAGAGGAAGGTGAAGATGAATCTTGTTGTTGGTGTTGTTGTTGGTCTTTTTCATCGATGGGTGGTAAGGTGAGTGATGTTGAGGCGGCGCCAGTAGCAGATGACTTTTTATTCTTCTTCTTGTATGCATTTTGTGGTGATTCAGTGACAAAGATAGGTTCACGTTTCTTCTTGATGCGCATCTTTCTTGAATTTGAGTTGTTTGCCGTTAAAGGAGGTTGAGGTGCAGTTGTGTGTGGTGCTGTGCTGGTTTGGATAATTTTAAAGGAATTCTGTGTATCAACACTGGTGAGCCAAGTGCTATCGAATGCTGGGAAGGTGTTAACATTGTTGTGGTTCATTGTCGTCAAGGTCGTAGACTTGGGACTGTCGCTATCAGTTGTATTGTTACCATTACTACTAACGCTTTGAGGAGAGGTGACTTGAGGTACAAGGGGATCCAAAGGCATAGAGAATTGAGTATTGTCGAATAGATACTTGACAATGTCTTGTTCACCACCGATATCATTTGTTGCAAGATCATTTGATTCCATCCCTAAAGATGGGAGATTGATTCCACCACCATTTTCATTTGGAGTGAGTTCGCTGAGCCAGTTGAAATTTGTTGGATTCATTTATTAATCAAACAGTAATAGAAGAGTAAAGATGGATTAAAGAGAGAGTCGTTTTTTTTTTTTGGAAGATAAAAAAATGTTGATTTTCAAAGACCGATCAGTTCCCAATGGAGAAGAGGAGTACGCATGCGACTTCCAAATAAAGGTGGCGGACAATTGTTCAAGCGGAGTTGAAGCCTTCTTCCCGGATGATGCTGCATTGACTAAGTGAGGTTTTTTATATATATAAAAAGCATTAGTACATTATGATCATCTTTTTTCTTATCATCTTTACTTACTTTTCATCTTTGGATATACGGTAGTACTTTTCATATACTGCAGATTTTGATAGATAATCAACAAATTCTTCGTCATGGGTGATCACAACCAATTGGAAATTTGATTGGGCCCGTCTTGATTGGATGATTCTGGTAATAAAAATAAAAACCATTAATCTTTCATTGGGTATGTTAATCGTTCCATGTTTCTATCTACCTTGCTAGATTGTCCGCCAGACTTTCAATGTTTCCTCGGTCTAGATTTGTTGTCGGTTCATCCAAAGTCAGTACTCCACAATGAATACAGAATGTTTCCGCCAGAGCCAATCGGATGATGATCGATGTTAGCACTTTTTGTCCTGCGCTACAACGTCCTCGGAGATTCATTTCTCTTCCATCTTTCATCATGACGACCTACAGTGAGATAAATGATTAGTCTCTTTTTGATCTATATGTTACAGACGATGACATATTTCCTTTTCTTTACCCGGTAGTTATAAGATCTATTGGCAGCAGTGGTCCCTTCAGCATCAGATCTGATTTCAATGTAGTCAATGTCTATTCATGAGAGATAATGAATAGTTAATGTTCATCAAGTAGCATACATACGCTATTTTTCTTTTGCTTTCTTACCTCCGCCACGATAAGTACTCATCCAAAGTTCCTTGATGATCTTATTGAGATCCTCCATTTTCAAAGAGTGATACCGCATGATGGCCCTAAGTATAAAGAGAAGGATTGATGAAGGGTTGTTAGTAAAATGTATCCAAAATCAAACCTTTCTTTTTTACTTACTGCTGTAAAGCTTTTGTATAATTTTCCAGATCATTGACAGCAATTTCTTTAGAATTGACTTGTATAAATTGCTTGCCATATCGTTCTTGTATGTCCTTGTAGTCAGTGTCGAGGTCGTGCTTGTATCGGTTCAGTTGATCGCGCATCTGCCGTATTTCCCCTTGTAGTCCTCCACGAGTGCCAATGTACCGTGTTTGCTTGTTCTTCAGTTGTTCCAGTTGTTGTTCATAGGTCGCCTTTTCGTATCGTTGACTTTGTTGCTGATATTTCGCCAGTTCCAATTCGCATGATTTTAATTGTTTCTTGATGCTTCGATATCGAATATGATCTTTGAGTTCTCGTTCTACCCCTTGTCGATCTGCCAATTCCTTGTCCATAATTCGTATATCATTGTTCTTGGCCTCTTGTCGTTCATTTAGTGTTTTGATGTGAGAATCCAATTGTTTCTTTTCGTCAGATAAGGCAGCCAGCTGTGATGGTACGTTGCTTCGTTCATACCTGCAATGTTAAGCAAAAGACAAATTAGTTCAAAGACATCTATCATCATAACAAATACTTACATTTCAATCTTCTTGTTGAGGGTATCTAGTTTTTCCTTACTTCGGCGACCATTGTTAGCGAGGAGTTCGACTTGATTCAGTTTTGTAGACCACCTTTCTCGGCATTCTTGAAGTTCCTTTACTGTATGATCAATCTTGGAGTCTATCGGAGTCGCCCTAGATCCATAATCCTAATAGAGAGTAAGAGAGGCATTAGCACATTTTAAATCCCGTCCAGATAATAAAAATTACCTTTACAAGTTTGGAATTGTTACGCATAGAGTTTTGAACAGAGGCCAGACTTGATTCGAGTTGTGTTTTTGTGTCAAGTTGATGTTCTAGTCGTGTCAGTGTATCCCGAGCATCTCGAATGTTGTTTTCTAGCCGTTGTAAAGTTCGCAAGGAGACCTCCCGGTCATCGTGAAGTCGTTTGATTTCCTTTCGCACCATTTTACTAGAATAAAATTGAAAAGTGAGTATACGCACACCAGTAACACGTTATACATAATCTTTACTTACCTTCGGTCCGCCAAATCTTCTAGTTCTCTTTTACAATCAGTAATAGTACGAGTGGATCCAGTTTGTCGCAGTTCAGATTCCAGTTGACTGATATCCTTATCCAATTGTTTAGATTCCTGGTGTTGTCGCACAGCATTTTCAGATAACTTGTATATACGTTCAATTCTGGATTTTTCCTCTTGAGCTTGTGACATTTCAGCTGCAACCTATCAAGTACAATATTTATTAGTATCTGCCCCTTTTACTTTTTTTCTTTTCTTGATTTACTTTTCCCATTTGTTCGATAGCATGATCCTGTTTTTGTTCATGTTCTTTGGCCTTCTTTTCTAGTGCAGGGATATCCTTGGTACGCAAGTTTTCCATCTTCACCCATGAGTTTTCCAAAGATCGGAGTAGTTCTTGCTTTTGTTCCATTTGTTCAATTTTGCCAGTGTAGTCGATTCTTTTCTTGGGAATCCCGTTTATGGTACTTTCAAGCTAAACAAATGAGATAATAATATGATTAGTATTCCAATTCTCCTTTTATTATTATTACCTTTTCTATAAATTGTGTCAGTTCACTGTCTTCTGCAAACTTGCGAATACATAAAGGACAGTGTTCATCATTTTGAGCCCTCCTGATGAATCTTGAGTATAATTGATTGACAGCATCAAGAGTTGACATTGAATTACGCACCTTTTCAATACCCCCCTCCAATTTTTTGATTTCATCCGGAAGAGAAGCACCAAGACATACTTGTTGAATGGTTTGTTCCAAAGAGTCGGCTTCTTTTCGTTTATCCGTGATAGAAGTTTGTGTGAGGGAAAGAAGAGCCTCCGCCGCAGAGACATTCCGATTCGCTTGATCGAGTTGGTGTTGAATGGTCGATAATTTCATCATTTGCTGTTCCAATAGAGTCCTGAGGTCTTTGTCCAAACGTTCCAATGTAGGCTCGATCCCCAATCCTTGTGTGACATCTTCTTTGCATTGTTCAAATATGCTCCGAGCAGCGGCCAGTTTTGAATCCCGATCACCTCGTTTCAACGCCAGACGAGCCCGAGTGTCCCCTTGAAGGCTGAGCTTGGACATTTCATCGTTGAGGTTGCTGATTTCATCGTCCAATTCGCGCAATTGACGTTCTTTGGTGGCAATCGCAGTGTCCATGTTGTTGCTGTTCATTTCAGATTGGTGTGATTTCAAAAGGGCTTCTTCTTTGGAGAGTCGGTCTTTTTCCATATCGATGTCCACCTGTGTCACCCGGATGTTGTCCAACTGAGAAGTCAATACCCGAAGAGTGTCCTTGTCCTTGTCCAGTTCACGTTGAGTATGCTTCTTGGCTTCTTCCAGACTGACACGTTCCGATTTGAGTGATTGTATTTCATCAGAGAGTTGGTCTTGTTCACCCTGTCCAAGAGTCTATTTATGTATATGGATCAGTAAACACATCACCACTCCAAGTTTCTTTTTTTTTTTCTTTTTTTTTTCTTTTCTTTTTTTACCTTGATATGTTGTGTTTCTTGTTCCCTTTTAGATACAACTTCTTTAATAGCGAGAATATAGTCCGAGATCTTGGTTTGTGGTGATTGTTTGAGATTGAATTCATTGCAGATGTCACGAATCAATTGGTCTTGTTCTTCAATGTTTTTATCATTGGCCTACAAAATAAATAAGAAAGACGTGAGTAACGGTGAAGAATGAATGTTCAGTCAAATTATTCAATAAAACCTACATCAGAAGCAGCCTGTAATCGACCCATTTGAGTAAGTTTGGCGGACACGTTATCCCGAGCAACCTGTAGTTGTTGTTCCAAGCCAGAAAGTTCCTTCACCAAAGTCTGTCGAGCCCCTTCATCCGCAGCATTCTTGGTCGATTGTGCCTGTAGTAGAGCCTCCAATTCTTCATCCGATTCATCACGAGCAGTCAAATCCTTCTCTAGTTCCGCAAGGTTGGTTCGATAGAGTTCCTTTTGTTGAGAGGCCTGAGCGATCTTGTTTGAAAGAATTTGAGCTTGTTGATGGACCTCCAAGAGGCGTTCGATTTCAGCGGTAGTGTCGTGTATATGCTGATCCAGGCTTTCGATTCGAGCTTGTTTTTCGTCACATTGTTGTTCCATCTCCGCCACATCAGCTTGTAGTCGTTGTGCCTTCACTGTATCGTTTTTCAAAGTATCCAGTCGAAAAGCATTTATCTTTGTTTCTTGTACGCTATCCTTCTTGATGTCCTTTATGCTTTCGAGTGCTTTGGTGTATTTGGTGGAAGCGAAGATATCATCAAATTTTTTCTTTAAAATACTAGGTTCGGATAATGGCCTATATAAACAATATAAGCAGAGTGTGAGTAGACTGTACTTTTGTGTTCTTTTATGTTTGCTTGCTTTACCAGTTGCTTTCTTCTTGATGACAAAAGATGACATTTTCCAGAATAGCTTTGGGGACACCTAGGTGAATAGGTAAGAGACCATCCATGTCGGCGCACCGAGAGCTGATACTGTAAGTCTGTTATATAATAATAATAATAATAATAATAATAAAGCGAGGATCAGAATTAATGACCTTTATAACAATAGTAAACGCACTTACCTCCCCAGAGACAGGGTTATAGCGTTGCAGAGAGCTATCTAATGTTTTTAGTGTTGCTTTGGTTCTGGCTTGAGTGAGTGACAATGATCGGCTGCATAGAATGAGTTGACCATCCACATCAATAAACTTGAGTCGTACTTGAGCTTTCACCTCTTTGACACCAGCGAGCTAATATAAAGAATCAGATTTTAGTAGTGATACGTGACAGGAACGAGATCACTGAAGGGTGTATTTTGTTACTTTACCTTGGTATCATGGATAAAGGCACCACCTTTACTGTTCGGGGGTTGATCACCGGTACAAGCATATTTGAGGCATTCGATAATAGTCTATGCAACAAAAGTTAATTTTATAAAGGTACATGTTAGAATCGTTCGTGTTTGTAGTTGAGGTTTATTTACCAAGACTTACAGTTTTCCCGGTTCCATTAGCACCAACAATCAGAGTGAATGGTGACATGAACTTAATATATTGAGGTTCTTCATGACTGAATGAGCGAATCCCAAGGATTCCAAGTTTATCAATGAGAGACATGACTTGAAGGAAAAATAAAAAGATAGACAAGAAAGAGAGAGAAGACAAGAAAAGAAAAATTAAAGGCCGTCTTGATTTTTTAAATGCCGATAATTCGGGGTTTAAGCATCATGAACACTTTATTTTGAAAAAGAAATGAATAGTTCAAGGCTGAGTACATATGGGTGATCGAGTGTCTCTAGCTTGAAAACATCCAGCTCGAGGGACATGTTGATTCATTGATGGGGAAGGAGATTCTTTCTTTGATTCGTCCATTGAACTTGAGCTGACAACTACAGCAACAAGAGTTAAGTAACATAAGAGGAGGAGCTTGAACATATAAAAGCAGATGAGCAAGATTTTGAAGAGAAGAGAAGAATTAAAAGGCAAAACAAAGATGTATTTTTATTTATTAAAAGGTCATTGAGATGCAGGTGATGATACTCCAGGTACCCCCGTTAAAATGATGACCTCCTTTTTATTTTTAATAAAACCCGTGTTTATAGTTTTTTTCCGGAGGCTAGCAATGATTATCTTTATTAGGTAATGTATAAGTACAAGTGTATATGTATATATGTATACATGTAACAGTAGGATGGGTTAATGCAAAGGAGTATATCATATTATCTAATGGTTGATACGAGGGATAGAAGGAATGATTGGATTGCTGAATTTTGAGACTGCACCAATATAAAACCCATAGGATGTTGCTTGTGCTTGATCTTGTACGGTTTTCACTTGTTGTCGCATGTTGTAATCATCACCAACCTGTAGTATAATGTAATCAAAAGTAAAATTTAGTAATACATCTAGTTTGTTTTAATGGTCAGACCAACCTACCAATTGACTTTTTTCCACTTGTGTCTGTCCAAATCCTACAGAGGGCACCTTTTTCAGTCGTCTATAAAACAAAGAATTGAAATTCTAGTATGCCCATTATTGTTATATTACTTTATCCTTACGTAGAATTTTGTATTGATGGCGAGTTTGTGTATATTCCTTTTCCGATAGAGCTTTGATTCATAATTAATAGATTATGAAAAGAAGAAAGAAAGAGTTTGGAATGGACATCCGCGCTTTGTTTTATGTATACACAGGAAAGTTTTAATCCCCGATACTCTCTTAATTTTTATAAGACGCATTTTCTATTTCCCGCTTTGTTCTTCCTCTGAATATCCAATATGGTAATGACCCTACAACATAGATATATCGAAAAGAGGCTACAGCAGACATTAGGATGGAATGTGGATGTGTTTTATAATGATGGCATACAACTGCAGGATAGGATAAAATGAATGAATGAATGGATGGATGGATGGATGGATGGATGATGGTACTTTGAACGACAATGAAACTAATTAACATTCTTAATTTACCCTCTTCTTTTAGGCTAAGAAGGACGTCGCTGCTAAGCCTAGCTCCTCTTCCGGGGGAAAGAAAGCCAAGAAGAAGTGGTCCGCCAAGAAGGTCAAGGACAAGGCCAACAACATGGTGGTCTTGGACAAGCCTACCTACGAACGTCTCTTCAAGGAAGTGCCCACCTACAAGCTTATCAGTCAATCTGTCTTGGTTGATCGTCTCAAGTTGAACGGCTCTCTTGCTCGTGTTGCCCTCAAGGAACTTACTGCTCAAGGTCTCATCAAGCCTCTTACCATTCACCACGCTCAAGTTATCTATAGTAAGTATAGTATGTTTACCAACACAATAATGAACTAACCCAACCCCAACCCCCCTTTTTTTACTCTCCTATAGCTCGTGTCACTGGTGACGAAGATAAGAAGAAGGCTACTGCTGACGAAGAATAGATTAGCTTTACAAATTGTACAAATCATGTTTACAAATAAAACTTTTTATTATAGTTAATGACTGGGGGATGCAATAAACGGCATACAGTATAATGTGTAAATCAAGTCTGTGTTGGGGATGTCGCTGGGTTTAAATTTGTATTTGTATTATTTTCATTTCCTTTTTGTTTTGTATGATAGAGTAGAATGTTTGTGCAGTTGGCAAAGCGTCAAGCTGAATATAAACAGCTTGATGACTATAAACCAAAGCACGCATCCACAACTATAAAAGCTGGGATACTGTTCTTTCACGGGATTGATTAGCGCAGAATGACCTATTGTAGAAGATTCGTGCATTCAACGACTCTAAGATCAAGTCCCTTGTAGAAAAAACAAGAGCAATCTAAAGGAAAAAAAAAAGATTTCTCATTTTATAGACAGGGCGGAGTCTTTTCATGCTCTGACTGCTTATTTATTATGTCAGGGGTACTTGTTGCACTTGAAAAGAAGCGCCGGATAAAAAAAAAAAGTCGGGGAAAAGAAGCCAGTGTGATTCGCATGAATAGCGGAGTTGAAGCATTTTGCGCGCGCTTTTGTTGGTACTAGCTTTATGAAATGAAAGTAACAATAAAATATACGATGTTTTAAAACAGTTGAAGCCTCGGTAGAACGCATACGGGAAGTGGAAGGAGGAGGGCGGATACACCCGACCAAAAGACCTTGAAGAAGAGGAAGAGAGGACCAGGCAATTGAAGAAGAAAAGGATGAAGAAGAAAAAATAAAGGTGAAGAAATGGCCTTCTTTTATAAGATAAATAAACACCCTCGACAATCAATGTGAGTTAATAGTAGAAGGATGAAAAGGGGTTCTGAATTAATTAATTCAATCAATGTTGGGGAATGGTAGAATCATATGTAGGGGTCGGGCTCATTATTTACGAACACTGATCATCAAGCCAGTTTGTAATGGTGGCGGAATTTTACATAATTTCCTATCAATGCAAAGGTAAGTGCTAGGCGCACTGAATTTTGGAAGAGCACTACTCGCTCAATTGTCAACAGATGCTAATGATTAAAGTTGCGATGTGAACACTATAGCATACTTCCAACAAAAGTCACCGCAAAAACCAAGCTCCAAAACCCTTGTGTCAGTATGTTCAAGCTTGCGATGACTTTTTACCTGTCATTTGTAAGAGGGATAAAAAAAGTGCGACGAGGAACCATACTTCATTTTCAAATCCCGCTCGTCTCTGCTAAGATTTAGAAAGAGCACTACATACTCGCTCCATTGTTTAAGGATGCTAATGATTAAAGTGGCAATGTGAATACTGTGACGTATTTCCAACATACTTTACCGCAAAAGTCAAGCACCAAGATACTTATGTCAATCTGTCCAAGCTTGCGATGACTTTACCTGCCCTTTGCGACGAAGAGTATTTTATTTTTTTCTAGACGGAAGGAAACTTCATTTTCAAACGCCGAATACCAAAAATTCGGGATTTTAAAAATTTTGAGATGTCCGTGTAATTATTTAAAGTAGATAATGTCTACATGAATTTTATTGTTGTAGCCAATCTATCATGAAAAGAATAGCGCATCATTTACACTTTTACCTCGAAGGACTACTTTTCATTGTGCATAGGCGTAACTTTAATTTTGAAGTAATTAGTCGGTGAATGAAAAGTTCAGTTAGCGATAATACGGATATGAGGGGTTCATGCAACTTACCAATACTACATTGCACCTCTTTCTCGCGGAAGGTAGTGGCCCATATTCTCTTTCCAAGAATTTTTACCACAGAATAAGTACCTGAGTAAAATTTGTGCTGTTACTGTTGTTACTGTTGGTGGTGTAAAAGCTGGGTAATCGATATTGGTCGCCATTTTGTAAATCTCTTTCTTCAGAATGTTTATTGCTGCATGTTGATCCCGCCCCCGCGAAGCAAATCCATTTTTTCTTCCAATGCAATTAGAGTTGATACAGACTACGATTTCTGAATTCAGTTTGGTGCTATTCCGCCTCCGTGGGTGAACAACCCGAGAGTCACAGAGACAACATAGTTTCGATGTAAGGTATTCATTAGTTTCATAAACTTTTGCCTTTTCTTTTACAGAATGTTGTAACTTGGTTGTGTTTTGGAGCTGATATTCTTCTATTCTTGAACCATGACCTTGACCAGAATCCCCATAAATCACAACTGGTTTGACTTGACGGGGTTTCAACTTGAGATCCTCTGGGTTTCGTACTAATGCTTTTGCCGCAGATGCATAGGCCTTCTCGTTGAATCTTTCCATACCATAGTTTTGTTTCTTGACCCATGGAGACTGGTGGTAGAATGTGCTTAGAAGATGTCGGTATTGCTGACTTTCATGTAAGGTCCCAATGTAAACATAGTGCTGATCGTCTTGGTTTTTATGCACTTTTGCAATCTCCGATAGATATCCTTCAATGGCATTGATATTGGTTTGCTCCTTTTTTTTTCTTCTCTTCATGACATGGCGGCAATGGTCGATTCTTGAATGGCTACTGATTCTTTGAGCTTGGATATCATTGGAATGGACCTTCATCAACTTTGGTATTTGCTTTGCATCATAATTTTTCCAGGGGTACGTACAAAACAATGAGATTTGATTCATGCAAGTGAAGGTGGTGTTTTAATATCAGATCTCGATTCTGCATAAATTTCCCAATCCAGCAAACCAAGTGTCGTTGCCAGGGGTAGCTTAGGAGAGGAGCAATGTACGTTTTTTTTTTAAAAAAAAAAAAAAAAAAAAAAAGTTGCAGAATGAAAAATTGACACACAAGATAAAACTTGATTGAAAATCCGCTTACTCTCGCCTGGAATCTTGGGAGTGCTCTACTGCCTCAATGAACAAGCGGTGCTAATGACAAAAGTGACCATGAGCATTCCTTGGCCTATTTCCAACAAAGTTTACATAATGGCCATTACACCAAGTACCTTGTATGGAGCAGTATAGCCTCAAGATCGTTTTACTCTGACTTTTGTAAAAAAAGTTGCAGAATGAAAATTGACACACAAGACAAAACTTATTTCAAAAACCGCTTACCCTCACCGTGAATCTTAAGAGGACTCTACTAGCTTAATGAACAAGCGATGCTAATGACAAAAGTGGCGATGTAGACATTATAGCCTATTTACAACAAACTTTACATAGTGGCCAATATACCAAGTCCACTGTATGGAGCAGTATAGCCTCAAGATTATTTTAACTTGACTTTTGTTAAAAAAAAAAAAAAAAAAAAAAAAAAAAAAAAAAAAAAAGTTGCAGAATGACAATCGGGATGGGAATTTGAATTTCGCCAAACCCGCTTGTTGAATCAAATGCAGATGCAGATCCTGCCAATTTGGAACCCCGCATTTTTTTTTCGAGTTGTCAGTTACAAACAATATATAGTTGCACAATAAAGAGGCAAAAGAGAGAATAATTGATATACGTTAAAGTGACATAAAAAATGCTTTATTGAGTGAGGTAATGCCCCAGAAAAAAAAAGGTATAAGTAAATAAATAACAATCTAATCATTGACATATGTATAAATAGCTAAACTAGTCTAGTTAAGAAGATACATAATCATCCAGTAAGGCAATAGCTGCCCCAAGGCACCATCCAGTTTCCACCCCGTCTATTTTTTTTGCCACATGAATCACACGATCATCATCTAGTTCGTAACCAAAAGACAGTAGGCGATATATATAAGTCAAGTCCAGGCACCATTCGGGTCGATCCAGGAGTTCAAACCGCAAATCGGGATCAGTGACAGTATCAAGATAGGCACCTGAGCATACCTTTTCGGTCAAGGCTGCCAATTCAGGAAGTCGGAATTGAGCGGGCAATCCTAGAGGTTGAGTTCGGTCAAAGAAGTAAGAGAAGATGTAGATCGGTCCGTCCTTGAATGAGTCGCTGAGAGTAGGTTGGTGCACGCCATTGAATGAACAAGGTGCGGTTTCACACATTGCATCTTTATCCAAGATCCGATCAATGATTTGTCTACATTCGTCTGGTACGCCCTGACCCAAAAAGTGTGATGGTTGCACGTCGCCAAGTTTATGAGCCCAGGTCAAGCCACGAGGCAGGCAAGGATGATGATGATTCGTTTGAGCTGTCAAGATGTGTTGATGTACCAATTTGCGTGCCTCCATCAATCCATACCCAAGATAAGAATGCTGATAGAGTGTATGGGTGTGGCTATCGTGATTCAGGACGTACTTGTGATCCAATAACGGTAATTTGTCGTCAGTATCCTTAGTGTTCCAGTCTTGAGGTTCAAATACAATCTGTGTGGATCCCCCGCCGAGGTCGAAGATGGCTGCCGTAGTATTGGTTCCCAGACGACCCAGTAGTGAGTTGACCGTGATCCATGCATACACCCCTTCGTCCCGTCCTTCCATGATCGTCACCCCTTCGGCTCGTCCCCCCATGACCACAAATGGATACCGACCTACCAGCCGTTCATATACCGCATCCAGGATCGCTTCACTTTGTTCGTTGCCTAGTAAGCGCAGACCGGCTGTTGCTTTTACAGAGATGGGTGTTTTCGTGTGATGGTGTTTGGGAACAACCGCCAAGGCTGCATCCAAGAGTGAGTCCAGCGATTGTGCTGCGTCAAGAGGATCGTAGGCAGATAGACCAGGTATAGTTTGCTTGAATAGGACTTCGTCATGGAATCGTAATGGTTCGTCTTTGGTATCACACTGTTGGAATTGATAGACATGGATGCGAGAGCCCGTCGAGCCAGCATCTACCATCAAGGCATACTTGAAACAATCTTCTTGTCCACCACCTATAATTAAGCAAGGATAAAGTAAATAGGTTGTTAGTAATGCACAAGGTTGTTTTCTTTTAAATAATACTTACTGAATGACTGGATCACATTGTAGAAGGATAGCCACGTCGATTCAGGGATAAATACAACAGCCATAGCTATAATGACACCTACAACTGCAAGAGATATCCGGAGCCATGGGTTAGCAGGTTGGGTGTTCTTTGCTGATTGTCGCAATACTTTGTAGGGGCTTGAAGGTAGCTTTCTATTTTTCATTAAAGAAAGGTATAGATAGATTCAAAAAAAAAAAAAAAAGAGTGAAAGGAAAACAGAAAAAAGAAAAAAAGAAATTCTTGTTATAAACACAGACAAGGTTCGGGGACCTAAGGGGAGAAAATATTTAACCCCCGCTTGATACGGAATACGGAAGTGGTCGAGGAAGATCCTCACCGGTTATGGATAAACAGTACACCGAGCCGGCATTATTCGCTCACCTTGGTTTATACAAAACGATCCCATACAAACAAAGGCTTTTTTTAAAAGGACAGAAAACAACAATATTCCGTTAAAAATTGAACCAGTCTACTCTATTCGACAGTCTGTTATGGTGCATTTTTTTTTCTTATATATCCATTCTTCCTGGTGATTATTTTGTGCAGTCCATGAACTTCATCCGCCTACCCAGTTTGAAATCAAGTCATTATAACGATGAGTCAAAGTCTCATCCCGATAACCCAAACTCTATTCTCAGCAGATCAGATAATAAATCCTATGATTCATTTCTACCATTCGTATGGAAACATTATCAACCACCACAGACAACTATTCATGATCATCCAATACTGCCCTCTCAAAGTTATGCACAGGAAATGTTTTCATATGCCGATATGGATAAAACACCGACAAGTGGCAACCCTTCACAAAAACCCCCCAAGCGACGGCGACGCTCACCTCATTCCTATGCCTCGATGATTGCACAGGCCATACTGACATCAAAAGAGCAAAAGATGTCTTTACGGGACATATATACATGGGTGCAACAACGATACCCTCATCTGTACGAGACCAATGAAACCGGTTGGCAATATACCATTCGCCACAACCTGTCTCTCAATCGGTGTTTTTATAAGCTTCCAAAAGCAACTCCAGGTCGAGGCAAAGGAAAAGGTGGGTACTGGGCGGTATCACTCGACCAACTCAACAGCACGACCTTTGGCAAGCATTTATTAGATAGCGGGACTATATCGGGATTTGAATATTGGCAACTGGATGACATGTCGGTGAGCACTTTGTCGGATGATGCATTTCAGACCAGCCCTGATTCAGGATTGTTTCTACAAGCGGCCAATTTGGCTACTTTACAGCAACATCAGGCTCATATAAATCAACGACGCAATGTGGCTCGTCCGTCGGCTTTATCGATTCCTTTCAAGATGGACAGTACGTACGATACCACTAACGATAATCCTACTTTCCATCCACCTGCTTTACACCATATCTTGAACTGATTTGCGTTTAATAAAACCAGTACTTCCACCTACCTATCCCCCTTTTACCAAACTTCAAATGCCTGATTCCGAATTGATTCGTTTTCCTATTGTAAAAGAAAATCAATTTGGTAGCTGTCAAAAAAAAAAAAAGCATGAGAAAATTCAATTCCCGACGTCCCCTGAAAATCCATTTTCCTGTACTGATGAAAAGTTTGCATGGTATGGATATCATCATTGTTGAGATATGTATAGTCAGGAAGTAAAGAAGGGAGTAATCTCGGGGTTTGAATATCCGTAGGGGAAGTAGCATTTCACATATGGAAAGATGTAAAGCACAAAGAAATCGGTATGATGTATCATAACGCATAGTCAACAAGATTCCAATCACACACACACACACACACACACACAAAAGTCAAAGTCAAGGTCAAATGATTAAAAAAGAGTTTATTATTGTATGTTCAGTTTTATAAAATACATAAAAGAAAGAGATATAAACTAGAAGGTAATTGTAACAGTAATAGGGAGGGGGGATGATAGAATGTCGTAAAGGTTACAGCAGGGTATATAAAAAAAAAAAGGAGATGTATAGGATCCACTAGGTAATGATACAGCAAGATCCATCCAACACATCCCGAAGTTGTTGTCGTTTTCGTAGACTTGTGCTATTTCGATAGTTTGAAGGTGTTCGTTTTGAGTGAGAAGCTGATTCAGCGTCCCTTCCCGAGTCGAGTGTATCCATTTCCGAGCCCCAGCCCAACACCAGCATACCACTATCCAAACTTGCTTTGCTATTGTCCTGCCATAAAGATGGTTGTCGATAGAGTCCATAATGAATGTCGCCCGATGTCATGGTGCCCAAATGAGGACTGGCAATAGCTGATCGATTTCCAAAGGCTTCATCGTCGTATATCGTCACACGGGTTTGGCGTTCAAAGGCTTCATCCAGAGCTGCCACATGACGATTCGCTAACCGTTTGTGATCCATACCATTAGTAGAGTACCAGTATGTAGTGTTGGAAGAAGTAGAAGTAGTAGTGGTGGTAGTGGTCATGAGAAAGATGGAGACAAAGTAAAAACAAAGAAACAAAGAAAAAGAGGGAAAAAGAAGAAGTAAAAGGGGTGATTAATGGAAAAAGGATATATTAAACAGCAACTACATTGACAATGATCTTTATTGTCAGTTTATTTGTGAGTAAAAAGGAGAGGAGGGGTAGATAAGGATAAAGACAATTTTTGGAGAAAGAGAAAGAAAAGAAAAAGAGGAATGACTCCTCAATTTCTCTTACTTTTGGATTTCATTGGTCGATTTTGTATTCAAACGCCGATGGTGGGGACAAGAACAAGGAGTGATGAGCATATGTATAAGAACGGGAATCCATTCTTTGGTTATCGCCACGTGTGGAAGCAGCTTTTTACTTTTTCAAGTGATACATAATGAATTCCCAATCATCGCTTGTATAGAAACTTGTAATCCCTCTGCCATTGGGAGGAGGAGGAGGAGGAGGAGGGGGGGATTGACAATACCTGTATTGTCATCAACTTTTTTATTGGGCAAGTTGTTTTCTTAAATGACTAGAAAGAAAAAAATATAGAGAAAGACAATGCTTGTTTTTTCAGGGCGTGAAGAGACCCTTTGAAAATGCATTTTTCCTTTGTATGAACTTTAAAAAAAGTATAAAGTCTCCTTTGACGTAGATTAGATTGAGTGAATAGATCGTATATATATATACATATTCCATCAATGACATAGTATATAAGTAAAACTGAATAAATTCCATGCACCATTCCTACTTTAGTTTGCTGTGTAAAAGTCAAATTGATCCCGTTCATGCAAAAAGACAAAATTGAAATCCCGATTCGACTTTAAAACGTGGACGCCATACAGTCAGGCTTGATAAAAAAATAGTTGCTCATTTTGGAGTCTAACTGTAATCACCGCTTCCCCGCTTATTTGAGTACATACACTCCTTTTATATCCTTACTAGACACCTCCCTAAAAAAAAACCCTGAGCAACAAGGACCAAACATACCCTTTTTGCCATGTTGACAATAAGGCAATCAAGGCAATCAATAAAAAAAAAAAAAAGGTGGTAAAACAAAGTTATTTTTATTTCAAGGATAAACATATAAATTATACACAAAAGGAGTTAAAATACATTATAAAGTAACAACACAATATCTAATCTATAAATAGGTCAACCGTAGGATCATTATAACCGATTGTCGTCTTGTTCCTTTTCTTCTTCAATATCCCCCAAAGCTTGACCCATTTTGACTGTTTGGCCAGCGGTTACCTTAAATTTGAATGATAAAGGAGCTTCAAACACAAGGACAACGGTTGATCCCAGATAGAATCCACCCATTTCTTCACCAAATTGTAGAGGTTTACCACCAAGAAGTTTGCTGGCTGAACGATAAGTGACTTCAGTAAAGGTACCCATAGGTAAATCTTCCTTCTTGTTGGTCTTCAATGCCTATATAAATAGGAATAGAAAAAAAAAAAGAAAGTGTTAGTCACCATATGTAGTTTTTTTTTTTATATACATTACCTCGTCAAAGTTGATCTTGATGGATCCTACATTAGTTGCACCAACAGGAATCATTGAGAAAAACCCATGTTTCCATTTTCCTAGCAAGACCACCCGTTCATTCAAAACAAAAAGATTCTTCAACAAGTTGACAAAATAGGGAGATACCGAGAATAGTTCACCTAAGTAACAAGTAAAATAAAAAGAAAAAAAAGTTGGTAAAAAAGAGAGATGAGAATAAATGGTTTACCTGCAAAATGACGTCTGGTTTGGACAACCCAATTGGCAGGAGAATGGAATCGATGATAATCCCCAGGAGCCAAATAGACCACACAAAAGAAGAGACCATGACCAGGTTTACACTTGTGATCCCCTTGTTTGACAACAGGTTGAATATCCTTCATTCGAATCAACTCCTTGGCCTTTGCATCGGGTACCTTGTTTTCAGATCGAGCCAACCCATCGGGACCCACACTACTGTCAGTTTTCACTCCACCATGTTGATCCGTACCAAGCAAATCATCCAAAGAGTATTGAATCCCATTTACATTCGCGAATGCTTCTTCATCCACTACAGATGATATACTGCTGTTCTTGGCATCTTCAGAAGGTAAAGTGCTTTCGTCGCCAGATCCAAGTAGAGCATCCAGAGAGTAAGTCACACCCTTGATTTGTTCAATTTCCCGTTCTTCAACAATACCATAATGAAGTACCTTACCATCGGAAGGTGATACCTATATATAAATTATATCCAAAAAAAAAGTATGTGTTTAGTTAGTTATTGATCAACTAAGTCATGTTTGTTTGTTTCCTTACCACAGAAGCATCGGCAATAGGACGAGCTCCATCCTTTAGTTCACGGTAAAAGAAGGCACTGAGGTTGGGGTAACTGTAAAGATCTTGGTTTTTCATTTCATCCAGATTACACCCAAATATCCAACTGTAAAGCTTATATCCAGCAGGTCGAAGTGGAGTGGGAATCGTCAAGGAATTAAAGGCACCCCAAATACGTGAGATGGTTCGTAAAGGTAACGCTGCTGCAACATGCACCTTGATAATAAAGACAAAGCATTAGCATTCATGAATCGGATCCATATTCTATTAACATACCTGCCAAGGACCATCGGCTACATACTTTGGCTTCCTTTTTTCAGTATCGTCTTTAGCTGCTTCACGTTGACGAATGTGACGGTATTGAATATAACCAATCACTGCCAGACCAAGTCCAATAGGAATAGGGTACCACACCGTTTCTGTATTGTTCCAGGCATCGCTAATTTGACCTAAAGCATTCATTAGTTAGTATATTAAGTGTTTCCATTATTCCCACACTTCTTACCAAACACAGACTTGTTTTTGGTTTGCTGTTGTTGTTGTTGGAGAAGGATTCGTGAATGATGGAATTGATGCTGTGGTTGTTTTCCAACCAGTAGCCTGGGTTGTAACCGAACAAGACGTTGAGAGTATCGTTGCATGAGTTGGGTGGAAAGAAAGGGAAGAAAGTGTTTTTTTTTTTTCTTTTCTATAAATTTTTTCAGCCATTTCGATTTTAAACCTCCGCACGTTGAAAAAAGTACAAAGTTCACAAACCAACGTGGCCAACGAATCCTTGACTAAATCCGGGTTATGTATATCCTTTTTAGTTACTCTTTAATGAAGTGATCTGATTTATACCATCCTTAACATCAACTTTTATTTGTTTTCTTTTCTCTCATCGTATAATATATATAGTGTGATTGATTCCTTTCTGCCGACAATGTCGGGATTTGAAAATGGAAAGAGGCATGAATCCTAAACACCCGAGAAAACTACTTCTTCATTATAACCAACTGCATTTAATCTCCATTAATAACAAACAATGCTGAATAGAATGATTTGCATTGAAATGGTAATTTCCTACTTTTTTCTTTCTCTCTCTAGTAATAGAGAGCATGAATTCAACAAGGCAAGCTGATGGGAACGGTACTACAGACCCACCGCCTCCTTATGCCGAATACTCCCAAACTAATTCAATCACTGGGTTTCGACCTAAACCTACAACCCCACAGCACAATACCATTATTGTTCCTTCTGAACAAGTGATACCACCAGACGACACTCCAAATAGACGATTTCCTATAGGGTCAGTTTTTTTCCTATTGGGATGGTAAGGACTGAATGCGGAAAATAAAAATGACAAGCATCTAGAAGTTGTCTTTTTTTGTTTTCTTTTAGGTTCTGTCCACCTTTTTGGTTTATTGGGGCATGTTGTTGTGTAGGTAGTTCTTCCCAGTATGAAAACTGGTGGGGCAAATTGAACTTGATCTTGGCCATCGCAGTTGTTGTAATAACCATCCTATACAGCTTCATTCACTGGCCCATTGGACATTTGTAGATTGTGTTTTTGTTATGTTAACCTATAAATAGCATTATGTATGCCAATCCCATCATTTAAATAAGGCCCCACTTTTTGCATGAATCGCACAATATTTCAACCCCCGATATCCCTACAGGCTCCATCTCATTAATGCGAACTATGATGGCCAAATGTCCTGTATAAGATTGTTATAATTTGACAATGCATGGGTTTTGATCATCTGATTTTTTCTTTTTCTTTTCAGCTTTCCTTGGGGATGCCCACCCCTTTAACAAACAACAACAGCTTGTCAGTCAATTCTTGGATGAGAATATGGCTGGCACCCCTCCTTTCGACCAATGGTAAGTGAAAAATAAAAGGAAACCACATACTTCCCACATAATATTAACTGATATTTCATCCTCCGCTTATTCGACGAAAAATTCAAGTTACCCCCTTAGGGTCTTTAAAGTAGACCTAGACAATGTTATCCAATGTTATATTATATTATAATGACAAGTGTTTATTAAGTTTATTAATTATTACATGATACAAATAAAAGTGTATGTGGTATCTATCTAATGAAAGAGGAGAAGGGTAACTACTAGTGCGTGATTTACAAAAAGGGAATAGAGTCCATATCGATTTCATCTTCCAAAGCATCCAGTGTAGCGTCAAAAGCATCATCATCCAAGAGTTCGAATGAGAGGCTTTTCACAGGTACCTTTTCCAGAGCAGTGATGGGTGTTGAATGACTTGTGGTGATCGATAGGTTGCTGTGTTTCAACTTTGGCAAGGAGTTTGTCAATGAAGAGGTAGTGGATCGTAAGGAGGACCGAGAAGTTAAACGACGAAGGATATTTGTGCTTCTTCGTTGACGAATAGATGTATCAATCACCGATTCCTTTGGTAAGCTGGATATATCAGGCACAATTGGTTTTGCACCCCCATCGATTTTTGTCTTGGTGATTGGTGTGGGCAAATCGATGATAGGTAATGGCGCCTTCCAGTAATTCCAGTCATTAAAACGTTGATCTTGTTGAATTCCAGCCAATGGAGGAAACATGTGGTCGACGAGTCCACCGAGATCCACGTAGGAGGAGGAGAAGCCCAACAGTAATTCGAGCTTGACTTTACCCTGAGGATCAATCGTGAAGATGCGACTGGTCGGGACATCCACACTACGATAAGAGACACCATCCGTGATTCGATTGCCAAAGCCAGCATAAAAAGGATGCTTGTTGTTTCCAAAGAGTTGTCGCACATCACGAAGGCATCCCATTTTGAATACTTCAGGTTTGCGGATAATCACTTCACGGTGGAAAGACGTGAAGAGTCGGTCAGGGGACATGAGCACCGGCCCGTCAGGAAGTTGATAGTCGTCCTGTACCACACGTTTGAGATAATCCCGAGTATAATCTGCCTGTCCAATCGCACGACTTGTCAAATAGAGGAACTGGTATCCATTGTGATGTACATTAGTATACAGCTTTGCCACTCCATCATGTGTCCAGTCCTTGCCAATCATTGTAAATACATGTCCAAGCGCATCCGATTTCGTGATGGTGCCATCTATATCCGAGATCACTACCTTGATGTTTGCATCCCATAAAAATAACTTGGCAACACAGGTGGCGGTGCCTTGGTATGCTGAAGTCACTGAGAAGGAGATCGTGTTTACCCCTTTTTTCAATGGCAGGCTTTTGAGTTGATCAGATGTAAGACGAAGGGTTTTGGCAAAGTGGCGTCGTTGATGCTGTTGATTAGAAAAGATATCTTTGCTGGTATTCAATACTGCTGGAGTACTGCCCTTGCTGTTATCCCCTGATTGTTGTTGATCATCCATGACATCATTGACCGAGCCAAAGGTTGTCGCTTTTGTTGTTGTGGTGTATGTGGTGTGATGAGTGTTATTGCCGGGTCCTGTTGTCATTGTTGTTTCCACTGCTTGAATTGATGATCTGTTCAACCATTGCCGCCAACCACGTCCAAATCGCCAAGTGCCTTTAGTTGTTGGGTCGTCATTATTCAATCCTTGATCAACATCGTCCGCGGGTGTTTGAAAGACAAGGAGTGATGTAAAAAATAGTCCGGAGCATCCAGAACCATAATACCGATTGTTATATTTGATGACCAAGTTCTTGTCGTTCAGAATATCAGGAGTCTGGATAAAAGTGCCATAGGAGATTTGATGTTGACGGAATACCAAGACATTGTCTGAATCGTTAGATCCAAAGGCTGAGAATCCACATAGACTGAGTTGAATACGGTATACTTGACCAGGCTGAGCCAGTAGTTCAAATCGAGCTGTAGTACCATGAGAAGAAGATTCACCGTCTTTACACGAATGACCCCAGGAATGATCACCATGCGAAGATTCTTGTTCATGAGATAAACCTGTGTTGATGATTGTATGATGATCTGTCTTTGCTGAGGAGAGTATGTCGGTAGATGTGGAGTGATGTTGTTCGGATTTGTACCCAGCAATATCCAAGAAAATAGAATCGTCATCAGTAGTCGTATCCTTTCCATATTGTTGAAGATGCTGATCGCTGTCTTCTTTTTCACAAGTGTCATTATTTTTGATAACCTGCATCCATAAGCTGTCAAAAGATGCGTCAATAGGCCGAATGGTGAAGGTTTCTTTTGCTATTGTGGTACTAGACACTTGTTCAGGGAGGACACGATCGAGGAGAGTGGATCCATCAGACTGTGATTGAGTGTCATTCTTTGGCTGTAGATCAAGATTCAAGTTGTCGAGTTTGTTGCCAAGGTGATTGATTGATATGTCGTTTGTAGTATGATAAGCCCCGTCCAATCGAGTCACCACCTTGTCCATTTGTTCTTGAATGACCATCTTGGGAGATTGTAAGATATCGTTATCACCAATTTCTTCAGGTTCGTCTTCAGATTCGTCAGAGGTAGATGTGTTGGTGGATTCCATGCTGGGGTCTAAATTAAGGAATGAATACAATGTATCTCGTCATAACACCATTCAGTTTACCTTGAGTTTCCGATTTAGCATGACCAATATCCAAAAAAGGAGGATCCTATTATGAAGAAAAAGAAAAAGAAAAAGAAAAAAGTCAATGTTAGATGTGATTGAATTGACTTTGTTATATTATGCCTTTACCTCGGCGGATTTTGAATCATCATGATATGCATCCAGTAATGGAGAAGTCTGGTATTCTTCAGGTACATCATGATCCGTTTCGAATATAAAAAAGGCTTCTCCTGCATCACCCACTTTCATCACATAAGGCACCACTACATCATTCACCTTGATAACAACCTAGACCAATGTATCATAAAGTAGTTTAGTTATTTTATATCTTTTTTTTATAAAAAAAAAAAAAAAAAAAAAGGTGAGGGAGATTGCTTACCTTCTTCTCTTGGGGTCGTAAGACAGATAGTTTACCAAACCGTACATGAAAGGGTGAGCTTGAGAGTTGACCGTCTGCTTGTTGAACCACAATAATGTCAATTGCACCAGATAGAGTAGCAGGATTCAATTCTTTATAAAACGTGTGGACCGAAGAGAAGAGTTTGTCAAAGTATTCCATCAAAGAGGAGTGTGTAAGTGTGTGTGCAATAAGGAAAGAAAGATGGGAAGGGGTCAAATATAATTATATATAAAAAAACGAGTGGTTTGGTGGAATGGAATGGGGGGTTGGGGCGAGTAAAAGACAAGACAGAAGAAGAAAGAAAAGGACGAATGGGGCGATTCCTTTTTTTTTTTTTTTTTTGAAGGGCGGGATTTTAAATTGATGAGCGCTAACCCTGATTAGCACACCATACCATATCCTTTGACAGGATATCCATTCAAATACACTTACCGAGTTGAAAAGATAATCTACTAGTGAAAAGACATCGTGTTATGCAAAATAAGCAGGGTACCTTTGATCTACTACCAAATAGGAATATAGATTACTCTCCTCATATAAGACAGGATGTTATCCAAGGACTACCTCTCCAAAGAAAAAAGAAATGTATATATGTCTTAAACTGTCAGTGGTTTTCAAATATCCCAATTCAGAGGTATACTTGTTATGCCAAACTCCTTTTTTATTCTATTGATGTGAAGAAGGAGAGCTGTCAACATTTCAAGGGGAACAGAACGAGGTCGATTCAAACCCCGAAAATTGAGGCTGCACGCCAAACTCCTTAAAAAAATCTCGACTTGATCTTTTTCTTCCCACTTTCTTCTTTACTTTTTGTATTTTTTATTTAAACAAGGTAATCAGATAATAACAATACTAGATGAAAAAGACATTACTGTGGTGGGGACCAAGTCGAAAAGATGATATAAAAAGGGGTCTTGACTAACATAAAATAATCTTCTTTTGTGGTGGCTCCAGATGGCGGATTCAAAGGCGGTCATCAAGAGCGTCGATATGAGCGAAGAAATGCAACAAGAAGCTATTGAAGTTAGTACCCAGGCCTTGGAAAAGTATCAGATTGAAAAGGATATTGCTGCTCACATTAAACGGGAATTCGACAAGAAATATGGTATGTTGATGATAAACTTTTATATGAAATGTTTACTTCTCCGTATGGTCTCCACTCATCTTCTTTTTATCTTTTAAATAGGTCCTACTTGGCATTGTGTTGTTGGTCGTAACTTTGGTAGCTTTGTTACCCATGGTAAGTAAAGGGGAAGAGGGTTGATACGAGATGTCTTTTACCACGTGGAAAGGGGTCAGGTTGGCCAACATGTCTACTGTATTCCTAACTCTTTTTTATTTATTTATACATAGAATCCAAACACTTTATCTACTTTTATCATGATCAAATTGCTATTCTGTTATTCAAGTCTACCTAAATAAAAGCCATCTTTTTACTCATCATTTTTATTATAAACATTCTTGTCGCTTGTCTTGGTGTAAAGAAGGGAAAGGGAATATATATATATATATATATATATGATACAATGGATGCGGGTTATGACTACATGGTTGGTGTGTTGAGAATGGTTGGTATGAGGACGATCGAAGGCGGATTTGGCGGGATTTGAATATTCTTACTTCTGGATCTTGATTAGAGAATTTTTAAAAAGTAATTTCTCTTTTCTTTTACCTTCACTCTTAACCTATATAATAATATACCAGAGGCCACTCTTCGCTTCGCTCGTATAATATATGAACAAATTTGGTTGGTCATGTTGGAACTCATTCTAGCATCCAATCAGGTAATGAAGAAAAAAGAAACTTGGTGGGGGGGCTTAACCTACTAGCATGTTTACCATACTTCCTTTTACTCATCATCATATTTATTATAGCCCATTACTAAATCAATGACAATAGTTATTATGAGCTTTATCTTTGCTAAAGCAGGTTTCTTGAATATGGATCAACAAAAGGTACAGAAAAAAAAAACTGAATGAAATTTAAACTCACATTCATTCATACTAACTATTGACGCTCCTTTATTCCTTGTTTACTTTACACTGATGTAGCATCCACGTCGTCACTTGAAAACTTTATTAGACTATGGTCAATTTCTGTCTTTTTTTTGCACCTATACTCTGGTCTTCTTCCTAATGGCACAACTTAAAACAGCACTTCCTTACCACTGGCCATCATATCAAGTCTCTCGGTGTCTGGCGCTGTGGATGGGGATCTGATGACACTAGGGAAGCTGTCGCTACCAGGTAAAACCAACCCAATCAAAAGGAAATTCAGAACTATAATAAACTAACCCATTCTCTGTTTGCTTTTTTTTTTTTCTTTTAGAGGTACCTCTTATACTCTCTTCTTTTCTTTGTTTGGGCATCTCCTACGCTGGTCTTATGGGTATCAACTAATACGAAAGCATGAAGGTGATGATGATGATGATGACACTGAAGAAAAATTTACCTCATCACCACTTGATCCAACTATCACAACAGAATCCAGCCTCGAAGAACACCATGCTCCTTCATCGTCATCTTCGTTTAATAGCTCTATCAAGACATTACAAACAACAATTAACTGGGCGGGCATCCCTGGAACTGATCGCCGGACTTACGCCACCACTCAAACATCTACCTTACGATAAAGACTCCTCCCTGTACGCCTCCTTCACTCGATCCGTAGAGATTTCCAGTAAAGCAGCGATACCAATTGTCTTGTCATGCCTGGGTGCTCAACTGGCGGGCATTTCGATATCGCAACATCACACCGGTATTCCAAACCCATCATTGCGGCTATAGTCATTCGCATGATCATGGCGTCCATCGTGGTTTTTATTGTATATGGATCTGCGCTCTCTAAGGATCCGATGTATATTGTCATGATGATTATCCTCGGCTCTACACCTACTGCTATCAATTTGATCCAGATCTCACAAGTCACTGGTATGTTTGAAGAAGAAATGCTCCATGTGTTGTTTTGGAGCTATGGTGTGGTATGTATACCGGTAGTGATCTTGGTGGTGTTTTTGGCTCTCAGTGTTATGGATTGTATATTTTGATGGTCTCTTGGCTGAAATCCTATAGTTTAGCATTAGTTTAATATAAATCTCCCAACTTTTTTATAATAAAGATACCTTTGGCCTCTTTTTTTTATGATTACCCATCGACATATATTGATGTTTTAATGCATTTATTGTTAACATCTAGACATCGATAGTTGCATTGTCCTCATTTGGGCATCCAGGTATTTTTGACACAAGGATTGCATAATTCACTTTGCATGAATTCGGCGGAGTCGGTGTTTGAATTTTTCGAGAATGTACTACTTTCGCCCTTATGAGCTTTTGTAATCGAAAGCATAGCTGCTATATACTAAATACAATGCAGTTCAAGCAAATAGATTATAAAACAGCAAGTTGATCGAAAATGTACTTTTGACTTGTCTTGGTTGACACGTATCAGTACGACACTAGTAATCTTGATTCATGCACATGGGAACGGACGAGAAATATACCAATATTCATTGGTTGAGTATATTTTGCATGAATCCACGCCCTGATTGCATACATACCTTGGTTTATGTCATAAGAGAGTGATTGTGCTCATCAACAATTGGTAAAGTATGTCGGAAAGAAAAGTAGGAGAAGAGATGTTTCTCGATCTCGTTTATTGATTCTTGGAAATACACACATTACGATGTTTTACAGTATAATACAATGGCGTATGATAGAAAGTTGTCAGAGATTTTTTTTTCTCTTTTACCACGAGCAATCGATCATTTTGGGTGCTTACATTGCCAATAAATTTCAAATCCCGACATGGCCAGCATTGTTTAAATTCTCCACTTTCTTTTTTTCCTCTTTTTTTCCTTCTTTTGCATCTTTTTAATCTTGATTCATGCATTTGTAAGTATAAAGAAAAGAGGAAACAATAAATTGTTGTAAGCCAAAAGTCATTTACGATTGTTGTCATTAATAGGTACGTCAAACACGCCACACTCATTAACAACTGTTATCCTGAAGGTGAAGGTGTTTCACGCTCCTCTGAACTGAGCTACCTCACCTTTTATGCAAGCTCAAGACCAATCAAGCTCACCAAAGTGGGTCTCTTTCTTGAAAAAAAGGTGGAACGCGATATGATTAGAGGAAGAAAAAAGTAAGTGGAATCTTCCTTCTGTGTTTGGTGCCTTTGTTTATTGTATCGTATGACTCACAACTTTGTTTAACTGTAGGCACCTCATTGTATCTCTGGAAATCTTACAATCTCTTATCCAGGCTTGTCATCGTGATCTTAATCTCTTCTCCAAACACATTGTCAACATCTTGGTCATGGTACTTGGTATGAAGGACAAGGATATTGAACTTTTTGATAAGGCGTGTGAAACGGTAAGACCTCCTTACAAAAACATAAACATACTCAATGGTTTTTTTTTTTTATTAACTTATTTAGTTTGCAGACTTTGCCAACTATCACGATGGAAATACTTTGGGGGTGGACGTCGAATTCACAGCTGATTACGAAATCTTGATGCAGCAATTTGCCGGCTATTGCTCATATCAGGGCAAAGATGAAACTCTGACTTCTCGGTAAGACTAGGAGAAGAAATGTAACTAGAAAAAAACACTAACATTGTTTTCTTTCTTTCTGTTTTGTGGTATATAGGGTGGAGCTTATGGGACATCGTGGATTACAAGCATGTGTGATATCCCCGGCGTTCGAATCTCCTAACCTCAAGACCCAGCTTGGAATAATAATGCCACCAATCATTGCTACTCTTGCCGAATCGAAACAACCTGTCAATAGTTTATTAAAAGGGTAGGCAAATGTTGTCATCTTGGTTGAAAACAATGAAACACTAATCCTCGATTATACTTTGATAGTAAAAAGACCTCTGACCTCAAACAAATGGTCAAGACTAGTGATCTGATGGATGCAGCTATGGTCTTTCGTGTTGCTGCCAAGACTGCTACACTTTTATTTGGCAAGATTAATGGTACAGGTATACGTCTCGCTCTTGGCACTTTATTGAAGTAGGTTCGATTATTGATGATTATCATGTTGATTAACTGATTCATTTGATCTACTATGTTTTTAGTTATTTGGACTCTAATGAAAAGTGGTGGCCGCCTAACTTTGCTGTTGCTTCAGTAGAACTGGTTTTGGACTCGTTACAGGTAAGGAACCCAAACAAATATATAATGAATCTTGGTTACTGATTCTCTCTTTCCTTTTTTTTTTTTACTCTTGTTTTTAGGCTCAGTATCGTTATCACTTGGTCACTGAAATACTACAACAAATCGAAAACACAACTTATCAAACATTCACTGACAAACAGGCGTCTCTGATATCGATATTGGATACAGTGTTAAACGCCGCCCTTCCACTATCCGGAATATCTGTCCTCGAGGTGCTGAACTCTCTATTTGGACATTTGATCAAGTCTCTAGAAGGGGTTCATGAATTCCGGGTGGACAAACCAAGTTTATTCGAAGGCAAACAAGCGACTTTGGCGTATACCGTCCACTATGGATTGGCTCACAGTATTGCTGGATTGGCATCACACACCTACTATCAAAACCAATTGGACGATATCACAAACTTCATGTTGGCTAAACTCCGGGTTGGTACTACTTTAAAACAAGTTGAAGGTCTTCCTTTGGTCAATTATCGGAATGTTGTTTTGAAATGTCTTGATATGATTGTTGGTGACAAGCACTCTTCCCCTTCGGGTTCTGATGAACTCCTCTCCTCGTCTTCATGTGCCACCATCTCTTTGGAAAGTTGGATACCTGCCTTTGGTTTGCTTATTGATTCCGAACCTAGTAAGTTGGAAATGTATGGGCTGCTCACACATGATTAATCTGTCTTTTTGTATTTGGCTTCTAGAAACTCGAATCGATTTCTCTATGACTCTGGTGCGATATCTCATAACGAATGCTGCCAATGATTTGAATGTGGGGTAAGTTGAAATACTACATAATCATCCCAAACTAACACTTTTCCCCTCTTTTCAAACAACCTAGACCTTTTCCAAAGCACACCCTAAACCGATATGGCGACATGATGTTTATTAATGGATTACAACAATATGTGCTCCAAATGGTATCTATGAATGAATGTAATACCAAGGATGTCCAGGTGCTTTACTATTTACTCTGTGCATTAACTAGGTGTTTTGGCGTGGATGGGACAACAAAGATGATGCCATTAGTATTTCAACTGCAGAAACTGGTGGAGCAAAAGGATATTGTATCTACAGCAAAGCAAAGGGCGTTGGCGACGGCGATTGTGGAATACTTTGACATGGTGGGTCAGTTTTATCACGTGGATCGATTGGTACACTATGTGAATCAAGTACGAACGGAACGACTACAAAACAAGGAATACTCAACAGTGACATTTGACGCCAAGACTCCTTCTTCCGACAGCTACTCCTTTGATGACTTGGAACCTGAAAACAATAACCCGGCAACTATTTTTTTAAACAGGCGTGTGGTGGTGGAAATCTTGTCAAAGGACTCTCACCTACGTGATGAAGAGGATACATATGGCTTGGATCTGGAGAACAAATTGTCTATGGAATGGGGATCTGAGGCATTGGGTAAGACATGGATTGAAAAAAAAAAAAAAAAAAAGAGGGGGGTAGATAACTAACTGAAGGCTTGTTTATTCTTTATATTAAAAAAGCGAATCAAGGACGATCCTGTAAGATCCGTACAACTCGCAACCTCGGTAATGTCAAACCTAGGCTGTCAACACCTTGGATAAACACAGACTTGGTCGTAAGTGCATAGCTCAAGACATTGGAATGGGGGAACTATACTAACAGGTTGTATGTTTTGTATTATGATATAGCAAACGACAAAGAGCCAGCAACAAACCGTGAGGGTGGAAACTTTGAAGGAGGCACTGGCATCGACAAAATTGGATACACAGGAAGTAGAAACATATTATGGTGATTTGGATGGTACACTGGCCTCAAATAGTCTCAAGAAACTGGACAAGGACACTCAATCCAAGATCTCTTCTTTGCTTGCCGGACTTAACGTTGGTTCCGTACAACCGACTTCTTTGGTCAATCCCCCTTACCAATTTTAGATACCTATATACATCCTCATCCCTTCATCATCATCTATATAGTCTTATTGTTATATAACTTTTTTTGGGGTTTACAATGTCCCAATAAACGAAACGTATTTACACAAAATTATCATCAGTCAATCACATTGTTTGCATTTCAGGCCCACATTTTAAATCCGACATTTGTCGGACGGTACATAGTATATAATACAAAGCCACGTCTACCTCATCCATTACAAACATACATGGTCAATATAACTTTTTAAGGATTTTATTATTGCATATTTAAGTAATTAGTCTATACTACAAGAGATGATACTATAATCTGCAATGCAAAAACAAAAGTGCGTTAGTCAACAATCCATCGCTGGTTTGGGAACACTACTCTTGCTTTTGCTCTTCTTCTTTCAATCAGAATGTCAATTTGAATCATGAGGATCATTTGAAGAAATTCAACAAAAAAACGATTTTTCTGAAGAGACATCATATGGAAAGAAGAAGAAGCATCTTGAAAAGTAGTGCAGTGTGTGTGGGTTGGGGGAAAGAATCTTACCTAGTCCATTCGGCAGTACCAGCAAGTTAAAGAAGAAGGAAAGAAAAAGCCTCCCCTGCTCTTTTTTTATAGAATCAGATGGGTGAAAAATTCTTCTTCTCACTTGGACTGTCAAGCGCCACCAAAAGCGGAATTTGAATTCGGCATATCAAAAACTGGTTATAAGAGACCGGCATTTTAAAATGACGGGATTTAAACAATGTCTAATCACTGGTGATACGAAGGATTGTTTATGCTAAAGAGGGGACCAGGCCAAATCATTTAAAAGGGAGCTACTGTGTTTTTTCTATCGTATTCTGTTCTTTTCTATTCTGCCTTGTTCTTCTCTTTTCCACATCTTCTCATTTCTGACTCACTCAGGGGCTTTTCTGGATGTTTTGTGATCCTCTTTCTTCTTGTTATTTTTTTCTCTCTCTCTCTCTTTTTTCTCTTTCTGCTTCGTTGGATACCCCCCTCTCTCGTTCTCGTCTTTGGTAAAGTAACAAAACAAGTCACCGACAAATAAAAGGGGTCATTCTGCTTGTATTAACGCTTTATCTTTCAGGCTCACTGAACATAATGCATCATCTAGTGGGCTAGTTGTTTGATGAACTTTCTCGTTGAACATCATGGCTTTTGTGGGAAGGACATGGTAAATAAAACCATATCAGCTGAGGAATCCATTCCCAACTAAACATCCTTCTCAGTTGTCACTATAGCTTCTTTTTTTTTTTTTGGAAGGGGGGCTCGGTCCTGTCTGAGTTACAGGGCGGCGTTTAAATACGTGGCCATACCCCATTCCGTGGAACGATCTGCCTTTGGACGGTTTACATGTGTTGGGACTTCTTTTTTGTTGGTTGCCTTCCTGGTAACTCTCCCGCATGGGGATACACATCTCAATTGCGCGGGTGGGCTTGATCAAAGAAAGGCCCTTCAAGAAGGATTCATCGTGGCTACAAAATGCGGGTGAGCGCCAATCTCACATTAGGCGGGCGGCGTTGTGCCAAATCCCATCGTCAATCGCCGTCGGCGGGTTGGGATCGTCGATACCTAACCTACCTAATCAAAATAAAAAGAGCGTAATGGCGCTTTTAACCATTTTTTAGTGATAGGGTTTTTTTTTTAATTGTCTCAACCAATAAACGCTCATGCTTGTGTATGCTCCAAACAATTAATCGTCTCCCCCTTTTTTTTTATCCTCGTTTGGAAAAATCGCTGGGTACCCGATCTAATCTCAGCCAAGATCGGTTCCCGAAAAAAAAATGCATGACATTCTAGAAGACAAAAAGAAAAACTCTTTCATAACACTGAGATCGGTGCACATTTCCAATTCAAGCAAAAATGCACCATCTTGGGAATTAACTAAATGTCCCTGACTATTATCATGGATTGTATTATGTAATTTGTCTCTTTTATTTGTCTTATGCAGATGAAAGTGCCTTTTTTTTTGTTGGCACCATCAACCCTTACACAGAATGGGGAAAGTTAACATTTAAATCCCGATTTTTAATGGACAGGATGTTAAATGGTTTTACCATTCCCCCTATGTATGGAGCTATAATTTTTTTTAACTTTATAGATAGGTGGTATTCTCAGGTAACTTACCCAACAAAGAGTGAAAAGTTTCCGTCGAAAATGAACAAGATATGATGCTTTCAACGGGAAATGCTAGGCGCACGGAAAGTACGCACAGAATTTTGGAAGAGCACTACTCTCTCCATTATTAACGGATGCTAATGATTAAAGTGGCCATGTGGATACTATAGCATATTTCCAACATACTTTACCGCAAAAGCAAAGCACCAAGACGATTGTGACAGTCTGTACAAGCCTGCGATGACTTTTACCTCTCCTTTGCGACGAAGATTAAATTTTTTATTTTTTCCCACATTGACCGGAAAGAAACTTCGTTTTCAAACGCCGAATACCAAAATTCCGTGCACCCAGCAATTTTCATTTCAACGGCCACAGGATGGATATCATCAAAGGAGGTCACCATCTTACTAAAGATATCACCCGCCATCACATTTCATATATGACTCTATAAAAAACAGGTCTTTATTTAAAACAAATATAATGTCATTTATCTATTCTAAAGTTGTATTCTACAAGTATTCCGAATGCAAAGCCAAATGTATCGATCTGATAGATGATGCCTAGTGATGTCCCGCAACCAACGTATCCGTTTCCTAAAAAAAAAAAAAAAAACGTGCTTGGTTAAGATCATGTTCCCTTTTCCAATCCTTATACATTACCTTGTTTCCTGGAGTCGAGATAGATCGGAATGGCCTGGCATATTAACTTGTTCTTTTCCTAAAACATGATTATGCATAGTAGAGGATGTTGGCACTTTAATTATCATATTACCCCTGTTCTTTAAATCTGAATCAGTTACCTGTATTCATATTCCAGCAATAAACCGTTATTACATACCAGGTACCACCATTCAAAAAAAGTAGTTTACCGTTTTTGATAGCCATCAATCTTGGTATTCTTCAGGCTAGGCAAAAGAATGTATACGCCCAAGTGATTCTTGAAGTTCGACAATGGTAGATCTATCCAATATGATTCCCGTCTGTTGCAAACCCGCTGCCAGCCTTTGTCCTTTTTCCATGACCTAAAGAGAAGCATGAGTAAAACTTTTCCCCATATTAGTCTTTTTTGTCACTATCATCTCTACTTAC
This sequence comes from Chlamydoabsidia padenii, assembly GCA_025330725.1. Taxonomy (NCBI): domain Eukaryota; kingdom Fungi; phylum Mucoromycota; class Mucoromycetes; order Mucorales; family Cunninghamellaceae; genus Chlamydoabsidia; species Chlamydoabsidia padenii. The sequence goes on along the minus strand of JAIWND010000021.1, from coordinate 423,952 downwards.
TTCGGGGTCCTGCATCAGTTTCAGGACTTGAAAATAGCCAAGTTGTTTGCCAGTAGGGTTGATGCCTTTGGTTCGTAATAAAGTAGCAATGTCCAAAAGTTGTTGCATAAGGTGAGGTTGTTGCACCAAAACATTCATAAGTTGAGAATTCGTTTCATTGGTTGATACTTTGTGATGAGCTGTATACATTTCGATATTATGTGAGTGGAATCCAAGCTTTTGTTGAGCAGCTTGTAGGTTGAAGGATTGTCGTGTTATTATCGTTGATTTCAGGTTGGATCCTTTAAGTGAGGACAAGCACACTAGAATCGCACGGCCAAGGTTCTTGAAGTGATTCATGTTGTTGAGTGTATACCAGTTGATTAATTTTGGTGGGAGGGAGAGAGAGAGAGAGAGGGGAAAAAAGACAAGCCCGTTTTCAACTTTTGTATACATTGCAATCCCCGCCGATTTGCCCTGTTCCTTTTTTATCCGCATTTGAGTCATATTTTTAAACTTTTATTTCTGCCATTATGCTATAAATAAAACTAGATACAAAGATTAAATCCGAGTTGGACTTCAGGTTGAATGTTTGATTGACCTAAAAAAAAAATCGTCAAATTGTTAGTAATGGATCCGTTTGTATGTGATCTAATTTACCTGGACACATTGCTAAACAATTGTTCGATTTCAGGGGAGCATTGAATAAAGCTGTATTTCCAGAACCCGTCATCCTTCATCAGATCAATAAACAAAGAGAGAAGCCCCCAAGGATGTGGCCTATTGACAATCAGTCTTTCCAATAAGACGCGAGTGATTCTTTCCTTGATGTTTTCGTTTTCGTTTTCAAACAAATAGAGGATCGCCCGGCTGAAGAAGTAAGTGTGGCTGTTTGGGTATCGCAGATGGTCGGTCAATGATCCCAGGAACAGATAACAACCTGAAAAAAAAAAGAGGGATCAATCAATGGTGAGCATGACATACATGACAAAATAGACTTTCATCATCCATATCGCAATATAAACCCAGCATTACTTACCTTCATCAGTCAAATTTGATAGTAGATGCTTGTATATGACCACCGCCAAGGAATCACCAGAGAATGGGAGCGAGGATGACTTGTTACCAATATACAAGACAAACGTACCAAGTATTTGTGATCCATGATGCAGGTCCTCCACCATAGCATTCGTGATTTCAATCGTGACATGATCCAAAAGTTCCTTCAATGCTCCTCGATCTTTCGCACCACAAACACCATTGTTAGCAGCAAAGTATATATCCACCATTGAGATGAGGTCGGAGTCAGACAAAACGTTCAAGTAGCTACAATCCAAGGTAGGGCACAGTTTCGATTCTGCCAAGTCGTCGAGTTGCAAGTTTGGTGTAAAGGGATCAGGAAGGTGCATAGTTCGTGGGAAGGCACTGAGGATAAGATTCCGCATTTGGATACTGGATACAGGTATAGCTTGAGAGAAGATAATATAGTGGTGGCACAGGAATTCCGGAAAATCATGAAGTAGCACCACAAGCACACGAAGAGTGCCTCTGTAGAAGGTTTTTGTTGCCGTGTCCAAGCTTCGTTGTTCCAAGAGAGGTCGTAAGAATCCCAAGAGTCCTGTCATTAGACGTTGGCAAATGGCCCACCCCTTGTTGTCGTCGGTTACGAGTAATTGAGGAAGGTAATTTCGGTGTGAGATCAAGTGAAGCCAAGCAAATGCAAATCCGGGGAAGTTGGTTGGTTGGAGGGTAAGTAGAGTGTCACTATAATAGAGATAGATATAAAAAACCAGTTGTTCATGTTAATATACATATACATAACTATATATTTTTCATTACCTAAATGCAATCAGCAAATTGAGATCCATACAATTGTGTATTTCCGCATATAGTGATGTCAAGAGACGTAAAAAGGGTTTTTGGTTGAATTCGCTACACAGGCGTTCATGATGGTGAGCGAGGACTAAAACAATCACCGAGAGAGCCTTGCTGAATACTTCAATTTTACGATTGTCACCGGATCTATTGTCCAATGTTGCCATACACGATACCAGCTTGGCGTAAGAATCAATCATGGCCACCGAGCGTCTTTGATGAGATGGACTTGATGATCGCCGAGACACATAATGATCTACACACACTTCTGTGCACACCCGGACAAAGAAGCACAAACCTCCAGAGTCTTGAGTAAGAAGGACAGCCTGCGAGGAGAGCGTAAAATAATTATATTAGTATTCTGCAGGGTAACCCTCCCCCCCCCATTTCAATTTATAAACCAACCTTTTTCACCAGTGTTTGGCAGATGTCATCAGTAACAAGAGGATGTTGTACGAGTCTGATCCATTCGGCTAAAAGAAGATGAATATCCATACAGCGAGCTTCATTTCCATTTGTTTCGGCGTATAAGGGTTTGGTCTTCTGTTCCAGCTTGACCAGGAACTCGGAGATCCTAGAATAGATAATAGAGTTAGTACGATGATCAGTGTTGGTTCATGCCCTTACTGTACCTGGATGAGGACTCGTTTTCAGTAAGGTTTTGTTGTCGTAGGGCAGTTATGGTGAGAGCATGATCTTCCAATAATGTAATAGGGCGATCGTTCATAAGACATAGTTGCACCAAGTCGATTGCAAATCCTGTAGCGCCTTCCATTTTGTTATAGATCAGTTTGGCCAAATGAGTATCATAATCTTCAGTAGGAATAACTTCATACTGAATTAGGGTTGCGACTACTTCTGCGTTGAATATTCTCTGTGTATTTCATATAAAACAAGTTAGGGTTAGTTTATCTTCCATTCGCTTCTTCTTGTATTACCCATTTCCATTTCCCTTTTTTTATCATTTTCTTACGTGATCATCCGAGTATAAAAGCCAAGCCAACGCTTCATGAGCAACTTCAAGCGAGGTGTCAAATAAGCTTTGCAGAAAGACCACATATGTTTCCCGACCAAATGCCGTGTTACTTTCGTAAAGCATATATACCACCTTTTCCACAAAGTTCATCACCGAAGGCAGAGGCACCGAGGTATGAGAGATCATAGAAGGTATTTGTCGAATCAAGAGGACGAGATCGTGATTGGGTGGCAGAGATGAGATAGTGGGTGCATCAGTTTGTCGAATCATTCTATCTATGTCGAGAAGCATCTGTTCCAGCTTTGCGGCTAAAGTTGTGATTGCATTGGCGGCTTCGTTAATAGGAGCAGGAGACATGTGAGCCGAATTCATCATTGTGCCTGTTTCGAGATAATAAAACGTATGTGTTAGTTGATATCATAGAGGAATGAATCAAGGGGATTGATTTTACCTGGTGGAGGAGCAATTGGGGTTTGTTGATGAGGGTTGTAAGCAGGTCGGTTGAATGACTCGTAAAGAAACATCTACAAAATAAGAAAGTAAGTATTGATCTGATAATAATGCCTTCATTCAAAATTACCTGTTCAGCTGTGATGGATCCATTGGGTTTGAGAGCAGCTGGTAAAGGAGTCGATCTGGGTGCGCTTTTGTGACCAAGAGGATCAAAGAAGGCATCACCATGTTGCTAAAAAGTCAAAATCAAAGATTAGTTAGTTCGGTATTTTACAAAACTATGATTATTCATTTCCCATGTTAATACAATTCAGCTTACTTCTTTATGAGCCACTCGATTCGCATATGCCACCGACAAAGCCCGATCAATGTCACCAATAGCACGGAAGTGAGCCAGTTGTTCCACAAAGAGACATGTTAGTTGAAGATTATCATATACAATAGTAGTTGCAACTTCATCAACTAAGGGCTATTACAAGTTTGTTTCAAAAGTACCGTAAAGATGATAGTTAGTAAAGTCATTCCACCCACATGGTTTCACTATCAAAAACGTCTTACCTCCGGTAATCCAATTTGAGCAAGATCATCACGGATGGCCCCCACCATTACATTGCAAAGTGTTTCCTTACAGGTAGCAACAGCAAGATTTCCCACCAAAGGCCGTATCATGGCATAGGCAGCCCTTTTCAATTTCATTTCGTCAGGTTCCGTGGCAAAATCCTTGAGGATGAGTTCCTTGGTTGAGACTGTGGCGACGTCGGAGGAAGACACGATGACAGGTGGCACCACTTCAGCAAACGATTTAGATATAGCACGCAAGATCGTCACTTTCACCAATGGCTGTTGACCAATAAATTGAGACACCGCAGGATTGAATTGAAGTCTGTCGAGGAGTGGTGAGATATCAACATCAGGCCGATCACCTAGTCTATTGTTGTTCATTCCAGGAGGGCCTTGTTCTTGATCTGTTCTTGGAGGTGACCTGTTCAAGGGTAATCCACCACCTACCCCATTTACCATCTGAATTCGTGGAGATTGTCGTTGTTGGATATGTGGAGGTAATTGCATTTGCTGATTGAGTAGGTTCTGTTGTAGTTGTGCCTGCTGTTGGTTTGTTTCTTGATGCAATTGCCGTTTTTCAAGTAGAGAAGTAGGCTCGATTTCTATCATGCAAGTCAAATGATAAAAGATAAATTGGTTGGTATCATGCTGTTTATTCGCCTGCCATTATTTCATATCGCCTTACCATTCAAATCCAATTTCAGGTTGTCAAAAAGAATCTCAATTTCGAATTTAAGATTCAGTCGCAGTTTATCAGTCCAGTAAAGTTCTGCCAGGAGTTTCAGGATACTCATCAGCCATGGATTGGGTGGTTTGAATACTTTGCTGTCGCTAGCTTGGTGCAAAACTTGACAACACAATGGAATGGCCACAATGAGTTTTTCTTGGTCATAAGCATCCAGTAATAAGTCCTAAAAATAGACATCAAAAGTTAGTAAAATAAACATCTTGCCCCGTTTGCTTTTTCTGATATTACCTTGAAGGATAAATCCTTATGACGTATGGGTTTATTCTTCGCAATTGTCATCTTGCCGAGCCAAATGCCAAGGTTTTTCAGTAGCTTCCTGTCCGCCGATGAAGATGCTATAGTATTTGATTGGAGTAACATGCGGATGTTCTGGTAGGTATCCTCCACAATGATGTCGTTCAATTGAGTTAAATCCAATTCGTTGAGCAAAGACATATAGAGATCATGGTTGTTCGGCTCGATGCTGACACGACGCACCACCAAATAGTGACTAAACCAGGGCCAGGTAGATGGCTTTAGCAAAGATAGCAGCTCGGGGCATTTGGTGTCCATGTTTCCAATAGAGAGATTGTTGATCAAGAAGGATACACGTTCTTGTATCTTGGTCGATGGTTGCTCATGATCACTTGGAGCATCAGGGTTGTCCAATAAGCTTGATACATCTGGCGCCAAATCATGACCATTTGCTGCAGTTTTACCATCAATACTATTTTCGCCACCACCTTTATCCGTTGAGGTAATGTCCTTGGTGATAGCTTGGTCTTGGTCGTGTTGTCCGATTTGCTGTAGTGCTGTTGTAATGCTGTCATAGATTGCAGGGTATCCCTTTAGACCATCAATCTTCGAGAGGAGAATTGTGTATTGCGGCCATTCATTGTATCGCCCACGGAATTGAAGAAGGGCCTGGATGCCAAAGTTAAACATTTTAGAGTCGACCTTGGTGTTCACCGCATCGAGAATGTATTTGAGAGCAACACGCAATTGAGCATAGGATATCAGATGATGTTCCACCAAAAGTCCAAGTAGTTCACCAGTAACCAAAAGTTCATTGTCAGGGTATTGATCAAAGAAGCGGGCTTCATCTAGCTATAGTACATATAAAAATAAGGACGATGAGTTAACATGATACGATTTTGATGAGAATAATGTTTTATGCAAGTGACTTACCAAAGTATGGACAGTACATGAGAAGAAATCAAGTTGGTTTTGATCTGATGAGTTTCGACATGTTTTGAGTAATGAGGCGAATCGACTAGGGCTGGCTTCGGTTGTGTATAGTCGTTCAAAATACCGGCGGACAGTCTCTTCGACTTCGGGCGCATAAGATCGGTCAGGACCCAAATCACCATCAGAGGCAGGTTTGGACACATGAGCAGATGATTCGTTTAACTGTGGGTAAATCTTGGAGTAAGCTTGTATAAGTTGGACTAGTTTTGCATTTTCAATGGGTTGGTTGACACTAGATAGAAGAAGGAGGAGGAGGAGGTGTAAGGTAAGTAAGTGTGTGTGCAAGGGCAATCATTATTCCGCACTTTAACATCCATTTTTCTTTTCTTTTCCTTACATTTCACCCAAAAAGCGCAAGAAGATACTTATAACGTCCACAGACAAGTGTAATATTGATATGCCAGTGGGACCAGATTGTCGAGTTGCTTCCATCATGTATTTCTTTTCCAAAAAGTCGATACATCCAGTAGTAAAGTTGTTCTTGTCCTTGTTGTATCCTTCCATAAGCCATTTTTCCAAATTCAAATGTTGTCGCCGAGCCGCCAATGAAGCAAGATCCAAAGCAAAATACGGGACATCAATTTTCAACACATGGAATAAGATCTATAACATAGCAATTAAGATGAGTTTTGACAAGTGAGCGAGGGGTGTTATTATAACTTACCTTTGCTTCTTGAGAAACATCCAATATGCGCGTGATGGAAGTAGGATCCTTTTTATAAAGAGTCAAGAAGCCATCCATTAACAACGCAGGGCTTAGTTTCCAGAGAAGCATAATCACTAAATGAGAGTTTGCATGTCCGATCAAGAAGATGTTGAGTAGTTTCAGTAAAGTATCGCGGTGTAGTTGATTTTTCAAGGGCTAGAGAAAACAATAAAATATAAAAGATGTCAGTAAAATATATTATCATTCCTTCATTGCATAATTTGGCCTACCTTGATTTGAGCCAGTCCAAGCAATAATAGTTCGGGGGCTTGAATAGACAAACGGTCCATTAGAATACGTATATCATCGGCCACCATGGTATCGTACAAGTGAAGAAGTGTATTAACTAATTCCAAACAGTTTAGAGGTTGTCTGGCCAGATGTGTTGCTTCCGATCGGATACTGATGTGTAATGACTGTATATCTTGATCCTGGATCACTTTTGTTGTTGAAGACAATGCCTGCATAACCGTCAATAGAAGATCCGAGTTGCTGTAGACCATGTGGTATAGAATACTGAGTTGCCCACGTGCATTTGTCCAAGCCTGAAACAATAAATATACAGGAAAGTTCTTGCCCTAGTAAAATGAAGATATAATAAGAGGATGGGCAGGTGTTAGTTTATGTTTCTTCATTTCATCATCTAATATTATTACCTGTTCCGCAAGTCCCCATGCATCAAATAAGAGCTTCAAACCAGTCGAGTCACATACAACAAAGTCAGGATAATCAAGGTATTTGATGACCAATTCCCATTGTAGGCGTTCATTCTATAGAATCAAAGTGTGAGTGATAAAACAATAGAGACGATGACACTTTTTTTTTTCTGTATTAGTATATATAAGCCTATTTACCTTGATATTGACAGCGTTGACAAAGTGAACAACATTCCAAGTTTTACCATTTTCAAAAGACGATTGTGTCCGGACCATCATACCAAGTGTTCTAGCCACGGCTTCTTCGTGTACTGGAAGGCCAAGTATAGCATTCAATGTCGAATCCAAAGTCAAACAAGATTGCCAACCAGCGTCATATAAAGACTTCCAAAGACTTTGTGAATCTGACATAATTATTGATGTTGTAGTATTGATAATGGTACAAATTGTAGAGGTAGAGCTATAAAGGTTAAAGAAGAGAAGGTGTAAGTCAGTCAACAGGAATCTGATTGTTCTTTTTTTTTTTTTTTCATACTAGTAAAAAAAGACAAGTATCCAATTATACGTAGAACAAAAGATCTTGTTTGCTTCGTTTGTGTTGTTTTATCGTTGTTGTTGTTGTTTTTATTGAGTAAAGTGAGAGACCAAACCTAGATTGAAACCAGTTAACAAAGTGAGTAAAAGTGACAACCAGCAAGATCCATCTATTACAAATGCAGCTTTAATTTACCTGAAGGGGTGTTTTCAATTGAGTGATGCACAAACAGTTTATAAAAATGGTTTGTATAAGGGCAAATGTGTGTTTCTTTGCGCGAGTATACAGACAAAAGAAGCAAAGTCCAAAGTATGAATGACAAAGTAAAAGAGAGACTTGAAAATAGGAAGTGAGGGTTGAAAAAAATTTAAAGCCTGTCGGTGTTCAAAACATCAACCCGCTTCAAAAGTGCTTCAAACGACAAGGTATATTATGTAGACAAAGACAAAACATAGGACAATAAATAATTATAATCTTTTTATTAGTATTGGTTTTTATTGATACAAGTATAATACATCATTCAAAGTAAAGATAAGTAATAATAGGACAGATAAAAGTAGATATTATGGACTAAATGGGCGTGAGTAAAAAAAAAAGGGGGGGGAATAGAGATTAAACAGCAAGATGATGATGGGATCCAGTTTCTTCGGCTTTTTCTTCAAAGTCATCAATATCAATGTCTACTACATCAGCTGTTACTTCGTCTGCAGGATCGTGGATTTCCTTGGATTTGGCCCATTGAGCAGCAAATAGAGAAGCCCATCCAATAGCAAAGAGGTATAAGAGACGATAGACAACAAATTCAGCAATATATGCTATACGGATTTGATTTTGATCAGTCTTGGAGAGCAGATTTTCGTCAATAGTCATCACCAGAATACCAGGGACAAGACACATGTAAAAGAAGATGAAGGTGCCATAAAAGTGGTTGACAGTCTTTCTGTAGAAGAAGAAGAGTAGGAATACCGCACCAACAAAAGCCCAATAGAGATACATAGCCACCAGTCTTGATTTAACCATACAATCGATAACAGCTGGAGGAGTTGTCGCACCCAACACCATTTGTACAATACCAAGGACACAATAACAGATACCATGGACACCAAGCATACCAAAGCCAAGCAAATACATGAGATAAGGAAAAATCCATACGAGAGGTTGTCGAGGATTAAGGCGGAATACTTCAACAGCTGCCAACCAAAGTGCGAGTCGTCCGAGGTATTCACAAATGCTGCTGATATAAAAGATGAGGAGATAGACACCTTCGTCGTGAATGATGGTATAATTGACTTCGGTAATAACGTAGTAAGCAAGGAAGCTGAAGGCCGAGGTAATCAAGTGAGCGCTGGGTAAAAAGTTTTTAAACTTTAGCGCACATCCATTTGCAAGTAAAAAGGCAAGACCACTAAGAGCGATCAAAGCTCGATTACAAGCAAGTTCGAGTTGATAAACGTCTGATGAAAGTGTATCAGTATATTTCATCAAGTATTAAAAAAAGTTTAATGACAGTAAAGGAAAGGAGAGGGTAAAGTATATAAAAGAATGGTGAGAGAGGAAGAGGAATGGGGGAGAAGCTAAAAAAAAAAAAAAAAAAAAAAAAAAAAAAAAAGTGGAGAAGAGGGAAAAAAAGAAAAGGTACTTCAATTTTATGCTCCATTTAAAATTTGAATAAGCAAATCCGGCGATTTTGATTGGTTGATCACCTCGATGGGTCGGTGATTCAATTCTATCTGTTGCACAGATTGAGTACTAGATTCGTCCCACTACTGATGCCTCTATTAACATATGCATGAGCTTTTTTAAGTAAAAGAAATCAATCAAGCTTCAATTATTGTACTTCCAGAATTGAGTTGGGTGCCATTAAAGTAAAAGACTCGCTAGTAAGTTTCTCTTTAAATGTTCACTTTTTAGTTACTCTTCACACATGTTGGGTCTATTGTTTAAAACCGCGCGATATTAATGTGCGTACACAGTGTAACAGTTCCATATGGACCTGAAAAAGAAAAAAGAAATGTAGCATGAAATTCCCACTACAGTACATCAACTCCGCCCTGTAGCTTGATCTCCTCAGTTAGCCCCAGAAGATTCACACTATTTGGTGAGAGAATCAACTGTAAACCATATACAAACTTTAGCATGTCTGTGATTCGCTACTAAAAACAAACCCAAACCATCATACCCCACTGATGATGCCCAAGCCAGTTATCCAACACAAACAAATTGTCATCTGTCAGAAGCCCCATCATTGCACCATATACATTCATACCAATTTTATTGTAGACGTTCCAAATGATTACACACAGTTCTATCTAGTTATATATAGTCTAAAAGATTACCAGTATTCCATATAGGGGGGGTACCTATCCTTGAGTGGTATCAGGTAGACAGACACAGTATCCATTAACGGAAAGCATTCGTATTCATCGACTTAATCTGGATTCCACAGCATTCAGTTATTTAAGATCAGTCTCAAAGAGATATTGGATTAGTGATTAGTGCTTTGTTTTGGTATCTCTTTTTTTTTTTTTTTTTAACTTACTTCAAGTTACTGCCAGTTTTGATGGATTCCACTTCATAGAGTTGTAGATATCTTGTGATCAAATAGTTACAATGTAGCATTTTTTGATGACTAAAACAGAAATTACAGTTACCTGCGCACTGGCCGCCGTCTTGACGATTGGTCCTACCAAGCGTACAAAAAAAAAAAAAAAAGAGAGAGAGAGAGTGACAAAGTTAAAAGTGCAAGCGTTAGAATGATTTCGTTGATCAGTTCCATGTTATATTATTTACAATCACAACAGAGCAATTATTGCTGCATTTGATACACCTGAGAGATATGATGTATACAAGTCAATTATCATTCAATAGGGCTGAAGGTGGATCACCTTGTCGTTAAGGGTGATAACAGGAAGACATATATTATCCAGCTTGGCGATGGGTCGATAGTCTACGCATCTTCATAATTGTCAGAGATTAATATGTATTCTTGATATTTTAAAGGTCAATATTTGTTTGGTGAATGAGCAGGGATAATTATTTTGACATTGTAAGAGAAAGAAAAGGGTATGTAAAAAGGGGGGCGGACTTTTCAAATTATCGTTTCTATCGGTATTTCAATTTTTTTGAGGGTGAAACCTGTGAGCAGTTGGCCGGCAAGCTGCTGGCATAAATCATGACCTATTATTATGCAAGAACAAGATCCTATCTTTGCTCCTGCTGATGACTGACAGTTGCAAAATCAAGGTTAAAGAAATCAGTTGTCATAAGAATCTAATTTTGCCTTTCAATCGCACAACTCAACTGTGTCACTGGGGCAAAAATAGATCACCACTTGGCTACTCAAAGCGTTCGGAGATTTAAAATACTTCGCTGTTTCGTAGGGTAAAAAACACAGATGCTGGATTTTTTTCTTTATTTCCTTCTCTTTTAACTCCTTTACACTCTTGTGGATCGATTAAATCAAGGTAAGCTAAACTTTTACAGATGATGATATAATTGAAAATTCCTTTAACATTATATGCGAATACTTATATTTTTGTTCTGCCTTTATTTGATGTTTTAGCTGTGGTACGCTCAATCTCATCATGACGTCTTCCCCTAGTCTTGCCCACGACCAGCCAATTCCTTTTGACAATACTTCTGACCAAAGAAACGATCCATTCAACTTTACCAACGTGCCATCTACTCAATCTACAACAACTACAACACAACCTCTACATAAAGAAAGTGGGACCAATCAAGATGCTAGCTCATTATTCGGAAACACGGGCGACTCCACCTTCTTGAATCAGACACTTGAAAACTACTCTCATCAAACAGCTCCATTAATGCACCAACAGCCATCAACAGTAGTTTCTCAGGTACCTCAACAACAATGCACGTCATACGATTTATATCAACAACAACAACAGTATCAACCTACAGACTTGGCCTCACATCCTCATTCTTATGAACAAACATCTGCCCAAGAACAGCAATATGTACCTTCCGAAGTCCAACATCAAGGCTATCAACAAGACCAATGGCAGCAATTTGATCCAAACGTACACTACTACTATGACGAACAAGGCCAATACCACTATTATGATCCCAACACCGGTCAAGAGTACGATTACACACAATACGCCTATCAAACAACATATGATCCTCAACAGTATTACATGGACGATCAGCAACAGCAGCAATATACCACAGCAATAACAACTACAAATACACTGGTAATGGCCGATTTAGAAGGTAAAGCATCAACTGATTTACCTCAAGACGCGAACTATGGCTATACGGCGGACACAACCTCTCAGCAAAATCAGCATCAGGCACAGGAAGTTGGGAACAGCAACCTCCATACAGCAGAATCACAGCCTTTGGACACATCTGGGATGACACAACAGCCACCTGAACAGAAACTTACAGCAACAAATAGCAGCATGCAACAAGGAGCACATATTCAAGATACTGTTGGCCTGGCCGGACAAGTAGACAATGGAAATGAAATTACCAACAATGAAGGACAAAACTCTTTGGCACCATTGAGGCAAATGACACCTCAACTAGATTCGCTACCCCAATCAACACTGGCTAGTCAAAGTTGGGATCAAGTGGATATGGACAGTCAAAACGATGTGCTACTGGTCTCTCAAGCAAATGGTCAACCTTCGACACTGCATACAGACAAACGGATTATTGATGCTTTGGGCGATGATCTGGATGATCTGATACTGGGTGGAGGTGCCAAGCAAAGCGACAAATTAACGACAACAGCACCACCTCCTACAACAATGTATACACCTAGTATTTACAACAACCAAGGTTCTCGATCAGCAACACCTCAGCTACCTACGGAAGCAACAATCACATGTGTTAATCCATCTTGTCAAACCATAAACAAGCCAGCATCAAAATTCTGTGAAGAATGTGGAACACCGTTTGTCAGCAATGGATCTCGGGCACCAACTCCAGCAATATCGACATCTTACCAACCAGTAGCGGCACAAGAAACAACAACAACAGCTTATGATCCATCTGCTTATAATCGGGCATACTCACCAGCAATTCCAGATAATCGATATTCTCCAGCAACTGCCGTACCACCGTACGATCTCCATGGACAACAACAGCAACGAGACGATTACACGCAGAGAAGCTCGACTCCTCAATACTCTCAATCACAACTATACAATACTCACACAGGGGCACCGACATATAGCGAACCACAACAGTACATCAGCAGAAGCGTCACTCCTGTGTATAACCCATTAACACCAAATCAAGGTCAAGATTCTTCAATCTATGGAGCATCGCCATCTCACCCGATATACCCGAGCGCCAATACGACAACCTCTGTGTACGAACCTTCTTACTACAATGGTGGCAATATAACCACCCCAGCACCTCCTATCAGCAATCAACAAGCATATCCATCTGATGCATATTCGCCAGCACCAGTGGCAACATCAGCAACGGTGACAACACAGCAGCCTCCTATAGATCAAGATCCTTTACAACGTTCTAACGGGTGTGCTCTCATTCAATTTGGTTTTGGCGGCAAATTATGTATGATGTTTCCTCGGTCAGTCCAGCATTATGGGGGCACATATGGCTCAAGCTCTTCGCCAAAGAAAACTCCCGGTGCTATTCAAATCAAGAAAGTGAAGGATATCATGTACAAAGGTGATAGCTATGACGACAATTCGACTCAGGTGGCACGCTTAGAGGCATTTGTAGGGCCACTACTCCAGGATCCTGATCTCTCTGTAAAAAACAAGAAGAAACAAATATTGGGCTACATGGATCAAAAAATTGCTGAAATGGAAAATACCCCTTCAACAACAAATGGGTCATCAGATGCTCAAGTACGGATACTGCTGTGGAAACTTATAAGACTTATGGTTGAACAAGATGGAAACATCATGGACAGGTAAATACAAAAAGAAAAAGAAAAAAAAAGTTGATGTAAGCCATTAGACGATGTATACTAATGAATTGATATTTTGATAGTGAATCTACAAACAAGAACATTTTGGACCTACTTCGACCAACATCCAAATCAATAACAGAGGATACAAACAGCTTTAGCGTACCGGCGTATGACAAGTTACAACAAGCGCAACAACAATCCCAAGGTAGCGATGTGTCTGATCAGGTACTGGACAAATTACAAGACTACTTGGCTCAAGGTGATCGACGTGGTGCTGTGAACTATGCGATACAAGAAGATTTGTGGTCACATGCATTGATCATTAGCAGCTGCGTGGATAGAAATATGTGGCAATCGGTGGTACGTGGTTTTACTCAGCGGGATTTGGCGGTGACATCAAACAAAAAGCGCGAACGTGTCCATCATCATGTGGAAGGCAACCGACAAGGTCTCCGGGTGCTATATGCTCTATTCTCTGGATTGGGTGCATCGTCGTGTAAGTTGTAAAACAAAAAAAAAAAAAAAAAAAAAAAAAAAAAAAAAAAAAAAAACTATCAACTCAATTAATGTTTTAGTGTCCGAATTCTTCGTCACCGACAAGCGATCACCTCAAGCTATGGGTAACTACAGGGCACATACACCGGATGGAACAATGGCAAAGACTCATCCGACACTACAACCGGATGAACTATACAAGTGGCAAGAAATATTGGGATTAATCATGGCGAATCGAACAGCAAAGGATTATGAAGCTATTACTGCGCTTGGGGACATCATGAAAAACCATGACTGGATCAATGCTGCTCATATATGGTATGTAGTATAAAAAAGGGGGATATAGAATCAACAACGTTGGATCATCTCGGGGAAAAAAATATCAATCAAACTCATCAGATACTAACCTTTTACAATATGATTGCTGCATTTAGTTACCTTTTGTCTCCTCAATCATCACCTCACTCTGGCCTTGATACACCCTATGTACGATACACATTGGTGGGAACAAACAGTTTACTAGAAATCATAAAGGACGTGGGGGTGGATAGCTACATATTGACGGAAATCGTGGAATTCGCACTATCACTACGCACAGTTGCTAATGGTGGAGGTGGTTGCCTTCCATTTTTACAAGGTTACAAACTCGCTCATGCTTGGTGGTTAGCGGATTTAGGTCTCGTCAAAGAAGCAACTCGGTATTGTACGGCCATCAACCAATGCATCAAAACTCATTCGAAGGAAAGCCCTTACCTGCATCAACATCTTACGGCCAAGGTGAAGGAATTAACCAAACTGTGTAATGAATACCATGGAAAGAAAGGAATCGGGTATGTAAACAGAACAAAAAAGGGAGGGTTGACACTCTAGGAATCTGATATTAATGACATTATTGATTTGTATAGTATGGACGTAACTTCATGGCTGAAACCCTCCTTCAAGAAAAACACTTTGGACTCATTTTGGGGGTCTATCGAAGGGAAATTTAACAAGTTTGTCAGTGGTGACGATACTCAACTCGAAGAATCCACTGGGCGCAAATCGACCGAAATCAAGGCCACTACTTTTGAAACCAACATCGAACCTCCAGCGCGTAGTGCCTCTGCTGTGGATTTCCGGATGCAACAACCTAGTCAAATGGCCTCTTATTTAAATTTCAAGCGATTCAAATAGATATAACCCCTCTTCCCTTTACACACACACATCATTTATCTTCCCCTTTGTATAGTCTCTATTTTATTACACATTGCAATAATGTTTTTTTTTATTCTTGTTGATTAATAAAGTAAACCAGGGTAAATCACTCTTTGTATCCTAAACTTTAACTTGTTTTTTACTTGATAGATGCTATGGTATAACAAATGGAAGGTTTTCTTCTCAAAAGATATGACATGCACGTGCATTGATTCTCACACTTTCGATTTGAAAACTCCGATTTTTATGCAAAGTATCGGTTTTGAAATCCCGCCCTTTCTTGGAAACTTGTTGCCAGAAAGAAAAACCAAAAAGGAAACATGATCTGGAAAAAGTTTAGAAACACGCCACACAGCCTTATTTTGACGTTGATGTGGTACAACTTACGTTGCAAGAAGAAGAGAAAGAGGCTCATGAGGAAACGGTGCACCGTGTCACAAGAACTCAGCCATTCTTTCACATCCATGCTGCGCGCATTGAAAGGTATAAAAGAGACAGATCAGATCAACTCTCTATATACAAAAAAACAACAATCATGGAAATGGAAAAAAACCCTAACTATGTGGCTTCCGCCTCTCCCCCTTACCAACAACCTCAACAAGATGATCGATATCTAAGTGATGAAAAGATCCGAATATTACAAGAAGAAATCGAGCACAATAGTTGTGATGGTATGGATGTTTGTCTTTATCTTCTTCTTGGTCCCTTTGCATTGTTTTGTGTTGTTCCCAAGCTGAATCGAAGATCAAGTGCTAAAGATAAGCTCAAAATCGAATTATCCAAACCTCGCCGCCCATAATTTCTTTTCTTTTATAAATATCATCTTTTCTTTTATCATATACGCCATTTACGGTCACCACACTAATAAACTGTATTCCCTATCTTTTCTCAATCTGATATGCGTGACATGTCGCTGTTTTAATATCATAAATCCGATCTATGCAAAAACCAATAGGGAAACATGGATATTACTTCTTCCAAGTTTGCATCTAGAATGGCGGGATTTGAATTTTGATATGATGAAAGATGTCGATCTGAGCAAAGAAGTTAACATCACCATCAAGGTTGAAAACAATATGGAACAAAAAGAATAAAAATGGCATATGGGTTAAGCAAATAATAATAATGACGTTGAATATACCGTCTGTACACTTATTCTGATTGGTGTTTTCGAAAGAAAAAAGGAACGTCGGGATTTGAAT
The DNA here is from genome assembly GCA_025330725.1 of Chlamydoabsidia padenii. Taxonomy (NCBI): domain Eukaryota; kingdom Fungi; phylum Mucoromycota; class Mucoromycetes; order Mucorales; family Cunninghamellaceae; genus Chlamydoabsidia; species Chlamydoabsidia padenii. Next base: position 407,428 of record JAIWND010000021.1, on the reverse strand, counting down.
TACCCGCTTCAATCGAAAAATTCATGCAAATTATCTTGCTCGTTGTTTCAAACATAATCACAAAAAGAAGGGTCTCCCTTTTTTCTTTTTTGGTCTTCATTTCCCTTAAATATCCCTCTTTTTTTGCCCTTTCCCTCCAAACAAAGCTTTTCCCCCTTATTTCCCGAGAACTTTATATATAAATCCATCAACAACTTTCGTTTTTTTTTTTTTTTCTTTTATCTTTTTCATTTCAAACACCTTTATATATATTTAAATCATGCAATCATCAGTCTCAGAATACTCATTCAGAAACAAATGGGCACAACTGTTGCATAAAGGAAACATACAAACTACAGTCACCTATCATGGACATCGTCGTCCTTCCCAATGTAGCGAACAATCAGTGTCTTCCTATACCTCCACAAGCACGATAGATAAACTCTTGCAGGTGATCCCTGGAATATTCAAACGCCGCTCTTCAAGTGCCTCAGCACACTCTAACCCCTATGAAGAAGAAAAAGAGTGTGATCGTCTGGAACAACTTTATCAAGCTGCTCTTGAAGAAATATCTTATGCTCAAGATTCTCAAGGTTCTCGCTATTATTCTGGTGATCTTGCTAGTGCGAGAGAAGCAATCGATATCTGTTTCGACACTTGTGTGCAATTACTTAATCAAGCCCCTAACCATCAAAGCCACGAACACCTTCATAAGATCATCACTTTGAAACTCTCTTCTCTTTATTCGAAACTTGATGCCCTTCCCTCCATTTCCTTGGAGTGATTTCCTTTTTTGGTCGATCGCTTCGACCCTATCCCCCCTTTAATTTGACCATGTGCAGTAACCCTTTTGATTGGTTTCATATGACATTAATTACTTGTATTAATTACCTTCAATCACTTGATTGATTGATGTGCTTAGTTGTTATCATTACATCTGAATTCACATCCCCCGTTGTATCTATGTAAATAAAATTATCATCCTTTTACTTTTTATTCACAGTCCTATTTCATTGGTCTAATAGCGATGTTAAGTGAAACATGAGTATGAGGAAACGATGACCATATTATGTCATTGTGTAACAAGTTTGCATGATTTTGAATTTTCAAATCCCGGACCTACTTTTTTTTTTTCCATTCGAAAGGGGCTGACACAATTTTTTTTTTCTGTTCTTGTTTAGGAAGTGTCCCTTGGTATGTTATTGGCTATTTAAAGATTCAATTCAAACAAGTTGAAAAAGAAATCATTCAATAGATTGTTCAAGTGATTGTTCTAGTGATAATCTATGAATAGTGTTTCCCAAAAGGAGGTATCTCAACAAAGTGTGTCAAACTCCGACATTTTTTTTTTTTTTTTTTGGGTCCTTTATTTTCCAAGGCCATTTCTTTTTTTTTTTTTTTTTTTTTTGCTTTTCTTTCTGATTAGCTTCCTCATCTGGCTAATGTAAATGTGTCTAGACACAACCAATTAAAACATGCAAGTTACGTCGATGATGGTGGTGGCGGTGGTTGATTATATAGCAATGTCGCCAACATTTTAACATTGGAATGGCACCTTCTCACTAAACGGCCATTGGCTCAGTTGCACAACAATCTTCTGGATACATAAACGAAGAAAACACACCAACAAACATACTCTTTTCTTTTATGCTTAGTTGTAAAAGTTACTACTATCAATCCATTTAGTGTAGGCACCAATTATATGTTGCTATAAAAAGATATCACTCCCAATTGAAATCAGCTTCTCACTCTATATTTATTTATACTAGGAAACCAGAATGGGTGGTAATATAGCTGGGATTACTCTCATATAATAAAAATAGGGTCCGTACATAAGTGTCGACGACTCTGGGGGAATATATTGCACCACACTTGTCCTCTGACTGACTGGCATCAAACATGGTGGACTTTGATTCCCATTTATCAAGATATTACTATAGAAACTCCCACCCTCCTTTTACATGAATCCTTAGTAAAGAATTACCAAATGGCAATAGTTTTACTTTTTTGAATAAACAATAAACAAATGTATTGAAAACAATAATAACTGTTATAGTGGTGAGGAAGGGGTTAGTGGACCACATTAAAACACTTTTTACATTGTGAATAAACAATATAAAAACTTTATTACGGTAAACATTCCAATATAACTACAATAAATCTAGGGATACTAAATAAACAACCAATACATCAACTATATATAACACATATAAACTACTGGGCCAACAAAGGAATATCATAATACAGATCCAAACATTCAGGATTAACCAAAGTACCAGAAGGCACAACCTTTTGTCCAGAGATGATTTTCTGTTCAAACAATGGTGTGCATGTCAGTCAGTTTTGTTTGATATCCATTTCAGTGTCATGTCCTACTTACCTTGACTGCCACTTCAACCTTCTTGCCATTGATTGTATACTAATGTTACCAAAGAGTAAGAGATGATGTTAATTAAATTATGTCATGAGGGGTAAAAACAAATAAACTTACGGGAATTTCGCTGATAGGCAGGATAAAGGAAGGGACATGACGAGGACTGAGTTCGCTTCGGATCTTCATCTTGATAGATATGACCAAATCATCAGTTAGTTGTATTCCAGGCTTCATCTTCAAAAACAAAACAACCCTTTCGTCATCTTCATTCTTGATCTTTTGTCCCACGCAAAGAGAGTCTTCTACACCTTGACATTCAAATCGGTCGACCACGTTGTAGATTTCCGCACTACCGAAGCGCACACCTGAAGGATTCAAGGTACCGTCTGATCGTCCGAGCATAATCACACCACCAGTCTTTGGGTTGATCCACACATAGTCACCATGGTACCAGATATCATCATAGACGTTAAAGTAGGCATTCTTGTATTTCGTTCGGGTTTCATCGTCTCCATACATGGTGACAGGCATACAAGGGAAAGGTGATGTGCACACCAGGTCTGCCGCTTTACCCTTGACAGAGTTTTCTACAACGAAACAAAGATTAGATACTGCCGCTGTTTCCTTCCCCACCACCACCACCTTTTTTTTTTTTTTTTTTTTTTTTTTGTAGGATCCTTGTGCACTTACTATCAGCAGTCCAAGATTCAATCTTCATACCAAGACAAATACATTGGATTTCCCCACGGTAGACAGGTAGAGCAGCATTATGGCCAGCAAACAATGAGCAAATGTCAGTACCACCGGTAATACTTCCAAGCATGACATCCTTCTTGATATGTTCATAAACAAAGTCGAAACTTTCAGGTTTCAAAGGAGATCCAGTAGAGTAGACAGCCTTGAGTTTGTCCAATTTGCACAAGTCCACTATATAAATATAATGAGTGATTAATAAACAGTTATCCATGTCCACGTGTATTCATTGTAAAACGTCATACCCCTTTATCTCTCCCCCCCCCTTTATCTTCTTTTCCCCCCGAGTATTCCTTACTTGGATGGACACCAGCTTCTTGTAGAGATTGGATATATTTGGCCGATGCACCCCAATGTGTGACATTCAATTCATCAGCGAGATTCCATAAAGAGATAGGAGCAGGTTTAAAAGGACTACCATCCCAAAGGACAATGGTTGCCCCAACACTGAGACCAGCCACCAGCCAATTCCACATCATCCAACCAGTTGTTGTGTAATAAAAGAGGACATCATCAGCCGTCATATCACCATGTAGTATATGTTCCTTCTTCAGTTGTAATAGGAGACCAGCACCAGAATGGACAATACATTTAGGAAGACCAGTTGTGCCAGAGCTGAATAAGATAAACGCAGGATGGTTGAAGGGTAGTTGCTTGAAGCTGATTTCGGTAGGAAGTCTGTCCACAGGCACTGTATTCAAAAACTGATCCCACGTAACACTATATATACAGATGCCGTGAGAAAAAAAAACCTCCTCCAGGGTTAAAAACGGGGTTTCAATTAGTCTTCTTTTGCTTTACCTTCGTTCGATGTCACCCATTGGCATTTCGTTGACGAAAGGAATCATCACCACCTTTTCCACTGAAGGGAGATCCTTCACTACAGCTTGTATTTTAGGTAGGTGATCAAGAGTTTTTCCATTGTAATAAACTGCGTTCACAGAGAAAAGAATCTTGGGTTTAATTTGAGTGAATCGATCAAGAACACCCTATGTAAAAAGTAAGAATGTTCGGATCAGCTAAACCTTATTTAAGTAATTAATTCCTTACTTACAGTTGTTCCAAAGTCAGGAGAAGTGGAGCTAAACGATAATAATTGTAGATCAGTATTCGGCATTCATCTTTTATTTATCCATTGTCTTTTTGATACATTACCTCCAAATAGCACCCATACTTGTGGCAGCCAACATAGCGATGACAGCTTCGGCACAGTTAGGAATATAAGCAGCAACACGATCACCTTCTTGAATACCAGATGCCTTCATAGCTTCAGCACATTGAAGCACCTTGTTGTAAAGTTCCGCATAGCTGATATGTTGATGTCCATGACCTTCGCCTAACATAAAAAAGGGGGGGAGGGGTTGTTAGTTATTATCCTTAGTCTTCTTTATAGAAGGGGGGGGAGTAAACTGTTTTAATATTATTATTATTATTATTATTATTACCTGTGGCAATAATGGCAGTCTTATCACCATCACGGCACCATAACATGTTTTCTGCCACATTCAATCGCGCACCTTCAAACCATTCTGGAATGGAGTCCATACGACGAGAAGTATCGAAAACCCGCGACGACTTGACAGAAGAGATTATTCCAGTTGTATCCCATACTTCAGACCAAAATTCTTCCGGTTTGTTGATAGACCATTCATAAAGTTCTCCATAATTAGCTTTTTAATAATAAAAGAAGATTAGTTTAAACAACGTGGACGTTTTTCTTCTTCTTTTTCTTTTTGACTTACAGTTGGAGAGATGGTACTTGTCATTAACATCGCGCCTGAATCGGTCCATGGCAGTATCTTCAGGATGACTAGGAGTCCAAAGGCATTTGGGGTTAAAGGTGAGATCAGCTTCGTCCAGCATGGTTGACGTTGTTTTTATAAATAGAATGAAAGAGTGAAAGAAAGGGGAAAAGAATAAATTCCCACCCTCCCCCCCCCCTAGGTTCTTTTATGGCCACCATTATTCCGAAAAAGTTTTTGATTGGCCGACATATGAATATTCAATCACGGGAATGGAGGTTGATCAAAGTGTGAGGAAGGTATGTTTACATCATTTTATTAAGATTATAAAGTGCTCAACAATCAGAACAATACTTAATTATGACATACAACGCTTTTATGTAATTGTTCTGGTTTCCCACAATATCAACTAATGCTTGATGTTACTGTACCTGATTGGACTGAGCGGAAAAAATTACATTCCTATTTTGGGTTGGAGAAACGGAAAATCCTACACCAGGAAACAAAAAGGTGGTTTCTTTAAATGCTTCCATACTTATTTCGATTGAAAACATTAGTAAGAAGAAGATGCATTATTGCCAAAGTATGCCGCAATAGGGAACTTGTTTTATTCCTATCAAGTCAACATACTGTGTAGTAATTACTTTGTTCATAATATCATCATCTTTTCTTTTTTATTTCCTTTCCTTCTTTTTTTTTATTAGACCAGTTACATACTTGATTCATCTTTTGACAGTCGTCTCGATGATGTATTTGTATGCGACTCATGGCAGGAACTACCACTGATACTCCCGGATTCAAATGCCGCATTGGCGGGGAAATTTTTCTCACGGTCCAAAAAAAAAAAAAAAAAGACGAGCCCGCCTTTTTTTTTTTTTTTTTTTTTTTCTTCCTCCTTTTCTTTACTCCCCAACACTTAATTATACACAGAATGTCTACTCTTGCAATTTACGGTGGTGCAGGTGGCCTTGGACGCTCTTTGGTTACTTACTTCAAGTCAAAGGGATTCGTAAGTTGAAAAAGATGAAACCACGACCAGGAACGTTTTTATAATTAACTTGATACATCTTGACAAAAAAATAGCGTATTATCAATATTGATCTGGTTGAGAACAAAGAAGCCGATGTCAACTCTCTCACCAATGTCAATCATACTTTGGCAGAACAAGGTCAGCAAATCAAACAATCATTGGACTCTATACTTGGCGGAAACAAACTTGCTGGCATCTTTTGTGTTGCTGGTGGATGGGCTGGTGGAAACGCAGCAAGCAAAGGTAAAACAGTAGATATACTAGCAGGATTAAACTAACTCGACGGCATTTTACATTTCTAGCCTTTTTGGATTCTGCTGAATTAATGGTTAAGCAAAGCGTCAACTCCTCTTTGGTTGCCTCTCATATTGCTGCACATTACCTCCAACCGTAAATAATAATAGAAATTACTTTTTTTTTTTTTTTGAAGGTAGTAGAATCTCATCATCATCTCCTTTTATTATAGTGGGGGTCTTTTATCTCTTACAGGTGCTCTAGCTGCTCTAAATGCTACTCCTGGTATGATTGGTTATGGTGTTGCTAAAGCAGCTGTGCATCACCTTACTCAAGATTTGGCTGCTTCCAATGGCGGGCTTCCTCAAGATGCCAAGGTTATCACTCTTTGCCCGTAAGTAACAATAAAAGAGGAAAAAAAGACAGGTAAAATGATGGATGATTGTCTCACCTATCTGTACTCTTTTTTTCTTCCTCTTGTTTAGTGTGACCATTGATACACCCATGAACCGACAATTTATGCCTGATGCTGATTTCTCCACTTGGACCTCACCGGAAGACATTGCAAAGTAGGTTATAATGGATAAAAGTGGGTGGATTGAATATATTAATGGATTCACTCTTTTTTTTTTTTTTTTTTTTTTTTTGTACCTATTAGGCAACTTGAAGGATATTTATCTGGATCGATCAACGTTACCAGTGGCAAACTTATCAGCGTCGTCACCAAGAATAGTCAAACTGTATTCACGGAGGTTTAGAATAGAATAGTTTAGCTATAGGTTATCGCTCGTATACTCTGTGTGGATAACTTGCTTTTTTTTTTTTTTTTTTTTAAATAAAGTAATTGCTTTTATGACCATGTATATATTTGAAAACGAACAATGTAAATTATGCATACCGTGTATTCAACCTCCGCCGCATCGGATTCAAGCGGAACCAATGTAATCTAGCTAAATATGTCTTCTCGTTCGATTAAAGGCAGTAAAAAGAAATAAAACAAGATATAATAGACAAGCAAAACCATTTAAACCAAGATATAATGTTATTTTACTAAAAAAAAAAAACCTTGTAAAGCTCGCAAATAGGAATCACGTGATTTTGACGTAGGTGTTTTATATACAAGATTCCGAACTTTCAAATTGTCTGTCTCGCTGACCCTAGCGAGAGAATTCAAATCCCGACAGCTGACCATCGTGAAGTACCTTTAGTAACCGCAGGTACAAAGCGGAGAAAGAAACGGCCAAATTCTTTCTCCGTTACACTCCGACATTGAACGACCGATCCACAAGAATATCGTGGTAGATTCTACAACCTTTATGATTAATACAACACCAGTAGTTTCCCCTCGGGTATATACTAGTAATAGACATAAAGGAAGCTGCTAGAATTATAGAATAGTATAAATATGTGTTTATTTTATTATCAATAAAGGACAACAATTAACAATCGCTATTTCAAATTTACAAACCCCGACATACCTGCTTTATATAATACATAGAAATTGGCGAAATATATAAGCGCGGTTGGTTAAGTGGTATAATCTTCGCCTGCCACGCGAAGGGCCGGGGTTCGATTCCCCGACCGCGCATCTTATTTTGCTGACAACCAAAAGCGGAGTTTAAAAACACATCTGTCGGAGATAAAAAGTGATTTTCTCTGGAAAATTAGATATCAATCTGGAAATTTCTTTTTGTCTCTTTCTCCTTTCTCTTCTTTCTCTTCTTTCTCTCTCGATAAATCTTTTAACATCTAGATGCTTCGATATAACCAATTCAGCCATAGACTCCGATAATAGAATAGTATATATATATGTAGACTTCACTTTTAATAAAAACATTATTCTTCACCTGATATAAAAAAGGAATACTCGTCTTATAGTTCAAACGACACTGGTAGCTTGTGGCTAATTACGATATCTCAACGATGACCGACAACTTTCAAAACGTAGACTTGGCACAAACACTGCAAACATTGATGATCAGCACCAAGCTTTTGTTGGACGAAAGGAAGGAACGAGAAGCAGCGACTATGGTTAAGGTACCTCCTCCGCCTTGTTTTTCGGGCATTCGTAATGCAGTAATGGTTGACAGTTGGCTCCGTTCGGTGGAACGATATTTCGAATTCACTCGGTTGGCAAACGATAGACAGGTGGATTATGCGGTGACTTTACTCCGGGATGGTGCAGACGTATGGTGGCGACGAATGGAGACCAGAGGCGAAGATACGGTGGATTGGAATGACTTCAAAAAGCTACTACGCTCGGCTTTTAGACCTATCAACGCTCATGAAGAAGCTAGGGACCAACTGGCCAACTTACAACAAACTGGATCGGTACGTGAATATGTTAATGCCTTTCATGACGTGGAGCTGCTATTACCATCGGTGACGGACGACGAATTTAAGGATCGCTTCATTCGGGGATTGCAACCCATGGTGCGTGCGCATGTTATGAAAGAATTCCCAAAATCCAAGGACGCGGCGGAAATTTTGGCTCTCTCTTTCGAACAGTCCATGGCGATGGTGCAAGGCATGAATTATCTTACTCCCCTTCCTCCCCTTCGACCAAGCAATGGGTATGATGGACCTCAACCGATGGATCTGGATTACGCCACGACACGCCGACCTTACCAACCGCGCCAACCAAGACAGCAACAAGAAAGGAAACCGGTAAATAAGACAATTCGGTGCTTCGCGTGCGAAAAACAAGGACATGTTATCAAGGATTGTAAATGGTTGAAGGATTTAAAAGACAAGGCACGCTCAGATTAAAAGGTGAATCTGGGGCGTGCATGACAATTACAACTTCGAACTCACCTTCTACCCAGGCGGATACGATGGATACGATGGACTGTATCAAGAACAAGAAACACGAATGGGAATCGAACAAAAGCCTCGACGAAACTGGATTAATCGCGGATATGGTTGTGGACACGATGGACCGTGCCACTGATAGTAACAAAAAAGAAAATAATTGTGATGGGGAACATGACACAGAAGAGGAATTAATGGAAAATGAAGATAGTGAAATTATTTATCAATTAAATAAACGACAAACTAATTTACCCCTTTACCACATGCTGTGTAGTGACCATGACATAACGGCATTATTGGATACAGGAGCTTCTCATACTTATGTGCACCCAGATTTGGTGGTGGGATTGCCTTTGGAACCAGTGCGACGACAAACGGTGGAGGTAGCGAATGGCAAGAAAATGGTTATCAAGTATAAAGCACGGTTACGACTGAAGAAAGATACATGGTGCTGTACAGTTGATGCGTATGTGTTAGAAACAAGATTTGATCTGATCCTCGGAATGGACTGGTTTAGACAAGAAAATCCTGTTCCTGAATGGCAATACGATGTGTGGAAACTGGTGGACACTCATGGGCGGACGGTGTTATTGACACCTATGCAAGATCGACAGCTTTACTACAAGAATCTGGATTACATCATGACCGAAAAACAACTGGACCGAAGCTTGACCAACAACCAGATTGACAACTGCTGGTGTTTAACACTAACGACAGATGGTGGTAATGGTCCGACAGATTCCATAATTGAGCCTCTCCTTCAAGAATATAGTGATGTGTTTACAGACAAAATACCTGGTTTACCTCCGGATCGTGGTGTGGCCCATCTAATCGACACTGGTGATGCGCAACCGGTTCATCGGACACCTTACAAGATGTCTCCTCGGGAGTTAAAAGAACTGAAACGACAATTGGATGAACTCCTGGAATTACGACTGATACGGCCAAGTGTATCGCCTTGGGGTGCACCTGTGCTGTTTGTACGAAAGAAGGATGGGTCCCTCCGTATGTGTATCGACTACCGAGCTCTCAACCAAGTAACTCGACGCAATAAACACCCGTTACCCAGAATCGACGAATGTTTGGAGCAACTCTCTGGCGCCCGGTACTTCTCTAGTATTGACCTTAAAAGTGGGTATCACCAAGTACGAATACATGAGGACGATATACCTAAGACGGCGTTTACGACTCGATACGGATCTTTCGAATTTGTGGTTTTACCTTTTGGGCTCACCAATGCTCCCCCTACCTTTCAACGATTGATGAACAACATATTGGAAGATGCTCTGGATCAATATGCTCTGGTTTACTTGGACGACATACTTATTTACAGCAAAACGAAGGAAGAACATTTACGACATGTGCAACTGGTGCTCGATAAATTACGTAAGGCCAGATTATATGCTAATATGAAAAAATGTACATTTCTACGGGATACCGTTACTTTTGTTGGATTTAAGGTATCAGCAGCTGGTATTCGCCCTTCGGATGACAAGTTAAAGGTGATCCAAGACTGGCCGGTGCCTAACAACGTGCAAGAGGTGCGTCAATTCCTTGGGTTGGCTTCTCATTATCGACGATTTGTTAAAGATTTCTCTTCAGTGGCTTCTCCATTATCGGACTTGACTAAAGGTGTTGGACCCAAACGGCGTGGAATAACTTGGACCCCTGACTGTCAAAAAGCTTTCGACCAATTAAAGAACGCGTTGATAACAAGTCCGGTGTTGATGATGCCTCGTGATGACTCTTCTTTTGTAATCGACACAGATGCTTCGGATTATGGAATTGGTGCTGTACTACAACAATACGACGATGACGGCAAACTACACCCAGTGGCATTCGAGTCGAAGAAACTATCAGCAGCAGAAACTAAGTACCCGGTGCAAGAACGCGAATTGTTGGCAATCCTTCATGCTTTACGAACCTGGCGATGTTTTGTGGATGGCAGACCTTTTGTGGTGCGCACGGACCATAACCCGCTTAAGTATTTACGAACTCAGATGACGCCCACTCCAAGATTGACGAGGTGGATGAACGAAATCGAATTGTACGACCCTACTATTGAATACAAACCTGGATCTCAACATGTGGTACCTGATGCTCTTTCTCGTGTGGTGGCAAGATACGACTCTTCTGGTGATAACTCTACTGTGGATATGCAACCTGACTTATTGTATGCAATGGACGATAAACAAGTGGCTCCTCAACTCAATCATCCGTCTGATTGGCCAGTTTACTATCTCTGCGATCAAGAAACAGTACCTAGCGATGCCAAGGATAATCTCAACAAGCACAAACAGGATTACGTGGTGGAAGACGGTATAGTTATGAAAAAAGTAAAAACAGATGAACAGATTAAGCTCGTGCCTTTTATTACCTATTCAGATCGTGCCAACTGGTTGCAAAAGTACCACGACGATCTTGGTCATCTTGGTGCCGCTACGGTATTGTCTCATCTCAAATCAAGAATGTACTGGCAATCCATGGAAACTGATGTAATGAACTGGCTCAAGCAATGCCGGGAATGTCAAATCAACGGCCCTCAGCAACGATCAAGACATGGTGCTCCGATGAAACCCCTGCCGGTTCCTGCTCCTTTCTCTCGGTGGCATCTGGATTTTATTGGTGAACTCCCTCAGACAGCAAAAGGCAACAAGTGGTTACTGGTGGCAGTCGATTACTCTACTAACTGGCCGATTCTTCGTGCCTTACCCGAAGCTACTGGCGCGAACATTGCCAAGTTTATCTATGAAGAAATCACTCTGCGATTCGGCTGTCCCGACGAAATCTTGACTGACCGTGGTGCAAACTTTATGTCCAAGATTATGGCAAACTATGTATCTCTCATGAAAACCCATCACTCGTGTACGTCGGCTTTTCACCCTCGGACTAATGGCAAGGTAGAACGTCTCAATGGTATTATCAAATCTATGTTGCGCAAATATGTACAAGGTAATATATACGAATGGGATAAATACTTACCCCGGGTAGAGTGGTCTTGTAGAACACGATATCACAGAACGACAAAAACAAGCCCTTTCTATTTGGTTTATGGTGTACACCCTCGACAACCTCCGGACGAATTTTGGCCAAATTTAATTCCTGAACGACAGCAAGACGAAACAACGATGGACGAGCTGGTAAATGCCTCGACACCTCGACTACTGAAACTTCAACACAGGCGACAACAGGCGAAGGAACTTATGGAAAAGGAACAGGCAGCAGACAAGCAACGCTGGGACGATCAGGTTAAATCACAACGGTTCGAAATAGGCGATTTTGTTTTAGTACGACACGAGAATCCTCTTGGTCTGGAACCTCGTTGGTTTGGTCCCTACAAGATAGACAGACGAAACCTCGACAATGACATTTACTCACTCAAGGCATTGGACGGCGGCAAACCCTACAACTCTTGGGTACACACAGATAGACTCAAATTGGCTATTCCCAAGGATACGATAGAATCTTCCTGGTATCACCCTGCTCACACTCGTGCTTTATTTCCTCAACCTGGTGATTTGACGGCTACAAGAATCGTGGTCGATTCTTCTCCCCGTGGGGAATGATGTCGGAGATAAAAAGTGATTTTCTCTGGAAAATTAGATATCAATCTGGAAATTTCTTTTTGTCTCTTTCTCCTTTCTCTTCTTTCTCTTCTTTCTCTCTCGATAAATCTTTTAACATCTAGATGCTTCGATATAACCAATTCAGCCATAGACTCCGATAATAGAATAGTATATATATATGTAGACTTCACTTTTAATAAAAACATTATTCTTCACCTGATATAAAAAAGGAATACTCGTCTTATAGTTCAAACGACAAAATCACTTTTTATCTCCGACACAAAAAAGATCAAAAAAGTCGTCAGCTACAGGATTTGAACCTGTGCAGGCAGAGCCTATGTGATTTCTAGTCACACTCCTTAACCACTCGGACAAACTGACTTCCGATGAAGTGTCAATTTCTATGTAGTATATAAAGCAGATAAGTCGGGGTTTGTAAATTTAAAATAGCGATTGTTTGTTGTTTTTCTTTATTGATAATAAAATAAACACATATTTATACTATTCTATAATTTTAGCAATTTCCTTTATGTCTATTACTAATATATACTCGAGGGGAAACTATTGGTGTTGTATTAATCATAAAGAAGGTTGTCAAATCTACCACGATATTCTTGTGGATCGGTCATTCAATGGCGGAGTGTAACGGAGAAAGGGTTTGGCCGTTTCTTTCTCCGCTTTGTACCTGCGGTTACCAAAGATACTCCACGATGGTCAACTGTCGGGACTTGAATCCCCTCGTAGGGTCAGCGAGACCGACTGTAAACTTGTACATAATCACAACGTCGGAATTTCAAAATTAAAAGACTTGATTTGCATGTTTTTCCATCATTGATAGCATATCATATATGAAATAATGTCAATAGTATATATATATCTTTAATTCATATAAAAACAATAGTCTTTATTTTAAATCTATTCTATCCTATACCACTATTCTATTCCACACCAGTATTGTTTTAAAACGCCGATGGAAGATTTCTGACAACGAAGTTGGGTCGAGATCCAATAACCTAAACACAAAAGTAGGAATAATACGAGTGTTCAAATCAATCAATTCTATTTTAAATTATTAAGGTGAGTGTATTCAGTCGTGGAGAAGGTTCGTGGTCGACCCGGCAAGTAAGCAAAGTATTGATGTCGTATAACCCTGGTTGGACTTGTTGCTGATGGTGGTAATCATTATTATTGTATGTTGCATTATTGTATGGTGTATTGTTGCAGTTATTGTCCATAGTTGTGTGTATGTGTGTATACGGATCTGGTCCTCGTTGTATTGAAATGTCAAAAGAAAAAAAAATTAGAGTGAGCATATGCATCATACACCAACAACAGTCATTGCAGACTATACTCTGCCATTAGCCCACCACACTAATACCATCCCATGTTTAGGATACTTACTATTCCATCTTTTGTTTGTCAGTGTTAATAGATCTACTTGTTACTCTTCTTGTAGTGGTGGCCAGGAAGATGCATTCCCTATAGATAAAAACAACGACATATCATGGTGAGGGTGTCCCTTTACCTATATTGTGGAGACAAAAGGTAATAGTGAGGAGTCGGTAATAGTAGTGGAGAGATTATTGTTAAAGTAGATTACCTTGTCGATAGAAGAGTAATGCCTTTTTCTTTTTATTGTTCCCACGAGAGTGCCTTTTGTGCTGCTGGAAAGTCGTCATAGCCATAAGAATGCACCATCAGTAAGAGACTTCACATTTGAGATAGAATTAATAAAGCCAAGTGCATTGATACCAAGATAATTCAAAATAGTTGGATAGGTGGAATGGATTTGAAAAAAAGAAAAAGAAAGAGAAAAAGAAAAAAAAAAAAAGACCCGCCGATCGTATTTGAAAGATTCCCACTGGAGCGGGATGTGAAATTTCCATTCGTCCCTGAGAGAGCTTCATGCTAACGTAGTATGTTCTGACTACTCAACCTCAGAGAGTAATTGGTGAATACAAGAGTTCAGTATATATGCATCAAACGAGTCTATTATAATAACTTTGATTATAAATGCGCACTTATACATGGAAACAGGTTTATTAAAGTCTGACCAGTATGTGTGCTTACTGTTAAGACTTGGCACAAAAAAAGTTCCGATTGATAACTATTTGCCTCCCTGCCCTTATTCAAAGATTGAATCCATGGAATAGAAGATAATTATACCAACACCTATTCATGCATGAATGTTCCAAAAAGGACATGGAGTGCCAGAGGCAGAAAGAAACGAACCTTTCCCATCCCCAAAAATCACGTAAATGAACTCCCGACAGTCTTTGAATTTACGGGTTTACATCGGAATTATTAACAGAGTTCTATTGGCTTAATGAACAAGTGATGCTAATGACAAAAGTGACCATGAGCATTCCTTAGCCTATTTTCAACAAAGTTTACATAATGGCTATTGTACCAAGTCCCTTGTATGGAGCAGTATAGCCTCAAGATTGTTTTACCCCGACTTTTGTTATAAAAAAAAAAGTTGCAGGATGAAAATTGACACACAAGATAAAACCTATTTGAAAACCCGCTTGCTCTCACCTTGAATCTTAAGAGTGCCCTACTGCCTTAATCAACAAATGGTACTAATGACAAAAGTGACCTTGTGCATTCCTTGGCCTATTTCCAACAAACTTTACATAATGGCCAATGTTTCAAGTCCACTGTATGGAGCAGTATAACCTCAAGATTGTTTTACCCTGGCTTTTGTAAAAAAAAAAAAAAAAAAGTTGCAGAATGAGATTGTGTTCTGGCCGGGGTTCAAATTACATGATTTCTGGGGGAAGGGAAAGGCTCGTCAGAAAGAAGACATGACAAAAGCGTCTATTGTATCACTGTTCCAGAGCTTCAATGCACATTAGAATAAGTTGAAATCAAACAACACTAACTACATCTACAATCAAAAGTATTAGAAAGATATGATGGATGATAAAAAAAATCTACAGTATCAAAGCTTCCTTCACACTGCCAACACAAAAAAGGATATAGTCGGAGTTTGATGATCAAATCGATGCATGAATTACATTAAGGACAGATTTTAATCATGTCTATTTTATTATAAGTGAGTTAAAACACAAAGCTACATACTTTACAATATAACTAATCTAATACATAAAAAAAAGAGTATTCCAAAGAGTATTTAAGACTGGGCAAATCCAGATTGTTGTATTTGCTGGGCGATTGATTGTTGATGGCGTCCATAGCGACACAAGATTCTTCAACGAGACAGAAGATATTCGATTTCAGTAATAGCAGACGTCAAAGTGATATACTCATCATGCTTCCATGGCATATACCGCCACCAATCAATTGTAGACCTTTGATCATCCGAGCCAGTTCTACGATACCCACACACCCATATATATATGTACTTTGGAGTCATAAAAGATCAACTCTGCTAGATCCTTTTGGTGTGATGATAGGTAAGAGTCGAGTCGATGTTGAGGGGACTGCCGTAAATATATCATACTGCCGTTAATGCTGCACAAAGATTAGTCTAATCCCATCCAAAGGAAACCTGTGAGTTGATTAGTAAGTGTTTTAGTATCTTGTTATGATCCCTGATTAAACAACCTTTTTTTTCAATCTGACTATACCTGTTTCTACATGTCAAATACGCATTCATTCAGTAAGGTAGTCATAGAAGGCCAGATCCAATACTTCAAATCCATAGTCAACGGTGTTATTAAAGTAGACAAATTAGGTTTCCATTCCCTACAATAAACAGCAATTGACTAGTATATCATATTATCATCCACCGTCTTTTTTTTTTTTTCTTTTTCTTACCATACTGTGTACCTCACATTACACCCACCTGAGGAGAAGTCACCAGAGTTACGATCCAGTACCAAAAATGTGCAACTGATTATTGATATAGACACAGGCAAGAGTATGCTTGGTCTACTTGAATAGACAAAAATACTTGTTCAGTGGTGAGTCAGTGTTGTCTTACTAGATTACAAGTACTTTAATGAGGAGGTGCTAAAGTCAAAGGTGTAAAGAGGGATTCGTATTGGTCTTATCGTAGCTATAGTTTGTTGGTTTGTTGGTTTGTTGAATATATTTGCTTTAGCAGGGTGCTTGAGTGGCTGCTATATAAAATAAAAGGTGATTAGTCATTCAACAAAGTATCAGTTATAGCACTAACCTTCGGTGTAAAGTGTTCTACGTTTCAGTAAGGATTAATGATCGTCCATGGGCGTGTGTTACAACTAAATAAAGAAGTGGTGTCATTCCAATAAAGTAGTTGTATTCAATTTGAGTGGATTAACGTATAGTTATTGTGGAAGGTGGGAGTAGAAAAAAAAAAAAAAGGAAAAGAAAGAGGGGGAATTGTTTCGGAAGAAATCCGTCCCAATGACTATATTTTCAAATCCCGCCACCTCTGACTGTTTAGTCTAGTAGACAATGATTGAAAAACGAGATAGTATTATTGCCTAGGTTAGACAATATTTCAAAGAATAATGTTCCTGTAGCTTATTCAATAGTGATTCACAGAGTAATTTTGAGCAACCATGTTAAAGAAGGGGGGAAACAGTTTCATCATTTTCACACGCCGCCTGCATGAACTTTCATTTTCGAAGAGAACTAGATTGGGGATGGTGTGAACAAATCAGACCCACTGATTATTATAACGGATAAGGAAAGCAATAACAAAAAAAAAACTTTTATCTTCTATGTAGTTCGATCATGCTTATTTGACATACACTACTGCAACTATGACCTCGTATTGTTATTTACTTTTGTACTATTACTGTAATTTCTGACATTTTCTTTCTAGTTCAATAATCATTATCACTCGATCCATCACTATTGCAACTTGATAATAGCCAGGTCCCATGCATCTTCACCTGTTAATGATATGACGAAGTAATCAAATAACAGGGTTCATTTTTCAAACGCCGGATTTGGATCCTCTGCATTTTAAAAATGAAAAGGAGAAAAAAGGCCACAATCATCCATTTGACTTGGTTCAAGTTTCTATAGATGCGGAAATAGTAATCACTAACAGTCTAGTTGTTTTCATGTCAATAAAGTAATCATCTGATTGGGAAAGTAGTGAAAAGGGTGAGGCAGGACCTTGTGCATGAATAAGGCTGAGGGGAGTCGGAAGCATTTTGATTGGCTCAATTGACCAACATCTGATTTCGGACGACCTCGAGAATTATCGAATATAAAAGGGGGTCTTTTTTTTTCCAATCCTTTTCTTTTCCTTAAATCGCTCTTTGGGCTTTTTGGCATAAGCCTACAAATTACCGCCATCAGTGTAGTCATTCATTCACATACACCGAGTACTCTTAGGAACGCTTGGTGTAAATGGATGGGTGTTATGCGTATGTGATGGGCTGTAGTGGAGCCAGGTCCAGAAGCTTTTACCTTTATGGAGTGCTAACATGATGATATGAATGCATTGGTTTTTGTATAAGCTATGTAAGACATTCTTCTTTCTGATGCACTACTTCTTTTTTTTTTTTATAAAAAAACAAAACAAAAAACAAAATCTAATGAAAATCTTTATTGTTTATATTCTTTTCTCTTTTATTTGTAAAGTAGCCACTAGCAATAGTATCATAGTATCAAATCATTTTATTTATTTAATAAAACACAAGTCTATTCTAGTCTAGTCTAGTCTATATTATTAATTGCGGTGTATTTAGTCGTGGAGAAGGTGGATGATTGACCAGACAAGTAAGCAAAGCGTTGGTGTCGTGTAAACCCTGGATGGAGTTGTTGTTGTTGACGGTAATCATTATTGTTGTATGTTGCATTATGGTATATAGTTACAGTTATTGTCCATAGTTGCGTGTGTGTGTGTGTGTGTGTGTGTGTGTGTGTGTGTGTGTGTGTGTGTGTGTGTGTGTGTCTGGTTCTTGTTGTATTGAACTGTCAAAAGAAAAAAACAAAGGAAAAAGAAAAGTAGAGGGAGCATATGCATCATACACCAACAACAGTCATTGCAGACTATACTCTTCCATTAACCCACCACACTAGTACCATCCAATGTTTAAAATACTTACTATTTCATCTTTTGCTTGTTACCCTTCTTGTAGTAGCGGACAGGAAGATGCATTCCCTATAGCTAAAAATAACAAAGCAGGGCGAGAATGTCCTTTTACCTATATTGAGGACAAAGATTATCAGTGGATAAGCAGTTGAGGAAGTGAAGAGGTTCTTGCCAGAGTACATTACCTTGTAATTTGCTATGTCCGTCGATGGGGGAGAGTGTCTTTTTCTTTTTGTTGTTCCCACGAGTGTTCCATTCGTCTTGCTGTCAAGTCGTCATTTGCCGTAAGAATCCATCGTCAGCAAGTGACTTCACAGTCAGTATAGAATCAATAGAGCCAAGTGCATTGATACCAATGTTGGATAGGTGGAATGGATTTGAGAAAAAAAAAAAAAAAGAAAAAAGAAAAGAAAAGTACCGTCGATCGTTTTTAAAACGATTCCCCGCCAGGATTGATCGACCACAAAATTCCGCTCCGCTGACATTTTAAAATAGCATCCCCTTCTACTAGAAAAATTGTTTTCACGAGGGATAGTGAGGAAGACAAAGATAGCAGTATATCTCTCCTAATTCTTTCACCAATATATACTATAACCTATCTATCAAAAGACAAAGAGTCGTCAGTTGCATGTTTTGAACATTCACAGCAGGGAACGACAGATCGTGCAGACCGCCTAGGCGGGCGGTATTTGAATCAATTCGCAAAATTTTAAAAATATCGTCAGCTGTAGGATTTGAACCTACGCAGGCAGAGCCTATGTGATTTCGAGTCACACTCCTTAACCACTCGGACAAACTGACAAATCTGACTTCAAAATTTAAAAGTGGTATATAAAGCTCAAAGTCGGAATTTGAATATATCACGTGCAGTTTTCGCTCCATAGTTCAAAGGACAAAAGAGATTGAGATAAATAAAAGGATGCTCAAGAAGCATAAAATAAAAGCAAGACAAATGATGTATTTTGAATTTTATATAAAACGAGTTTTCATGTGTTGGGAAGAGGAAAAGTGTCAAGGGCTGGGAATACAATATTCAAATACCGACAATTTGATTTTTAGGCGGATCTGATCCCAATTTTTTTTTTCTTTCTTTCAAACCATTTCGAACTGACTTGATTCTGAATTTATGAAGACAGAAAGACAATAGGATGCGTATGCTCTTGGGACTTATTGTGGTGTAAGTCGTCTTGTCATCTTGATTCCTTGTAGCTTGATTGGTTTCCCATAGCAAAGGCAATAGCAACTTTGGGTTTCTTCACAACATTCGACTCAAGGGCGTGGCTCAAGAATCAATATTGTCTTTTGAACCTCCCAAGTGGTGCAAGCTCTCTTCATCCTTTTTATTTTATTTTCATGGTAAAATGATATGTGACTTACCAACTTTTTTTTTTTTTTTTTTTTTTTTAACAGGTGATGGACAACAAGAACAATACCAACACCAAGGACAAGAAAACTGGTAGTCATCATGGAACAGATGCTCTGGTCTATCGACTCTCACTTTTGCTGTATGATACTTTGTCTCCATACATTCATTCCCGAACTCAATCCAATCGAACAATTTTAGTCCCAAGTGGAATAATTTGATCAAGATGGATGTATTGTTGGGCTCTGACATGCCATCTTCAAAGAAATCTGAAACTTGCAACATGATGATTCGCCAGAGCTTTTATGGATCCATCTCCCGTTTTGATGATTGATATAGTTTAGTTTACCTTTAGTTTGAATGATATGATTTGACTTTTTATGTTTAACATCTAATAAACTTATTATATTCACTATACTTTTCATTGACTCTTATCTAAAACATTACATACAATAGGTAGCTCTTTGAAGTGTCGTCCTCTAATCGAGGGATCAACTTGGACAAACGCTTGAAGTGGACGGGGTTTGAAGATGTGGGTCAGATGCATCCGATTTCATATTCGTTGGAAAACAAGAGACGAAGTCAATCTATTGGTCTGGAATTCAAATGGCCGTTTGCTAATGATGTAGGGACCATACTGATTAAATTTAGGGCAAATAATTTGATTATTAAGGTATCCATAACATTTTTTGTGTCGAGTGGGCTCAGGGCAGATGTCGGATTTTAAAAGTAAAGTAAATAAAATGGAAACATTTTCCCCCTACTTTCTTCATTCTTTTTTTTTTTTTTTTTTTTTTTCTACTCCCACCAAATCAAACACAAGAATATTACTTTATTGATTAACACATTTTCTTTAACAAGTCATAACACACGTCTATTGACGATCGCAAATCCTTGTCGAAGCGTGAACTAATTTGATCAAAGGTAAGAACGATAACTGCTTCTTCGTCAAATGTCTAACCACTTCTTTATTATGTAGATGCCACTCAAGAAGCCTGCTAAAGCAAATATAATCAACAAAGCGGTCAAGTAATGCTGTGACAAGTTTGACACGAATCCCTCTTTGCACCTTTGACTTCAGCATCTCGGTTGTCTCCTCCTCAATAAAGGTAAGATATTTGTAATCTAGCCTGGCGAAACGACAATGACTCACCACTGAACCATACTTTTTGTCTATTTATGTAGGCCAATGAGTATATGATATACTAACCTACACAAAGTGACGGATTTGATGGTTAGGGAGGTAGGTCACACTGATTGGAACGATTAGTGCAGATGAACAAAAAGTGGGTGTAAAGCAACTGGCTCTATGGTAATGCGGGTGGACAAATCTTTTTGATGACTGATTCAAACTGTGGAAAAAGGTAAAACGAGCAAAAGAAAAGGACTGGGTGGTAAAGCAGACTAGGTCATTCTGCTTGTGGATCAACACCCTCATCAAGACTTTGATACTAATTCTTCTTTTTTCTTTCTCTCCCTGTATGTTTCCCTGTATCTTTAGGTGGAATCAAAGGTATACCAACTCCTTGTGCCCTGGACTGCACACTGACGACTAGCAAATCTATCTTTTGGCTGATACAAACTGGGGAAAAGGTAAAAACACGCAAAAGAAAAAGAAAGGTGTGGTACTGTATACTGTCCCTTGCTGCTCGTGGATCAACACCCTCATTAAGACTCTGATACTAATACTTTTTTTTTCTTTCTCTCTTTTTGTATGTCCAAGTTTAGGAAAATCAGTGACCAAAATATCAGGAAACATAGGCAGCAGTAACCAATACGATTCATCCACATCTATCCATTTATCTAAATCGACGTGTAACAATAAACGACACAACCGCCCTTCTCAACATATCTCAACCATCACGAAAGCCACCCGATTATGTTTTACATGCAAACGGCGCGGTTTTACTTGGCATACCTACTACAATCCGATCACCTCCTCAGCATATAGATCCAATTAGTGCGTGTGGGGGAAAACTGGATATCTCTTCAATTATCAACCATCACACCACGAAAATTCTCACCATCTTGAATATCCTATTGACATTCGAGGCTCGACGGATATGGAAATGACACTGTATCTCTTTATTCAGTAGGATAGGGTGATGATCGGATAACATTGGATTTGGCTTACCACAATGAACAAAGTGACGATATTGATCTCTGTCTGTATTTATCTCTCTTCCCCCCTCTTCACACACACACACACACACACACACACATGTACTTTAGTCTCCCCTAACCATAGTATATATATGCTGCTTGTCTTTAAAACTAAATGTAATAAAAATAATAATCATCTGTAACATTTTATACATAGTACTTTTTGGGATATGTAAACAGAAAAAGTCTTGGGCACAGTACACCTTTTCCAAGGCGGGGCTTCCCCTCAAAACCACGTCAATTGAACTCCCGACAGGCTTTGAATTTGCGGGTTTAGTTTGTAATTTTGAGAGTGATATGAGATTTTGTGTTTTGAAAATGAAAAATTGACACACAAGACAAAACTTATTTCGAAACCCGCTTACCCTCACCTTGAATCTTGGGAGTGCTCTACTGGCTTAATGGACAAGTGATGCTAATGACAAAAGTGACCATGGGCATTCCTTGGTCTATTTCCAACAAACTTTACATAATGGCCATTGTACCAAGTCCACTGTGTGGAGCATTATAGCCTCAAGATCATTTTACCCTGACTTTGGTAAAAAAAAAAAAAAGTTGCAGAGTGAAAATTGACACACAAGACAAAACTTGGTTCAAAACCCGCTTACCCTCACCTTGAATCTTGGGAGTGCTCTACTGCCTTAATGGACAAGTGATGCTAATGACAAAAGTGACCATGAGCATTCCTTGGCCTATTTCAAACAAACTTTACATAATGACCAATGTGCCAAGTCCTTTGTATGGAGCTATACAGCCTCACGATTGTTTTGACCTGACTTTTGTAGAATAAAAAAAAAAAAAAGTACGAGGAACCAGATTCCATTTTCAGATCCCGCCTGCCTCTACTAAGATTTGGAATGGCTCTACTAGCCCTATTGTCAACGGATACTAACGATTAAAGTGGCGATGTGGATACTATAGCATATTTCCAACATGCGTTACCGCAAAAGCCAAGCTCCAAGATCCTTATGTTGGTCAGTTCAGACTTGCGATGACTTTTACTTGTCATTTGTAAGAAAGAAAAAAAAGTACGAAGAGGAACAGTCTATGGATCTGAATAAGGAACAGGGGATTTTGAAAGATCTATGAATCTTGTAAGTAGAAATATATATTTGCATGATAGCAACATTTTTTGATAATCATGTTTATTATAGATCTCTTTACTCCATCTTTCCCTTCTCGACTGACACCCGGTTCTCGGTGACAAAGTATATGAATACTGGAAGCCGTGGTAAAGTGATGAACAACCTTTCAACTATCATGCATCGCGAACAACATTCAATGTCCGCGAACGTGCTGAAATGGTCGCTCCAGTTGAGTGTAAGTCGGATATAATAGCTCAAATGATTATGTTTATTTACGGTACACTACTTTAGGACTTAGAGGATCCTTCAACATGCTGGAAACAGACAACGAAAAAATGAATTGATATAATGAACGAAGCCAACTCAGGTGAAGAAGATACTGATTTGACCGTAGGCAGTATACTATTCTGCCTGTAAGTGATTGAATCTAATGAAAAATAGATGGTATTGTAAGACTCCTCAGGTTACTAAATCTTTTCCTGTTTTTGACAGAGCCCCTCGATTAATCTCCTCGTACTTGAAAAGTAATAAAAGTTCTTGTGAAGATACTTTTGCACATCATTATCTTGATGATGTCTCTGATGGTGTTTTCTCCCAGAAACCGCTATTACAGCAAGAGTGGTAAATTCATGCAAAATTCAAATCCCGGCAAGTGTTTTTTGCTTTACAGGGTGTTATCCATCGTGAAACATGTATCATTTATGATAAAAACACCATCATTGATAAATGTATTTATATTGACCAGCAAACATATGATAAAACAAGACTTTATTGACATTAAGATTAAACATAACAATATATCTACAATAAAACTAATCTAAAACTAATCTACCACCATTGTTATCCACAAGACATCATCTTTTGATCTTGCTGGACCAATGATTGATTTGACATTCATATATATCCCCAGTTGCAATCAAGAGGTGTACCATCGTCGCAGTTGACCACCCAATCCATCCTCGATGTCTACCGAGTTTGCGATAGCATCATTCTTCTTTTCAACCAAAGCCTATTGAATTTTATTCAGAGAACGCCATCCTTTTTCCCAGTTTGTTGTATCAGACAAAAAAGAGATTCGTCCAGGGTCAATTGGTAGGTATCGAATCTACATCAATATGAATTGAAAAGCATTAGTATTATAGTCTTGGGTAAGATGATTGTCCAAGAAGAAAGAGACTGTATAGATTACTACCACTTTCTCTTTGTGCCTTTCTTTTACCTTTGCCGTGTTGATCCAGTTTGGATATTTTCCAAGAGAGCCCATTACTACCACAGTCAGTTGCTTCGTCACCTCTTTTTGTTTATCTTTATCATTCAATTGTTACAACAAATGGGAGTTCCCTGTTGAAGAGGACCAAGTTGAATGTCTTTGGGAAGACAAAGAAGAAGGAGATGCTTTTTCGCCCTGTTTTTAAAATCCCGTCACCTCGCTTTTTTTCCCTTCCTCTATTTTTTTTTTTTTTTTTTTTTTTTTTTTTTTTCTGTTCAAACTCTCATCTACACAAACCTCCCTTTTAAACAAACCCCCTTCAAGAACCTGTGCTTGACAGACAAGTTGTCCCCCGCACTCATTCCTATTGCTGGCCTTGATTACAAGATGGATTAATTCCAACACAAAGTAATCCATGAATCACCTAATGGCTGTCTATATGAAAACCTTTTTTGTAATGACTGTAATCTCATGGCTTCCTCCCTCTTATTGTGATTCTGGTCATAAAGGTAAGTCAATACATCTTGAATGATACTCTGCCAAAGTTGTTACTGTTTTATACTCTAACTGAATTGTTAATTATTTACACTAGGTTTATGCTCCCTCTTTGCCTCTGATATGTGAAGTCTCCTGTTAGTAATCAAATGGATAAGTGGGCAGATTTTGCGAGGCGGCTACCTTTGTGTAGAATAGTGATTAGGCCTAGCCTTTTTGCCGTGGCAGGACGTAGGCGACATCGTGTCCTGTTCCACACCTAGATCTGCTAGCGAATGGGTTGTGCTGGTAAAGCGGGATGTCTGGTATGTTGAAGCATTAATGTGGATCTACCTATTCTCGGGCATGTTGCATTCGCCACCAGTTACGGCGCTCCATTTGATTCATGGGGATGGATCATGATGTGTAATGTTTATGGGTACTTTATTGTAAGTAAAGAAAAAAAAAAACATGAAAAGATAATGTTACTCATCATTCTTCTTGCTCTTATTGTAGGCTTATCTTCTTGCGTTATGGTCGGGCTTTCTTCCTCGACTGTCGTCTCTGGTGTTTCGTGATCTCTCTTTGTTTCTCGTACAAAGTAAATAAAGAAGAAAAAAACATGAAAAGACAATGTTACTAATCACATTTCATCTGGTTGTAGGCTTTGACTTCTTGTTGGTTGTTTCATACTTGGTTTATGTAATGTGGCAAGGAACGACGTGAATGACAAGACCATCCCCAACACCTACTTGGAACGACGACGACGAGCTAGATTTCCAACTTTTGGAACGGAAGCGTAGCAATGGATGGCAAGATAAGAATCTTTAGCGGAATTCTTTGGTTATACTCCTGTGCAAATGGTGGAAGAACTACAAGCTGGATTGGAAGGGCAAGCTTTTTGTTGGTATACTCTGCTACAACGCACTGTCAAGAAGGACTCGGTGGCACTGGAAGGCAAATCCTTACATCAATATAATGAAGACTCTAATTCTGTTATGGCGGCTGTTGACGAACTCAAGTTAATCAAGCAAGAAAAAATTGTAATTGATGACCTGGCTTCTTTTATATTATTACAGTAGTGTTTATTATATTGTCATATTGTGTTGGTTATTATCATTTATGTCCCATAGACCATATATTATAAATATCTATATAATCTTATTAAATAAAACCACTTGTCTTATTCACTACCCTTTACTGTCTTTTAAATTGACAGGACTAATGAACTTTTGACGTACAGCTAATTACCCAATTACATTATATGGTTTTTTGCTGGACTTCTCATTCCCATATATGGATTTAAAAGGGGCGGTTTTTTTTAATAAATATGTAGAATAACCTTGGTGCATCTACATGTCTTCACTCCACCTGCATGTCTTGATTTTATCTATCAAGGTAAAAAAAAAAAAAAACAAAAAATCCACGATTTATCTTGTAAATTGCATGATGGATCAGATGTAGTCAAGTACAATACATGATTGCAGGGAAATCCACATTTATGCAAAACTTCGAACCCTGACAGAAAGAGTAATATATAAGGGCCGAAGGAGAGAAGGGTGGATTTCTATAAGTAGGTCTTTGAATTGGAATTCTGTTGTCTTCCATTCATGCATGTCACCGATATGATGGATGGAGTGAATTGCTAGGCGCACGGAATTTTGGTGTTCGGCGTTTGAAAATGAAGTTTCCTTTCGCCTATGTTTCGCCGCAAAGAAAAGGTAAAAGTCATCGCAATCCTGAACATACTGACACAAGGGTCTTGGAGCTTGGCTTTTGCGGTAACGTATGTTGTAAATATGCTATAATGTCCACATCGCCACTTTAATCGTTAGCATACGTTGACAATAGGGCTAGTAGAGCCATTCCAAATCTTAGTAGAGGCAGGCGGGATCTGAAAATGGAATCTGGTTCCTCGTACTTTTTTTTTTTTTTTATTCTACAAAAGTCAGGTCAAAACAATCGTGAGGCTGTATAGCTCCATACAAAGGACTTGGCACATTGGTCATTATGTAAAGTTTGTTTGAAATAGGCCAAGGAATGCTCATGGTCACTTTTGTCATTAGCATCACTTGTCCATTAAGGCAGTAGAGCACTCCCAAGATTCAAGGTGAGGGTAAGCGGGTTTTGAACCAAGTTTTGTCTTGTGTGTCAATTTTCACTCTGCAACTTTTTTTTTTTTTACCAAAGTCAGGGTAAAATGATCTTGAGGCTATAATGCTCCACACAGTGGACTTGGTACAATGGCCATTATGTAAAGTTTGTTGGAAATAGACCAAGGAATGCCCATGGTCACTTTTGTCATTAGCATCACTTGTCCATTAAGCCAGTAGAGCACTCCCAAGATTCAAGGTGAGGGTAAGCGGGTTTCGAAATAAGTTTTGTCTTGTGTGTCAATTTTTCATTTTCAAAACACAAAATCTCATATCACTCTCAAAATTACAAACTAAACCCGCAAATTCAAAGCCTGTCGGGAGTTCAATTGACGTGGTTTTGAGGGGAAGCCCCGCCTTGGAAAAGGTGTACTGTGCCCAAGACTTTTTCTGTTTACATATCCCAAAAAGTACTATGTATAAAATGTTACAGATGATTATTATTTTTATTACATTTAGTTTTAAAGACAAGCAGCATATATATACTATGGTTAGGGGAGACTAAAGTACATGTGTGTGTGTGTGTGTGTGTGTGTGTGAAGAGGGGGGAAGAGAGATAAATACAGACAGAGATCAATATCGTCACTTTGTTCATTGTGGTAAGCCAAATCCAATGTTATCCGATCATCACCCTATCCTACTGAATAAAGAGATACAGTGTCATTTCCATATCCGTCGAGCCTCGAATGTCAATAGGATATTCAAGATGGTGAGAATTTTCGTGGTGTGATGGTTGATAATTGAAGAGATATCCAGTTTTCCCCCACACGCACTAATTGGATCTATATGCTGAGGAGGTGATCGGATTGTAGTAGGTATGCCAAGTAAAACCGCGCCGTTTGCATGTAAAACATAATCGGGTGGCTTTCGTGATGGTTGAGATATGTTGAGAAGGGCGGTTGTGTCGTTTATTGTTACACGTCGATTTAGATAAATGGATAGATGTGGATGAATCGTATTGGTTACTGCTGCCTATGTTTCCTGATATTTTGGTCACTGATTTTCCTAAACTTGGACATACAAAAAGAGAGAAAGAAAAAAAAAGTATTAGTATCAGAGTCTTAATGAGGGTGTTGATCCACGAGCAGCAAGGGACAGTATACAGTACCACACCTTTCTTTTTCTTTTGCGTGTTTTTACCTTTTCCCCAGTTTGTATCAGCCAAAAGATAGATTTGCTAGTCGTCAGTGTGCAGTCCAGGGCACAAGGAGTTGGTATACCTTTGATTCCACCTAAAGATACAGGGAAACATACAGGGAGAGAAAGAAAAAAGAAGAATTAGTATCAAAGTCTTGATGAGGGTGTTGATCCACAAGCAGAATGACCTAGTCTGCTTTACCACCCAGTCCTTTTCTTTTGCTCGTTTTACCTTTTTCCACAGTTTGAATCAGTCATCAAAAAGATTTGTCCACCCGCATTACCATAGAGCCAGTTGCTTTACACCCACTTTTTGTTCATCTGCACTAATCGTTCCAATCAGTGTGACCTACCTCCCTAACCATCAAATCCGTCACTTTGTGTAGGTTAGTATATCATATACTCATTGGCCTACATGAATAGACAAAAAGTATGGTTCAGTGGTGAGTCATTGTCGTTTCGCCAGGCTAGATTACAAATATCTTACCTTTATTGAGGAGGAGACAACCGAGATGCTGAAGTCAAAGGTGCAAAGAGGGATTCGTGTCAAACTTGTCACAGCATTACTTGACCGCTTTGTTGATTATATTTGCTTTAGCAGGCTTCTTGAGTGGCATCTACATAATAAAGAAGGTGGTCAGGCATTTAGCGAAGAAGCAGTTATCGTCCTTACCTTTAGTCAAATAATGGTGTAAAGGTGTTTACGATCAGACAAGAACTAGCGATCGTCAATAGGTGTGTGTAAGGACTATTTGAAGAAGAGATGTCTATTGATAAAGTAAGGCATTACGGTAAAATACTTACGTTTGAGTGAAGTGAATTAAAATGTGAGTGGAAAAAAAAAAAAAAAAAAAATGTTTAAAAAATCCCATTCCATTGGCTACATTTTCAGATGCCGACCCCTGACAGTGACAGTGACTAACATGGATAGATTAGCCATCGTTGTTTTTTTTCTCCTTTCTTCCCAAACAACGCCATCTTCCATAATTTCCCTATTCTTGACTCTATTTGAACTGCCTCGTTGAACATGAGTTCATCAGTATTTTACTTTATTGATGGACTTTCTGGGGCTATAGGACATTTAGTAGTGATAGGGTGGGAGTATGTATCATATTCTAAGCTTGTTGACCTACCACCATGTGATCACTTGTTAGGGGTTAGATGTTCGCCCGAATTGATACGAGTGTTATCTATACGTTTTGGTTTTATCTTCCATAACTCCCCTATTCTTGACTCTATTTGAACTGCCTCGTTGAACATGAGTTCATCAGTATTTTACTTTATTGATGGACTTTCTGGGGCTATAGGACATTTAGTAGTGATAGGGTGGGAGTATGTATCATATTCTAAGCTTGTTGACCTACCACCATGGTGATCACTTGTTAGGGGTTAGATGTTCGCCCGAATTGATACGAGTGTTATCTATACGTTTTGGTTTTATCTTCCATAACTCCCCTATTCTTGACTCTATTTGAACTGCTTTATTGATGGACTTTCTGGGGCTATAGGACATTTAGTAGTGATAGGGTGGGAGTATGTATCATATTCTAAGCTTGTTGACCTACCACCATATGATCACTTGTTAAGGGTTAATGCAACCAAGGTAAGTATTTGAAAAAACCAACACCAAGTAAATATTGTATTGTATGATTGTATCTAACTTTTTATTTTTTTTTATTTTATTTTACCATTCAGCCATCACACGGATATGGATAAGGTGATGATCGGACAACATTGTATTTGGATCTGGATTTGGCTTACCACAATGAACAAAGTAGTGATTTCTGTCTGTATTTATCTCTCTTCCCCCTTCTTCACACACACACACACACACACACACACACACACACACACACACACACACACACACACACACACACACACACACACATGTACTTTAGTCTCCCCTAACCAAAGTATATATATATATATATATATATATGATGCTTGACTTTAAAACTAAATGCAATAAAAAAAATAATCATCTGTAACACTTTATACATAGTACTTTTTGGGATACGTAAATGGAAAAAGTCTTTGGCACAGTATGTATCTGTCGACCCTAAATACATAAATACACTATGGCGGAAATAATAGTAGCTATGTTACTACTTTTGGCACATAACTACCATTTTTTACTATGCTCAAAAATGGTAGATATGATATTCTACAGTGCAAAAAAGGGTAGCAGCTACTATTTTCGAAAAACAGGAGTGTGCTCAAAACAGAAGCTTTACTACCATTTTTTAAAATAAAAAAACGCACATTTTTATCCACTACATTATTATACATACACCGTTTGCTTTTTATTATATTGATACGTAGGGGAAATGATTTGCTTTTTTATTAATATTGCGCTTCATATCAGTTAAAAGAATGTATAATACAACATACTACTTCTACTACTTCTACTACTTCTACTACTACTGCTACTGCTACTACTACTGCTACTACTACTACTAGCCACTGAAGATTGCAGTTGAGTCTTGATCCAAATACAGTTATATGCGCCGTGGTTCAATGTAACATATTATCCGTATGCTAAACGTTTACGATACTATGATTACACCTAAATCTTTAGTGGAAGAAGTTGTTTTTTTTAGTAAAAAGAAAGATGGGGAATAATTATATTCATTACTTACAGTATCCCTAATATTTGTTTTGTGTATCGGCCTAACCAAGTAAGAGAAATTCACTACCGATGAGAGATAAACGATTAGTAATTCATACCAGTCAAAAAGTCATCCCTTACTTACCTGTGCTGTAGATTGTATTGGAAACCATACCTATTGATAGACAAATGAATACTGAAAGGTTATCTTTTTTTCACTGCCAGTTTTTTTTTTTTTTTTTTCTGTAACTTACCTCTTATACTGTTGAATTCTCATTGGAAACATCAAGATTGGCTGTTGAAGAAAGGACCCTGGCAACAGGACGTCGATTTTTTTTTTTTTAATATCCATTGTGTTATTGTGTTCTCGGAAACGTCAAGATTAGTTGTTGAAGAAAAGACCCTGGAAACCGCAAGTCGATCTTTTTAAAGTAAAAGCGCCTAAAAAAAGGAGAACATTTGAAATACCGCTAAATAGTAGCAAAGCTGCGATTTCAGGCCTCAACTACTCTTTTCAACATCCTGAGTTACATTTCAGATGTACAAATCCGTTGCCATGTACACCAAAAACACTTTATTACGCACTTGGTGCAATAAACATATTAAAAAAGTTAATATGACTTGGGAAATGCATTTTGTTTATTGAATTCACCAAGTTTTATTCATCTCATTATTGCCATCATCTTCAGCACATTCAAAGCCAAATTTTTCTTGAATTTGATTGGCTGAGCCCCCCCCCAAAAAAATGGTAGCTTAACTACTATTCTCAGCACACTACTATTATTTCCGCCATAGTGATAAAGACATGTATACATGATAGGAGTGATGCTGTTTGACATGACATGGCTTGTTAGTGGGATCGCACGAATCGAGTGGATTGCATGAATCGGCATTTGAAAAGTACAGCTTGTCCTGTGGGCGTGAAAAAAAAAATCCCGCATACAACGACCCATTCTCCTCTTTCATTTCATTAAATGGAAATTCTTTTGTAACAAAATTTGATCGAATATACCAGTGGAATAATGAAAGGTGTACAGTACAGTCTTTCGATGATTACCTGTCGCACATCTTGGAAATCGAAGCGGGATGTGAAATAAAAATCTTTTATAAATCCGACATTCATGCAAGCGAGTGAATTTAATTTTTCGTCGATTAGGGAACTCTGGCCCGAGTGGCTTCCTATAGGCTTCATCTCATTAATGCGAACTGTGATGGCCAATGTCCTGTATAAGATTGTTATAATTTGACAATGCATGGATTTTGATCATCTGATTTTATCTATTTCACACCATATAAAAGAGCTTTTTAAATTCTTTACAACTTTCCTTGGGGATGCCCACCCCTTTAACAAACACCAACTTGTCAGTCAATCCTTGGATGAGAATATGGCTGGCACCCCATCTTTAAGAGGGAAGGGTACGGGGCTTCGGCCAACGGTAAGTGAAAAAGAAAAGGAAACCACATACTTACACACAATACTAACTAATATTTCATCCTCCGCTTCTTAGACCAAAAATTCAAGTTACCCCATGCAAGCAGTTTCGGTACCTTTTGATCCAAAGGAGATGTTGGGTACTTGTATTTGTTATTTCCTTTTACTATTGCCGCATCCTTTGGCTAACCTTTATAATATGTAACTTTGTTGATGGCTATAATTTCGTGGTACGACACACTGGACAAAAAGTCGAAGACAAAAACCTGTTAAAAATGTTTGATATTGAGATATGCATAATATTTATTATAAAGGATAAAAAAATATAAGGTGGGTAAACAAAGAGAGAGAGAGGGTAAATAGTTATAGACGATAATATCAATGGTGTTTAATGGGACTAAAGAAGATTAAGGGTGAGTCAGATGTTCGGCGCACGTTTGGAGGTGTTCTGTAACCGGAAGAAGAGTCTTCATCATCAAGAGCATCAAGTCGTCGTTTTCTTTCTTGCTGCAGTGGTCGATATTTTCTTGTGAGGGTCAACAGGTGGTTCTATAAGATATAAAAAAAAGCGTTTGTATTTGAAGATCTTTTCTTGTGTATATTGCATGAGCTTACCTTCAAGCTAAGTAACAGAGAGATTGTTGTCTTGATGTTATCCAACTCCATAGGATCGTCCGGGATAATCAGTTTCCCCACGCTTGCTGCTACCATTACATTATCAATATTAATCATCACATACATGGTGCCATTGTTACCTATTTTGCAGTAAAAATTGAAAAATTAAATTAGTCTTTGGCTTTTTCTTTTTGGACAACTATGCAATCACTCTTACCAATCCAGTCCATTCCATAGATGTGCAAGTCATCAAATTCGGGCGATAAAGACTGTAAATGGTGGAATTCACAGCTGTTGCTTCGAAGGTTCTTGACTTGTTGCTTTAAAAGAGTAGATGACGACACTGAGGGTGGTTTGCATTCACAAAGACTAAGTTCCAAATCTTGATAGCAAATAATACCATCAATCTTCCTTCCAAAGATGCCATTTTTTGATGCATAACCAAACATGCTTTCATTGTATGTTCGGATTGCCTTGGTGGAGGTGCTTGCCGTATCACCACTTTTAAAACAACAACAAGTAAGAGTCCATATCATTTTTCTACTACCATTTTTTGTAACACTTACCTTGTCAAATTGATGTCGACATTCTGGAAGATTATTTCAAATAATTCGCTAAATCGCCCATAGTAGTCCGCTTCCGAAATTTTCCCCGGTTTCTTCCATGCTTCCAGATGTGTCACACTATTAAAAAGGGGCTTTAGTATGAAGAAGTCTGATAATTATTATTGTGAAACAAATAAGAGTTACTTACACATATTCCAATGCTTCGATAGCAATTAAAGAGGCGGAGCGAGGACGAGATGACAAGAGTTCTTTTTTGATATCACACAAATCCATTTTGGCGGCAATGATTCCTTGTTCACGGTATACCTATAAAGACAATTCGTCAATCAGTTAATAAGACATCAAATAATTCCCTACACCCTATCCTTGTTTTGCTTACGTTAATAATGTCACCAATGATGTTCCCGAGATTGCCTTCGAGTTCTTGATGATCCAAATTAAAACGGTCCAAAGTGCGTGTAATCAAATTGTCAAAAGCATCTTTTCCAAGGCAACCTTTTAATCGACGAGCCAATGAAGAAGACATATCACTGACAATACGTGACAATAGCAACCTAAATAAACAAACAATCAATTCATTGTTATCAAACACGGCCAGTTTTCTTTTGAGTTACCTTAAAAATAATAGATCTTCTTTGAGCTTCAGTTCAGTGTGATTTTTCAACATTTTAGCGACTTCAGCATCCATCATTTCTGCCAAAGTAGTCTGGGGTGAGTCAAGCATCTTGTCCATTGTTTGTTTATTGACACGAAGTAACTGATCCATTTTTTCATGTTCGCCACATTCAAAGCAGTACGCCAACTTGAATATTACCTCCAAGAGCGAATGATTGCCCTTTTCGGACAGTAGACCTGGAGCCAGGAGACACTACCAGGACGAGAGACTGGACACCAAGATCAAGAAGCTTCACCGAAGATTTGACCATATCTTTGAAAACCTGAAAGACGTGTTAGTGGATCTACATATATAACAAGGCTAATTACCTTATTGCCGGCTTTTTTTTTTTTTTCATCAACAGGTCCCCAGGACAACCTTTTGCAGTATCCCTGCTTTTCTTCTTCAGAAGCCTCGTCGTACTTTCGTTTCAAGGAAGCAATGCTTTCCTTGTTGAGCTTTACACCTACAAAGTTATATATATATATTTGTAAAAAAAAAAAAACAGTATTAGTGTACATAAGATATAAATAGATAAATAAAGCACATATAATGAATAATATTTACCCTTGGCTTCTTCGTGGAGGAAGGCATTCCAGGGATGCACCTTTCGGCGAGAAGACAACGCTGGTGTACCCAAAAGTTCTAAACGCAGTAGATGTGGATTGATGCTTTCTTCAACAGCTTGAGCAAGAATAGCATCAAAGCTTTTAGCCAACGCGTTGTTTTTTTGTTGGAGTTTAATAGAGCAGAGGTTGAAGTAAAAGCCAGTGGTGTTCATTGTGATATAAAAAAAGGAATTGAGGAAGAAGAGAGGGAAAAAAGGGGGGATTTGCTACGGACACGTAGGGATTTGGCACGTTGGGTTTTTTAAAATTGCGGGATTTGAAAAAAGGTATTTGTTACGGGCACATAGGAATTTCGCAGGTGGACTTTTTTCAAAGATTACAGGATTCGAAAAAGTAGATATATTACCAACCATGGTGGAGCCAGACAAAGTATATAGTCCAGAAGATAACAGAGGATGAATCATTGTAAAAGAAATAAAAAAGAAGAGAAAAGAAAGGAGGAATAATTACAATGAAACCTGTAAGTCATGCAATATTTAAATGCTGACAGATATGGGAACTTAATTTTTCCCTTCACTGACCACATTTCTGCGCCGATTGTTCTTTGTTTGCAGATGAGTGTACCTTAGTTAAGGGTGTAAATTCCGCGAGGAAAAGTGAGGCAGTGAAAATCAACTTTTCGGGGTTGCAATAGATGTTCAATGTTGAAATCCCGAATTCCTGTGTAGACGGGCGAGGGCCTGTCCACATGAGCCAATATTTTCTATGGTGAGCAACATCCTTTCTTTTTTTTCAAAAGTCATGGTAAAACAATCTTGAGGCTATACTGCTCCATACAGTGGACTGGGTATCTTGGCCATTATGTAAATTTTGTTGGAAATAGGCTGAGGAATGCTCATGGTTACTTTTGTCATTAGCATCACTTGTTCTTTAAGGCAGTGAAGCTCTCCCAAGATTCAAGGCGAGAGTAAGCGGGTT
Organism: Chlamydoabsidia padenii; assembly: GCA_025330725.1. Lineage (NCBI taxonomy): Eukaryota > Fungi > Mucoromycota > Mucoromycetes > Mucorales > Cunninghamellaceae > Chlamydoabsidia > Chlamydoabsidia padenii. The sequence continues at coordinate 371,927 of JAIWND010000021.1, read as the reverse complement.
TTGAATCAAGTTTTGTCTTGTGTGTCAATTTTCATTCTGCAACTTTTTTTTTTTTTTTTTTTTTTTTTTACAAAAGTCAGGGTAAAACGATCTTGAGGCTATACTGCTCCATACAGTGGACTTGGTACAATGGTCATTATGTAAACTTTGTTGGATATAGGTCAAGGGATGCACATGGTCATTTTTGTCATTAGCATCACTTGTTCCTTGAGACAATAGAGCTCTCTTAAGATTCCAGATGAGGGTAAGCGGGTTTTGAAATAAGTTTTATCTTGTGTGTCAATTTTTCATTCTGCAAAAGTCAGGGTAAAACGATCTTGAGGCTATACTTCTCTATACAAGGGACTTGGTACAATGGTCATTATGTAAAGTTTGTTGTAAATAGGCTAATGAATGTTCATGGTCACTTTTGTCGTGAGCATCTCTTGTTCATTAAGGCAGGGGAGCCGTCTTAAGAGTCAAGGTGAGGGTAAGCGGGTTTTGAACCAAGTTTGGTCTTGTGTGTCAAATTTTCACTCTGCAACTTTTTTTTTTTTTTTTTTTTTTTTTACAAAAGTCAGGGTAAAACGATCTTGAGGCTATACTTCTCTATACAAGGGACTTGGTACAATGGCCATTATGTAAAATTTGTTGTAAATAGGCTAATGAATGTTCATGGTCACTCTTGTCATTAGCATCACTTGTCCATTGAGGCAGTGAAGCTTTGCTAACAATTCAAGGCAAAGTATCAGCATCGTAAATTCAAAACCTGTCGGGAGTTCAATTTATGTGATTTTTTGGGGAAGGGAAAGGTTTGTATTTTGCAGGAAAAAAGGTGTACAGACCAACCTTCCAGATTCATTTCCCTTACACTATTTCCAGTGTGGATATACTAGTATTCTCAATGTGTGTTGATGAATTTTACGTTTTCTGCCTTGGGTTCGTAGACCTGTCTGTATTCACTGGGAAAAGTGCATCTTTCTTTTCAATCGAGGCTTTTTATTTTTTCCTGCTACATATGCCATATTTGTGCTTGTAATCCAATACTTCAGTCATGCCATATATCGCAATTTGACAGGTGACCCTGTAAATTCCCCACAGCATACCTTAAAAAAAAAGAAGAGATAGATGTAACATATTGCTTGATATACAAATAAACTGTTTTATTAATCAATCTGGGCATAATAAAAAGAGAGAAGGGAAATGATGATAAAGTAAGTCTAGTGTCTAAATAAATGGATCCAAATAGGAATGGGTTTGTCGCTATTCTAAGTTGAGGAGGATGAGTGGTAAAAGTAATGTGCAGTAACCAAAGGAAGAAGTGTTGTTCACAGTGTGGTGGTTCCTGATGCCGTTTGTTGTTGTCTAGCACGCTTTTCTGCCATCTTTGCAAGTTTTAATTTGTCCAGTTCTTCTCGAGAAGTCCTATATTAAAGTCAAGATGTAACAAAAGTCAGTTTTTCATTCAAGGTGTGTGTGTGGAGGGGACCTACCATTCATTCAAACAACTGTTCATTGTTTTTAACTTTGAGCGGCAGGACCACATGACAGTGACATTATGTTCTTTGCTACATTCGACAAAATCTACCAAAGAAGAGAGTAAAAAAAAACAACGTAAAGTGAGTGAGAGAAGGGGGGTCTTTTTTTTTGTTGTTACCTTTTACAGATTCTTGACACCGTTTCAAAGCCTTTTCTTTGAGATCCTTAAAACAAGCTTCTTCTTCGTTTCGACTTAGAGGATGCATTTCACTTGACTTGTCCATAAAAGGATTGGTCATGGTTTGTTCCACCGTTTTGCCCATGTTGTTTGGTTTTTGAAAGAAGGAAGGAAGGAAAAAAAAAAAAAAAGAATGAGCGGCTCACCTTTTTTTTTTATTTGAATGATTTTGAAATCCCGCCGGCGTGACTTTAACAGGCTGCTCATGCGATGGCACTCAATGATTATGTTCAAGAATAACATGATGTTTCTACTACTTTTGAATATTAATATAGTTTATATAAAACTGGCGTTGAAGATAATTTGTACATAAATTCGAATTACTTTACGAGATAGTGATTACACTGAAAGATCCTATTGTCCCTTACTATTTTCAATCCCGCCCATGCATGAGTCAGTATTTTCAAGAAACCAGGAGTAATCTACCACTTGTCCATGTGCCTAGTAATGAAATACGAATCATACATCTGGGATTCATGCCTAACGAGTACGTATATGCTCGGTATTCCTATATATGTTACTACTACCTAAATGAAAAGAAAATGATCAACTTGGTTTTAAGAGTGGTTATCCACTTTACGCCAAAAGAATAAACCATATCATACTACGAGAAGCAACCCGTCAAGTAAATGTATAAGATTATCGACCGGTAGATAAATGAAATCGGGGGTTTAATTTACACCCAGCCCCACGATCTGCATAAATGAATCCAAATGCCCACCCACCTTCAGCAACATTTTATCATCCAATCATTATCATATAGACATCGTAAACATAGCCCAAGAGTGTTTATTAAGTTGATGCTTGTTTCAAAGTAATAATAATAATAATAATAATAAAAGTCATACAGTATACTATTCTATCCAACTAGTTTGCGTGCTTTACTGTTTTTCCTTTTTTTTCCTTTAGTCGTTTCACAGTGCAATAATGGTTCCAAATATCCCTGATATGACGATGGCTGTTCATCTTTTCCTTTACCTTGACCGAGTCCTGACCAAATTCCACCATGAGCTGATACACTTGTTCCATTTCCGCAAAAGACCAAGGCGAGCGATCAAAAGCGGGATCCAAAGCATACCGATAGTGTGTTGAGATTTGTCGAGCTGTACGTGGAGACTTGATGGCTTCTTTGATCGCCTTGAAGTTGTTCTTCCCATACTTTTCCACTGCGAGCAATATATCCTTGTCCTCTTGTTCCGTAAATCGACCTTTAAGAGTAGGAGACATCTGGTAGCGGTATTTCTCCAAACATTGTCGAGGCGATCGTGTCCCGAGCAAGTCAGACACATGGCACCAGTCATGCACCCCCAGTTGAGACACCAGCGCCTGGAATCGGTCAGTTTCTTGTTGACTCCAACGACCATGTTTCCATTGTGGGTTGAGACTGTGGTACCAGGTATGCTTGATATGTGTTAATTTGCGAAGTTGCGGTAGTTGAAGTTGTACCACACTCCAATTGATCGTTTCCGTCGTCTTTGTCAGTCGTCGCAAGGCCTCCAGTTCGTCCTTTTCCCAAGGACCAAGCTTGTACTTTTCATTTTTTAGTTCGGGGAAGAGTCGAAGGCAACGTTGGTAGACGGCACCTATACTGCGGTCGCCCAGCTGGTTGGCGAGGAATGTGTATCGAGGTCCATTGCTATTGTAGAGTTGTGTCAGTTTGGCATCTTCTTCCGCTGTCCATAATCGTCGTGAATATTTGGCTGGTGTTACTCGTGTACCGCTTCGAAACATTTCATAGTCTTGAATGGCTTTGCGTCGTGAAGCATCCACTGTATCATCCTGGGTGTCGATCGTGTTGGTGCTAATCGTTCGAATGACTAGAGGCCTTGTTGCTGTTGATAGGTGTATGAATGGTCGCTGTAGATACGATGACGTCAAAGATCTTTTTATGATGGAGCAATAGTTGGAAGATCCTTTGAGGTGGGTCAAAAAGAAGGAGGGTAACATTATAAAAGTGTAGTGTCAAACAAGAAAAACAAAAAAGAAAGAGCAAGAAAAAGTCAATTCAAATCCCGATTTTTTAAAGTGTGAGATTTTTTTTTTTTCCACGGTCTTCTTCTTTTCTTCATTCTTATTTACTTTGAAGAGCGATGGATACCAAGTAAACTAATATGAATGCCATGCCTTTATGTTAACTTACATTCGTTATCAACCTTTAGAACGATGACTATTCTCTTCTCTCAGCTTAAAGGCAAGTGCAAAAGCACATACTCATAACCCCCAAGAACCCACCATGAACTAATAACTCTTTCCCATGTCAAATAGAAAATCCTCTGAACTGGGCATTGTTGGCGGTCTTGGCGTATGTGGTGAAATCATATGCTCACTCTAGTAAACCGGCGGTCATTGAAGCCGAACATCCCAAAGTATTTCTCTTCCGTAATTATTCACCATTAGACCTTTTACAGTATGATGGCACTTCTAAAGAAAATGGTGGTCGTATCTTGATGGGGGTCAATGGTAGTGTCTATGATGTGACCAAAGGACGAAACTTTTATGGACCAGGTAAATTAAAATAAAAAGGGTAAGAAGGTGTAGGAAAAACTAATAATAACTGATTTGATTGGTTGATCATAATAGAAGGACCTTATGCCAACTTTGGTGGACATGATGCTTCTCGTGGATTGGCCAAACATTCATTTGACAGTGACATGGTGTGTGACCCTAATGGACCGATTGATAAATTGGAAGACCTCAATGCTGAAGAATGGGAAGCCTTGCGCGACTGGGAACAACATTTTAACACCAAATATTTACTTGTCGGGAAACTGGTCGAGAATGAATGAAACAATAGCTTGGTTAGGTGTCGTATTTAATCATGTGTTTGGGTGACTTGGTCATGCAATAAAAGATAAAGGTATTCTCTCATCTATAAAATACCTGTGGCCTTTTTTTTTTTTTACTAATCTTCTTCCTCTTCCTCTTTCTCTCTTTTTTATTTTTATTTTTATTATCTTGACTTGGGCTCTTATCCTATTCACTGATGCACAAATAGTTCTTTATACTATCCTTTTTGTAATTCCTCAATACCACCTTTACTCTACTACTACTACTACTATTACTACTACTACTATTACTACTATTACTACTACTACTACTATAGCAACAACAAGGACAACAAGACCAAACCAATGCTGGCAATAAACGATCATCCATCCTCTTCGGCCTTTCAAAGAATTCCCGACGAACTTCAAATCAAAATTCTTGGGTATTTAACTGTGCAAGACCTTTTAAAAGTAACCGGGGTAGGTTTTTACAAATCCTTAAAACGAGGTATGTATGTATGACATTCCTATTTTACTCCTCATTATTCATTATTTTAAATAGGTATGTCATAAATGGTATAATTTGGCTTATGAAGGCAGTCTATGGCAAATCATCGATACTACTCCATTCTACAAATCAATTCCTGGTGGTCAACTACTCAAGATTGGATTGGCTGCTGGTAACTTTCTCAAGGTTGCAAATTTCAGGTAAAAACTCATATATATATATATATATATATGTATCACTATCCTATGACTCGGACTAATAATGATTTGGCAATAAAAAAGAGGATGTCTTCAGCTGACCAGCCATATGTTACGGGTACTATCAGAATATTGTATCAACGTGGAATCATTGCATCTGAAGGATTGTCGAAGGATATCTACACCAAGTATTGCCTGCTTTTTACAACATGCTACTCGCCTTACCTTACTGGATCTCTCTGGATTGGATAGTGTAAAGAACTCTACACTTCAAGTCATTGGTCAATATTTGCCTTTTTTGGAAAAGCTCAACCTCTCTTGGTGCAAGAACATTACAGGTCAAGGTCTTCAACAACTGGTGATGGATGGTGGACAATGCCACTCGTTGACTTTGTTAAAGTTGAATGGTGTTGCTTTGATTGATGAAACCACCCTGGGTCACTTGGCCGATCACTCTCCCAAGCTCCGACAATTATCACTAGCCTCATGCCCTGGTCTCACCGACGCAGCCTTGGGTCGACTCCTCTCACCAACGACTGAATGTAGACTGACTCATTTGAATCTCACTAACTGCTCACGACTCACCGATCGGGCATTGCAACACTTGGCTCTACATGGAGGTGACCAACTGGCACATTTAGAACTGGCAGGATGCAATCGTCTGACTGATACTGGGTTTGCTTTTATGGCCCTTCGACTTCGGTCCTTGGTGTACCTGGATTTGGAAGATGTGATCCAGATCACGTCGATCACAGTCAGAGCTCTGGCCAACAATCAACCTCACCTCAAACGCCTCTGCCTATCGAATTGCACTCATATCGATGACGACGCTGCCCAGTACTTGCTCTTGCATGGTGTTTGTACGACATTGGAATACTTGGAACTGGACGACTGTGGGATTACGGATGCCTTTTTGGACACTCTGGCGACATTTCTTGTGGATCAACATCAGAAGAAGCAACAACAACAGCATAAAACAAGGTTATTTACACTTCAGCAATCTTCCTCGACAGACTCTGGATTCACGGAAACTTATCTATCCTCCTCACCACTCTCGACTAGCTCACTTTTTGGTAGTAACAAAAGCAATCCATCCATCCATCATACTCAAGGGGGTGAGCTAGACGAAGAAGAAGAAGATAAAGAAGAAGAACCAAGGCGGCTGACAATCAGGGTATTGGATTGTGGCAACATATCTGAATCAGGTATTCGGTCAGCCATGGACAAGGCACATCCTTTTTTGGTCATCAAGAGCTTTTACACATGGCGCGATGAAAACGATGATCCTCAACAACAAGAACAACAACAACCAGTGGACACAAGACAACAACAACAACAACATTCCCATCCTTCTACAGGTCGAAACCTAGCTGACGGACATAGAAATCAAATGACTGGACAACCCTCTTCTTTAGGATGTATCATATTGTAGTAACCTAGTATAGTTTATCAATAAAGAAGACATTTTTTTTATTTTTATTTGAATATGGTATAATAATAATAGTAATAATAGTTTTTTTTGGGGAGGAATTTAGAACCAGTTTAATCTATATTTTTTGTGTGTGTTTTATCCTTTAGAGCAGCTTGTTGCATGACCCGCTGGACCCCTCGTTGATTCCCATACTGTTGTGCATTCTTCCTAGCCAATTCCAGATCCCGACTTGTTTTTGCATGATGACGATCCAGCGCCTGGAGCCACCGACTACCAAAGGGTGCATAGAGCAAATTAGTGACAGCCAAAGTAATCATAATACCAGAGAGGAGAGCAAATATAGTAGCATTTGAAGCATATCTTGTTTTATGATGAGAGGACCAAACACCGCCTCGGTAGGTCACATTATCATAGTCTTTGTAATGGTATCGTGGTGGTGGTGGTGGTGATGATGATGAGTGGTGACTAAAATCCCAACCATAGCCTGTGTTTAGATAAGCAGTGCGTCGTTCGGGTTGTTTAAGAAAGTCATAAGCATCTGAGACTTGTTGGAATGCTTGGGCTGTCCTTTGTTTGAGTTCTTCATCACCCGTTGCCACTCGATCGGGATGGAGTGTCTTTGCTAATTCGTAATACCTTTTTTTAATATCGGCCTGTGTGGCATGCCGAGGAAGTTGGAGAATGTCGTAGGGTGATTTTCGTGAATGGGTTGAGAAGAATCGATAGCAAGTTTTTGTCCACATGGAGCTAAAAAAAAAGTTTGGAAAAGAAGAATGAGGAAAAAGTTCATGGTAAACCTGCAATGAGTGCCAATTTTCATTGGACAGCGGGATTTTAAATGGTTTGCCTTTCTGACACATAATGAATTGATCCTTTTTTTTCCCTTCTTTTCTCTTTTCTTAATTATTATGCCAGCAAATACCTCAGTCATTCAACTCTGAACCCTTGATTGGAATGGACTTTACTCGACGACGAACAACTTGTTAACGAAATATCATATAGTGACATTCAGGTCTCCTCTTATGAACTAGTTCAAGTTGCTTAGAAAGTGGTCAGCACTGTTTATCCTTCCTGGAACAAATTTATACAATGCAAGGATATCTTTGGCAACATTATCTTCAACGATGATAAAGGTATAAAAAAAGTGTCTTGTAAACATATGATGATCACTAAATAACATGTTTTTTTTTGTATTTAAGACAAAGCTGATCTTATAGATTATTGAATATGGAGGTTATGCTTATCGTGGATTCGATATTTGAATTTGATTACTCGAAATATCCCAACAAGACATACCAAATCAAATGACTCCAATGGTATTTACAAGCTACTAATATTGGAGGTAAGGAAAGAAAAAAAAATGGGAGAAGATCGTGGTAATAGGCTAACATGATTCACTTTATGATATATAGAGCCACTTACCAAGGATCAAGTCAACAGGTTATACCTTGAAGTCAATGAATTCTCTCTAGTCTCTCATTTTTATTGGGACTTATGGGGCGTGATTCAAGCAATGGTATCGGATATCGATTATATGGAATATGCTGTCCATCGGTATGATGAAGAAAAAAAACCCAAGTCTTGGCCACTTTAGATTCATAGTTTGTAGTTTTATATTCCCCCCCCTCTCTTAACCGTCATTAAGATGATCTTATTTTATCAAATAAAACCTTTTGTTTAAACATATCTTCTTCTCAAAACTTGAAGGGATTACTTTTCCCACCTGTCTTCTTTGTATATAGGTATTGCATTATGCATAAAATGTAAATCCCGCTTAAATAATTTAAACCCCGTACATCCGGGAACTGGCATGTGTTTACTTCTCAACAGGAGATCATATAATCTCAAGCCTGTCCTGTCTGGCAGTAGGTTTTGAGCTAAAGAATGTTAATTGGGAGTACATATCAACAAAAATCTGCATTATCCATAATCATTGAAAAGGATTAACAAGTTTATGAATGATAATAATAATATAAAGTTGTTTATTTATTTGAGTTTTTGTTTATATAAAGACAAGTCAAAGAGTACAATTGGGGAATTTATGAGGAAGTAGATGCTATACCTAGTTTGCAATAAATGTAATGTTTTATGTGTGTGTGTTTTCAAGTAAAAGCTAATAGTAATAAAAAACAGTATAATGTTGTGTGTGTATATATCAAAAGATTGGTAAACAAAGGTGATGTTGTTCGAGTCCCACCCATCAGATCCTAAGCTTTAGATTCCATCTTGATCCCTTCTTCTTCATTTCCTTTTCCGTTCGCAGGATATTCTTCCACCGGATGAGCCACTTGAGGACGCCATTGTTGCCAGTTGGGTGCGTAATTGTGCTGATATGTATCGACAGGTGGAGGAGGAATACTAATAAAAAAAAAAAAAAAGGAGAGGGAAGGTGTTAATCCATCAAATAAGTTATTTCTTTATCTTTTTAATACCTTGAAGAGGGTCCATAGCCAGGAGGGTGATGATAGTAAGGCATTGGCGGTTGTGGCTGAGAATAATAAGCATGATGATTATTGTGCTGTTCATGGGGACCAGGACGAGACAAATAAGGAGCATGATCTGATGAATGATTCCCCGGATGAAGTTGACCTGGTGAAGATGCCATTCTGTAACGCGCCCACTGCTGTTGTTGCTGCTGTTGATGGTGATGTTCTTGCTGTTGATGATGATGTTCTTGCTGTTGCTGTTGATGATGTTCTTCGTCTTTAAAGTGATCATATGCGGAAGGTGCTGATTCCGATCGATGCATATGTGGCGCATAATGTTGTTGTTGATGATGTTGTTGAATCGAAGAAGGATATGGAGAGTCGTAAACACTAGTCTCTGGCCTGCTGGGTACTGGTGGATACGAGTGTGGCGGTGGCACTGGTGACTGATGTTGAGGAGACGTAGGTGAAGATGCATGATACTCATAAGGCCCTGATGGATGGTGAATAGGATGTTGACTATTGGGTGCCACGGATCCATAGGCATAGTGCATTCCACTGTTGTTGTTATTAGTGTTGTGAGCTGAATGAGGAGGGTAATCATAAGAAGATGGATATTCGGGCGCATACATTGTTGAAGAGGATGCTGCATGAGATGAAAAAGTGGGTGTATGGCCAGGAATCATAGGTGGTGATGTCAATGCCGAGTAACTATGTGACGAAGGGTGATGACGGTATTGATGGCGACGCAAGGGACCCCCAACAGTTGCCGAAGATGATCCGTTTGATTCTGCATAGTGACCAGGACTACGACCACGCACAACAAGGGGTTGAGATTGTGTTGACGCCACAGGTACCAATTTACCCGAGTAACGCATTTTTGCATATAGTTCCATCATGATCACATAGTATTGTTGAGCCGCCCGCCTTTTCCCATTATTAGCCGTTGCAGATTTGAATTGTATCCGTTCAAAAGTGACAATGGATTGATTGGCACCCACCGAGCTAAAGGAGAGATTGCCGCCAGGTCGAATAGGTTTTGGTTCCGGGGTATTTTGAGGACCCTTGTCGCGTTTGGCGGTATGTTGAATCAAGAGAATTTGTTTGTCGTTGTCTGATAAACGAGCAGTAATTCCCATATAGAATTGCTCGACTTCATGAAGCATATCTTGATCTTGGACAAAGCAAGGAAGTTCTTGACCATCGTATAATACCACCACACTTTGTAAAGAGAAGGAACTGCTGACTTGAAAGTAGTTTCGACGATAACAGGTCCAGTCATTGTCCGCCAAAAAGAAGCCACGATCCACTTTTGATTGAATATGGACATCCAATCTATAAAAGTACAAAAAATGATTAATAACCATACACTTGTTTGTTCTCTGCCTCCCCCTCCCCTTTCCCATCTGTACTTACACAGTTGATTTATCAGTTGCATAGATGTTACCATTGTATTTTGTCATACCAAAAGTAGGAGTGTCACTTGTATAATCAGATTCCCGGCGTTTGCGTCTGACACTATTGTTGACCAAGTAAGGATGTGAAGTGCCATGCAGAGGTGCTTCTTGTTGTGGTTGGAGTCCTTGTGGTGAAGGTGGCTGAGTGGTAGAGTGTAGTGGTTGAAGAGTAGGCGATCCTGTTGGCTTGGGCGTAGTAGGTTGAGACATTGACACACTATATGATTTTTTTTTTTTTTTTTTTTTTAAAAAAAAAGTCAGTTCCAATCAAGTGAAACGCAAATACAATAAACAAATAAAGTAACTTACTGAGAGTACGGTCTTGTCGGAGAGTCTGGTTTGACAGGGCTTGAGGAAAGCGTGGCAGCTGAATCAGTGGTCCTATTTTTTGAAGATTGTTGTTGGTCTTGAGAGTAATGGTTGGAAGGTTGTGAGTCCCTATTGCTAAAAAAGAAGAGAGTGAGTTCACCAATACAAAATAACTTGTTATCCATTTCAAGCGTGGCGCTTTTAATAAAAGTCACCTTCTTCTTCTTCTTTTTCCTTACCTTGAGTTATAATCCAAAGAGTTAGACTGCATATCCAGTGAATCAGACGTAGGTGGTGGTACAGTAGAAGAATGAGGTTGGGGAAGGGAACGTAGCATGTCGAACCCGAATGACAAGTTGTATATATGTATTAAATATGAAAAAGAGAAGGTGGATGAAGAAGTAAAAGGGGCAAACAATGTCTTGAGCGTATCAAGTTTAGTTAAACTATATAATTAATGCGTCTATGAATGTTAAAGACAGCTAGTTAATTATTTCCCAATGACAATGCAAAGTTTAAAAAAAAAAAAAAAAAAAGTAAAAGAGAAAGGGAATAACAAAACAACAAGGGCGGGTTCCTTTTTTTTATTTTTTTATTTATGTGTGTGAGTGAGATGGTATTTTTAAAATGCCGCTCGTCCCCATTCTGTGATTTGAAAAAACACCAATGATAGCCGGGTCAATCAATTTATACATTGAAACCCCGTCATAAAAAAAAGGGACAAAGAGAAGATGGATGTGAGTGGGTCATCATGCCATTCTTGTATAACGTCAAAACAGTAACAACACTTTTTAACATGCTATCACAAAGGAATGAGGGGGATGTAATATTAAAAGAGTTTATTACTGCTTTTTTGATCTCCACCAAACAGGTCAATCACATTATTAAAAACGTTCACTCCCCGCCATGTAGATTAAAAAGAGCGACAAAGTTTAAATAACAAACATGAATACACAGCAACAAGTAGTATATTTATTTAGTTTTATTTATTTAAAAAAGAGTTCTTTATGATCTACGACGAGAGCTATTACTATCATGAGGGGTCATTTTCATTTCGTGTTGTTGACCTTGCATATCTACGGCAATATAACGATCACCATCCTTGTAACCAGCATTGCTTGTGACAGTCGAAGTTGAAGAAGATTGAGACATTCTTGGTAAAGGTCGACCGGAGGTAGGAGAAGTGGCTCGTTTGGTTTCCAAGAACGCTTCTTGACAGCTTTCCATTGACGATTTCCGCATGACAAATCCAGATCCTTGGTTTACCAATAAAGCATGATCACGTAAAAACTGTGATAGTTCAGTCCATCCTATTTCAAATCCAAAAAAAAAAAAAGCGCATGAGTTAAAGCAATAACATATTCCCCCCCCCAACAAAAAAAAAAAAGGCTTACCTCCACCCACTCGGACCATCACCATATGACTTTTCAAGATACGACAATAAACCACCTTGTCACCAAAACGATATCGACCCGCTTCACCAGGTACCATTTGTAATTCCACCTTGTAAGGAGCCTTGTTGACAATACGCCCGATTTCCATATCCAAGTCATTTTTCGGATCAGCCACATAAGAATTAGGTGCAGGCGGCGGTCGAATTGCATTGGTGAATGATGATTTCCGTCCTGCACTTTTACGTTGAGCCTGTAGTAATGGTGATGAGGATGATGAGATAGATGAAGCCACCCGGCGTCTGGAAGATACTGTAGTTGATGTTGCTGTCGATGCTGTCATGGGCGGTGAAGGCATCTTGGACGGCAGTGATATTTTCCTACTTCGTAAACCAGAGAGTCGAGGACTTGTGCTGGTGCTACTACTACTGCTACTGCTACTGCCACTGCTGCTGGTCGATCCAATCCATTGAAGCCATTCCTTCATCCTGTCGTTAAAGCGCTGTTCTAATTTAGACCTCTTCACCACCAGTTGTGTATAATCAGCTGAGGATTCCATCAGTAATGCTGACTGTCGTGCTTTTTCCATGCTGATATCAAGTGCCCCACTATAGATCTTGTGCTTGGTTTCCAGTTCCACCGCCACAGCATGTCCATCCACCATCACGAAACGAGTCGCCACCATCAGTTCAGGGTTGTTCTTGTCAATCACTTGTTCCATAGCATACATATAACCATGCACTTCGGCTGCCGCGGCAAAGTATTGACACTTTGTGATACCATGACGGAGATGCTGTTTGTGTTGTTGTACCTTGTTTTCCCATTTGATTATTACATTGTCCACATCACCAATCGAGACAGCCGCCGCCAAACCATCCAAAGTGTTCTTGAGTTCCATAGCTTTTGACTTGATCAGAGGCCGCATTTCATGCTCCATTATCGTCAATGATTGCTCGGCCACCACCAGATCTTGTTCTTGACCCATCGTTTGCACCATGCTGTCATCATCAGTAGTATCCTTGCCACCATCATAAAACCCGGCCACCAAAGCATCAGCACGTTCACAAGATGTATCCACCAAAGCTGACAGTTCTTGCCATTGTTGTTCCGCCTCTTTTCCCATTTGAGTGTGTGTGACGGTCGAGGCCGCCTCGGCCAACTGTGCCTGGATATTCTGCCACCTGGATTCGATTACTTGAACCAATGAATGAATAGCTTGTTCCACATGCTGACCAACCGCCTTCACCGTCAAGTCTTCTTTCATACTTTGATCCACAGATGAGAGCCAGTCTTGCACCTTATCAAAGAATCCTGCAAGTTCCTTCTTTTCATAATTGGCCATCCGGTATTCCCACACACGCAAGTCCAGTCGCCAATCATCCAAAGAGCCAGAAGATGCTTCAAGTACAAACTGATCCAATTCTTTGCTAGCTTCATCCAACCATGATAATAAACTTGTCGCTTGTCGTCCACAGGCAAGACCAGTCGCCAAAAGAGTACGACTGCAATGTTGTTCTATGTCCATCGCACTTGATAATTTATCCACCGATTGCTGACAAAGATTGACCAAAGTATTCAGCGAATCATCGTTCTTGCCACCACAGAGAGCCTTTAAAGAGGTTATGGTACTAGTGAGCAGCAAGCCAATGGATCCAGTTTCCGCCATTTGAGCCATCAAACCATCCCATTGTTGCAACAAAACGAGTCCACCATCATCATTAAACAGCTTCATACCAGTAATGTCGTCCAGTCGCTTTGAAATAATGCTTGATTGTTGGTTTGCTTCTTGTATAGCACATTTCAAAAGACCAGTAAGAATGCCATCCGCCACCATCGATAATTCACCAGACCGAGTTACAAAGACATTTCTATTGTGATCATCATCTGTATTGCCAGGTACCATCCCATGCACCGTCGCCAACATAGTATGCGCATCTTGATAGATCTTCAAAAGCACATCACAGGTAGAAGCCAAATCAGTCTTGATCACCATGGTTGTTGTATCCATATAATCATGCACTGGACCCAATATCGCTTCCACCCTATCCAAAGATGCCAAGAGATCACGCCATTGGCCGAGATCCAACACCAAACGCTGCACATCTTGTGTATCTTTACGAGCCGCTTGCCAGAGATCATCCAATTGAGCTTGACGACTTGCCACATCCACTTCTTCTTGCTGGAGCTGAATCAATTGACAGAGGCACTTGACATCATTGTAGGAGACCGAGTGGACCGTATCCAGTAAATGCTTGATGGCTTGTTGTTTGAGACCCAATGCTTGTTCGTGGTCTTGATAGACAGACGGAGTTGAGCCCGAGACCATCCTACCATGTTCTGAGGTCGCCAGCGCCAGTTCATCCCGAACCTGTTGGAGTGACAATGTCAATGCAGCCACACTGTCTTTATGCGCTCGGACCAATCGATTGTGATGAGACGCCTTGAGAGCCGAGGATAAACGAAGATGTAAAGCAGTGACCGTACATTCCGCCTTGTCGAAAACCATTTGTATCTTGTCTTGACCAAGTTCCTGCTGATCGTCACCATGTGTTGCCGTACCAGCTAACAGTTGCACATACTGTTCCCGCAAAGAGCCAAAGAGTTGCTGATCCACAGATACCTTGATGTCATCGATCCATTGCTGTATATCTTCTTCAGTAGCCATGTCACCTTGTTCATTCAATACAACATCCATATGGTTGCACTTGTCTTCCAGTTTCTTGGCCGTTTGCAGATAGTTGACCACATTCGAAAGTATCTTCAAATGACCAAAAGTGCCTATTGCCAATTGTTGTTGCTGTTCTTCCAAGACTGCCGGCATTTTGATATTGCTGGGATAGTGCTGCTGAGTGATCGTGAAGAGTTGTTGAAGCTGCTGTAGTGGATCAATTTCATAATCACGAATGGTGGTAATAGTCGCATTGATGTCATCTTTGTCGGCATCACTACTGGCATTGGTGAGATGATGCTGTAACCAAGAGTTGATAGAGTGTTGACCTTGTTGTAATACTTCCATATCATGCCGCCATTGCTTTTCCCAAAGTGATCTTTTACCCCATGCATCAAGACCACTTGCCATTTGTACCAAGGAAGCCAGCAAGTCCCCATAAGCATTCAGCACCTGCCATCGAACTTTATCGTCCACTACCAAAAGTGAGAGAGGATAAATGATTTGAGAGCCAGATTCCTGCCAGAGCTGCACCGCCGATGATTCCAAAGCTTGAATATCTTGATCCACCAATTCGATGCTATTGTTGCTATCATCGTCGACCTTGATCACCTTTTCAGACCTGAGACCTTCATCCAGTCGAGCACCAATAGATTGACTTGATTGATTAATATCATCAACCCATGACATGTACTCGTTTACCAATTTTGATTGAGAGATAGCCGAGCAAGTCGCATCCAAGAGCTTGTAGAGTTCCACCACCTCTTCGTCTAGTAGATGTTGACGTTGGCGAATCCGACTGATTGACATGGATGATGATGTGCCTGAGCCAATATCGTCATTACTGTTATCCACCAAAAGACCAAATAATTGTTGCAATTGATCAATGTTCTGCTTGTGACCCAAGATTTGTTGTCGCATGTCATCCAAATCACTATCGTCATTTTCAGACCAGCCCCGAGCGGAGTTTTCAGACCCACCGCCGATTTTATGCAGATTGCCCGAGATTGCCTTGACCCAGGTACTAGTTATACACCATTGTTGTTCCCAATCGGATCGTTTCTGAAGCACCCCCAGTCGATGATCATAGTCCGCCAACCATTTTTTCCCCTTGTCTAACAATAATTGCACCTCTTGAGCAAGTGTAGCAGCCACATTACCACCATCCTTGATCCATTGGTCAAACAGCAGCACGATATCCCCAAAATGCCGCCTGCATGAGGAATAATCTTGATCCAGTCCATGTCGATCACCAACACAGCAAGTCCAAGGATCAAATAGAGAAGACATCATGACATCCACCTGCATCGATAGTTGTTGCTTGATGGCCTCCAGCGCCTGTTGTTGTTTTAATCCAATACAAGCAAGTCGAAATCCATCCAAAGCTTGATGATAAGACACTTTGCAGCCATTCAATATATCCCGCCAGTCTTGCACAAGAGTTGAGAGCACCCTAATTTCATCTTCACCCAAAAGAGTCGCATCATCACCAACAGAGCCTGTTACAACCGAGGACCCCAACACCAAAAGCTGAGCAATTCGTCGATCCATGTCTTGCACGCATTGTTCCATCCATGATCTTTGTGCAGAGTTGTCCGATTCCAGTTGCTTCACCAGTTGAGTCACATCGATTTGTACCATTTGACATTGTTGCACAAAATCCTCGACACAATGTTTACGAGTGATGGCGATTCGAGTCCTTTCTAAAGCACGTTCCAGTTGATGCCACTTTTGAGCAAAGACCTTGTACTCACCATCCACCGATTCCATCATTGTAGAAGAAGACGACGACACCAGTTGTAGGCGACGATGCATACAAAGGACCATGGCATATCCACCTTGTTGAGTATCATTACCAAAATCAGCCACCCTTTTTGACAAGATCTTCCATTGCTGCCACATGGTCGTACAAGATAGGTCCGCATCAGTCCACCGTGTTGCCTGTCGAGCCAAACCCAACACTGAATCAAGAATACCACCAAGACGATTCAAGGAGCAAGTGTAAATCGTCTGCCATTCATTCAAAGATCGTACCCACTTGATTTGACGAGAGACTTGATCAGAGGTTGATACTAACCCATCCAATTCATCCAATGTTTTGATAACCGTACCCAAAGTAACATGAGCCACCCAATCTTTTGATGATGTTGAAGAATGAGAAGAGCCAAGTGGAGATGAATGTCGATGGTAGTATTCAGTCAGTGCCACCACGTCGGTATTTTCTTGACGGTAAAGTGATACAGAATCCAACCATGCAGAGAATCCATCCACCTGACCATCCGCCCTGATCTTGATTTGTTCCAGTGACATGTGCTGTTCCGAGACCCAGTTTTGGACCCGACTTGATTGTTGAAAGAGACCCAAAGCAGTTTGCACCCAGGACCGGAGACAGACATGTCTTTGCACCAATACATCGATAAGATAAGAATGATCACCCTTGTTGGAAAGAGGGGTAGTCGTCAGTCTAGTTATTGATTCATCCATCATCTTTAACTGTCGCAGGAGTAGTTGTGTTGATTGGACAAGTTCATCACCTCCAATTAGCGTAGCTGCATCCATTGACGTCAATCGAGTAAAACCTACATACA
Organism: Chlamydoabsidia padenii; assembly: GCA_025330725.1. NCBI lineage: Eukaryota > Fungi > Mucoromycota > Mucoromycetes > Mucorales > Cunninghamellaceae > Chlamydoabsidia > Chlamydoabsidia padenii. The sequence continues at coordinate 354,490 of JAIWND010000021.1, read as the reverse complement.
CTTGCTGTAGTTGCTGTAATAATGACACTAGTGCAGATAATTGAATGGTATGAGGTTGGTGTAAAAAGTGGTGTACTGATTGATGAGTGGTCGCAATCCAATGTCTCGTCGTCAAGCAAGGCAAGGATGATGCTGACGATGTTGTGTCTCCGCCTACGCCGTTGCTGCTGGTATTATTTACCAAAGGTTGCCAATTTGGAAGAGTATCCGCGCTGATTGCTGCAGGTAGCTGTGCATGGTTCTCCTCATCAATGTTGTCGGGTGATGAATTGTGACCCAGTGTAGAATCGTCCGCCAGGCCATGATCAGGAGAAGAAGGTTGAGTGTTGGTTGGTGGAAATAATACCGAAGGGACAATGAGTTGGTCAACATAATCACCGATAGTTGCTGTATTGTCATCTTCAATGCCGATTTTGTCGTTGGTACTGTCATCATTATCGCCACTGTTGTTCCCTTGGTGATGATGATATAAATAGACTGCCAATGAATCAATTGCTGTATTCCAAAGTTGTTGTGCCAAGTCATCCGCCAAAAGAAGACACTCAATGCTTGTCTTTTCTTCTAGAATAGTCACGAGTGATGGTAAAGATCCAGGTGCGAATCGATGTATCAAACATAACAAGAGTTTCCCATGACCAAGGTCGTCGATAGATGATAATGCTGGTAATATCGATAGTGTTATATAGAATTCCAATTGACGCTGGATCCATAATAATAACTTTTGGTCAAGGACAACAGATTCGTCAGTGCTGCTGACTGATGCTGCTGAAGAAGTTAGTGATGAGTTTGACGATTGTGGTTGTGTGTAAATATCAAAGTTACCGTTTTTGTTGTTATTGTTACTGGTCACGTCATTGTTCGTACTGGTGATGGTATTATTGTTACTGCCATCGTTGTTGTCAGTTGTGCTGGTATCAATTGATTTGTTGTTTGTATAGACACCGTCGTGAATGAGCTTGTCAAAGGTTGATGGTGTACAAAACGTGTCGTGAAACATGGTCATATATGTGTATAATAGGAAGATAAAAATAACAATAACAATGTATGAAGAAGTGGGGATGAATGAGATTTATGAATGGAATATAACAAATTAGTCAGAAGGACAAGAGAGAGAGAGAGAGAGAGAGAGAGAGAGAGAGAGAAAGATAAAAGGGGAGGTAAAGTGTTTAGAAAGAAGAGTAGTAAAAGAAGGGTAAAGGGAGGAAGAATAAAAAGGGGAATAAGGGAAGAGAAGGAAATATAAACAATCAGGCCAGACAAAATCCTATTAAAAAAAAAAAAAAAAAAAGATAAAGGAGAAAGTTGCATATGATCAGTCTCCCTACTTGGAAAATGCACACCAGCTTTTGCACCACCCGAATACCACCCCGTCTTTTCTCTTTTCTCTTTCTTTATTCTTACCAAGATATGTGTTAAGGTTCCGCCGCCACCGTCAGGCTGTAGGTTTATTCTAGGAGAAAGAAGAAGAAGAAGAAGAAGAAGAAGAAGAAGAGAGAGAGTAGGTTAATATCTTTCTTTATACAATTTAATATTAAAAACTTACTTGTGACAGTGAGAGTACACGTAATACCCCTTTTTATTGGTAGTTCTTTTTTATTCATGGACCAGTCTGTTATCATATGTTTATGTTTTTTTTTTGCCATCTATGAAACAAACAAGCGAGAGAATGCGTTAGTGTTGGCGTCAGTAACATAATAAAGAGTATAAAACAGTTTAATATGCAAGTGGAATAAACTTACCCCGCCCATTGAGTCAAGAGAGATATACAACGTAAGTCGAATGAGATAGAGATCTATCAATAGCATCCATATAACACAGGCCAATCGTGAATGATCTTTTATGAAGGCAAAACGTGGTAAAGTAAAAGGAAGAGCAGGATCAAAAAAATGTGGCGGACATTTTTTCCCTGACTTACCGGGTAAGCGGGATTTGAAAATATAAAAAAAAGTAATCTCTCTTCACCTTTTCTTGCCCTTTTCTTTCTTTTATGCCATCCTCAATTCCTTCAACGTTTAACATTGCCACTTCTTTACAAACCAGAATATACAAATGAACATTATACCAACATGCAAAAGAAAATATACGTAAGCTTATATAATCCTCTCAAGAGATCACAGTACTCTTACCCTCTTTTATGCACATTGGGCTCAGCTATCTAATAAAGAACGACAAGGTGACCAGTACCACTCTTTAAAAAGTATATGGCGACAGTGGCAGCTTGATGAAACAACAGCAACGACAACTCAAGAAACAACAATCAAGGAATCAAGACTGGTTATTACTGGGATTGACTTGGTATTATACTATACTCGACATGCCAAGTGAAACAGCATCTTGTGTTTTTCAATTCCCACTAAGGTGGATCCGACATACGCTTTGCTGCTTCCTCGGGAAGGTAAATAGTAATAATTCTTATCTTTTGCTACACCAACTCACTGATCACTTTATCTTTGTTTCTCTAGGTATGTCCTCACCCTACTACTTACCCTTTGAGTTGAATGCTCTTACTACTGATAATGCTGATGTGCGTTTTAAAAGGTAAACCGCAAGAACAGGTACATACATTAAACTGACACCCTTTTTTTTAAAAAAAAAACTATAGTCCTGCTGCTGTAACAAAAGATATCCCTGCGTCTTGCTTTATGATTAAAATGTCTCGTGGTGGATGGGTAAGTCACTTTATAAAAGAAGAAGGTCATCATACATTCTATCGACTAATACAAAATTATCCTATCATTCGCTTTACAGACTTGTGAATCAAAAGCTGGAAGTTTTTGGCAAAACTGTCAAAAAATGGCTTGAAGGATGAACCCCGACACTCTAGTGGTCTACCAATCATTATAATCACAAGGGCTTATTAAGTGACATGGCGACAGGTGGTGATGACTATTGATCGCCATGTGGGATCAAATTAATAAGTAGGTTGGACAAGGATGTTTAATCTGATAAGCGATCTCATCCGTACTAACTAAATCTTGTCTTAAATAGAATGCATACTGTCCTTTGGAATCTATGGAATGGATTAATATTATAGTGACGTCTAACAGGATCAAGTGGCAATGTACGGAATCCCTCTCTTGGTCAGGCTCTGAAGCTCACTCTAATCTTTGAAGTTACCATGCTGCTTGGTTTTTGATTCTCATCCCTACTGGTATGGCCGTTCTTCTGGTGGTGGGTTTATATACAACAACGATGGTAGTATAGATTATCTCCTTCTTATCTTCCCCCCGATCTTTACAACAATATCCATTCTTTTGGGTCAAAGTCTCAGGATTTTAAAACCCGATATTCCGCTTTTGGTTTGACATATAAAAGGTTGATCCTTATTTAAAAAAATTTTCCCACCCCTTTTTATCTTTACTTTAATCCCTTTATTCCCATATTTACACCATGTCAAAATTATCACCCCTCATCACAACCAAGGATATTTCAGTGATTGGTGTCCCATTCAATGGCGGTCAACCTCGTGAAGGTGTGCAAGGCGGACCTCAAAAGATCATCGAACATGGCCTCTTGGAACAAATCAACAGTTTGGGATGGAAGGCTACCTACGAAGCAAACGAAAACCTTGAACAACTTTGTCCTGAATCGGATCCTGTGGTGATGAACTTGAAAAACCCTGGCTATGTATCTGCTGTCACTGAAAAAGTCGCTCAACAAGTTTATGATCAAGCTCGTGATAATAACCGATTTGTCCTTACTTTGGGTGGTGATCATTCTATTGCGTTGGCTACTGTCTCTGGTATCTTCCGTGCCAATCCTGATGCCTGTTTGATTTGGGTAGATGCTCATGCGGTAAGGGAAAAAGAAAAGAAGGCTTTACTTTTGACAGAGGGTGATTCTTAATATAGTAATTCTGTCCATAATTATATATGTATAGGATATCAATACCCCCGAACTGACTGAAAGTGGTAACATTCATGGTTGTCCTCTTAGCTTTTTGACTGGTATCTCTACAAATCATCCAAGCTTCCAATGGGTGAAATCTTTGGTGAAACCGGATCGTCTGACTTACATTGGTCTTCGGGATGTGGACGATGCGGAAAAAAAAATCCTCCAAGACTTTGGTATCAAGGCCTTCTCTATGCATCATGTGGATAAATATGGAATTGGAAAAGTAGTGGAAATGGCTCTGGATGCTGTCAACCCTGGCCGTGATCGCCCCATTCACTTATCATTTGATGTGGATGCCTTGGATCCATCGGTGGCTCCCAGTACCGTAAGTTTGAACCCCCGCCCAACACAGGCATTTGTATCATCAACTCATCCTACTTATCAATAGGGAACTCCTGTCCGTGGTGGTTTGTCTTTCCGGGAAGGACATTACATCTGTGAACATCTTTACGAAACCGGACTTTTGGTGGCTGCTGATATCGTGGAGGTCAATCCTGCTCTTGAAGATGAAGAATCCGCCTTCCGTACCGTCCAAGTCGCTTGCTCTCTAGCCCGTTGCTGTCTTGGTGAAAGTTTATTGTAGATTTTTTTTTTATATTAGTGTAGTATTACTTTGTATTATTGTTGATTTTAATAAAATTGGGCTCAGGGCACCTTTAACCTGTCAAAAGGCGGGATTTTAAAACCTCCAATTTATTTTTTTAATTTTGCTTAGTACGTGGATTGACTGCCTGCCATGTTGGTGTATCAAATCCAAGGGATCCAAATACGACTGGTTATATCATCTGTAGGTTTTAGTTTGGGTATTATCATTTCACAAGCAAATGATTTCTTTTTCCTTTTTGTTCTATCGATGATGATGAATATGCATTGATGTAAATATATAATAACTGGATATGGTATGATAATATGGATCAGGTACTTGTATCAAACAATATCTAATTGACTGATGAGGTAGTATTAAATATCATCAATGCATGCATGAATGAATTCCAGCCCATCTCTAAATATTCAAATCCCGCTTTTAATTTTCCAGAGATAACCCTTTCATGTGCTTGTCATCATTTTCTCTGCACGTCACCAATGCTGCGTTAATATAATATAAACAAAACAAACAATGTTCCAAAAGAAGTCATTATGAAGAGAATCAAGTATCATTTTATTAGTTCAAATCATAAACAATGAGCATAAGACTAAACTAGGGGTGGTGTGATAAATGGAATGTATGTAAAGGGGGTAGTATAACTAAACTAAACCTAACCTATTGACCACCACGGAGACGAAGCACCAGATGAAGAGTAGATTCCTTTTGGATGTTGTAGTCAGAGAGAGTACGGCCGTCTTCCAATTGTTTACCAGCAAAGATGAGTCGTTGTTGATCAGGAGGAATACCTTCCTTGTCTTGAATCTTTTGCTTGACGTTGTCGATAGAGTCAGAGGATTCCACTTCCAAGGTAATGGTTTTGCCAGTAAGGGTCTTGACAAAGATTTGCATACCACCACGAAGACGAAGCACCAAGTGAAGGGTGGATTCCTTTTGAATGTTGTAGTCAGAGAGAGTACGGCCATCTTCCAATTGTTTACCAGCGAAAATCAAACGTTGTTGATCAGGAGGAATACCTTCCTTGTCTTGAATCTTTTGCTTGACATTGTCGATAGAGTCTGAGGATTCCACTTCGAGGGTGATAGTTTTACCGGTAAGGGTCTTGACAAAGATTTGCATACCACCACGAAGACGAAGCACCAGATGAAGTGTAGATTCCTTTTGAATGTTGTAGTCAGAGAGAGTACGGCCATCTTCCAATTGTTTACCGGCAAAGATGAGTCGTTGTTGATCAGGAGGAATACCTTCTTTATCTTGAATCTTTTGCTTGACATTGTCGATAGAGTCGGAAGATTCCACTTCCAAGGTAATGGTCTTGCCAGTAAGGGTCTTGACGAAAATTTGCATGATGTGAGGTAAAAAAATAAAAAAGAATTGTTAAATGGAAAGAAAGAGAAAGAAGAAGAAAGAAAGATTGCCGATTTTATCTTTAATTACGCAGCAGCGGGATTTGAAATAGTGGGTCAGTTTAAACGATTGGCTGGACCAATCATACCACTGTATGTCAAGTGAGAAGGGGGTATCACTTAAATATAAGTATTTCCACATTGATTCTTTACATGTATATATAATTCTACAGAGTACGTATATATCAGTTACATCATAAAAATTTCACTGAAGCGGGTGTAATCACTTTAAAGCGCAATTCCAAATCATGCTAGATAGAACACACACACCTTTCTTTTTTCTTTTCCTTTTTTTTTTTTTTTTTTTTTTTTTTTTTTTTTTTTTTTTTCCAAGGAGAAACAATGAACACCTTTCAAGATAGACGGGTTTTGAAACATTAATTTTCCGTAGGCCACATTCATTGAATGCATAAATGACCAACTCCGATAAATAAGTTATGATTCATAACCCTTTAGTTTAATCAAGTTTGGTGAGAAAGAAAGGAGAGGAGGGAAGGGGGGAAGTATATAAAAAAGGGAAAGGGAGTATAGACTACACTGAGATAGAGCTAGCGATGAGTACAATGTCGAGGTTTATGATGCAGACGTCTTTTGAGAGGCATCTTTCGCTTCTTGACAGTCAAACGATCAACCACTCGTGGCTGCATATACCGGTGTTTGAAATAACGAGTTTTAAAATCCCGCCGACAAACAGGCCATTCATCTTCCTCATGACAGATCACTGATGATGATTTAACAACACTTGAGCGCCGGGGTTTCTGATATCGTAGAGTGACCATGACAGGTGATGGATGATAAGGGGGATGGTGTCGTACAATATCAGCTTACAAGGGCGGGTGGTTATCTTTATGTTCGTCCATAATCATCGTCCACACATCGTCCAAGGAGGATACTTGCGTCAATGGCCGTTCGTGTACAAGATCATCCTCACCGATCCAATGCCAGTCATTGAAGGAAAAGGAATGTAAGGGGGGAAATTCTTCAATGGTAAAGACTGTAGATAGTTGACTGTACCAGTGCTGACCTGATTGTGTCATTATGTATTGGGAAGAAGAAGAAAAGAGAAGAACAGTAAAACAAATCGTTCTTTTTATATGGATGTTGAAGTGGGAGGATGACCTGATCGAATGACTCTTTCTCCTCCTGGTCATATGTCAGTTCATTGATGGTGACTGAAAATGAACACCTCATGTAAAAAAGAAAAAACCATATAGATGTAGACACTGTATAGCTAAAGACACTTTTTGCTTTGATACTCCAAAGTATATGCATAGATGGCACCTGCATTGTGAGCAACTTATTTTCAAACCCCGTATTCTTCCTTCATGGACTTATCATGTCGAGATTCTGATCTCATTGCCAATGTAACTAAACAAAGGTATCCTAATGTATTGTGTTCACTCTGATTCCGATCCCCCTTTTTATATCAATCGTATAAACAACGAATCACAGTCCAAAAAGAGTACACAACTTCAAATCCCGACAGAAGGTGATGATTATCATCCAAGACAAACCACTTGTCCAACAAAAAAACAACCCTACACAAAACCTACTTTCTTATCAATTCTATGGGTACAATAAATTGCCATGTCAAATGATAGTTTATTTCAAGTTGACTAGTCTGAACAGGTCAACCGGAAGAATAGCATCATTTTTTCTTTGGTTTATAAAAGTTCAAATCCCGCCTTTTAAATGAGCAGGTTTTTTTTTTCTTCGCACTTCTTTCTTCTTCTTTTGCAAATTACATAAACAACATTATACACCTCATGTCACAAGCAGTAGACGAAAGCAACCTCAAGGATCAACTGGTGGATGTTAATAATCGACAAGTGGTTGTTGATACGACGGTAGTCGATAGTGACGTAGACGAGTCTGACCAAGATGAAGCTGTTGAAGAAATGGACGAAGGTAAGAAAACGTTAATTTAATTTGATACTATAAACTCTTCTTTTACCTGTCGTTTAGATGTGCTTGGTGATTATCCACGGGACTCGGATGTAAGTCTTTATCAAAGTGCAAAGTTGTAATTATTGGACTCAATACTAATTAACCAACGTTTATTTATGGTGGTGGTTTTATAGGATATTGATCTTATTCACCAACGTATCAGCAGTATCCCAGCCTTAAAACTCGAACGATTCCCAGATTTACAGGTAAATGTAATAACTCTTATTAATTCTGACTGACACTTTTTACCTTGTAGCGTATCTGTCTTCGTCAAAACTTTATCATTGATATCGAAGGGCTTGAAACGGTGCCAAATCTAAAGGAATTGGATTTGTACGACAACAAGATCTCACATATCAAAGGACTAGCACACTTGACACAACTCACCAGCTTGGATCTTTCCTTTAACAAGATTAAACACATCAAACATTTGGAAACCCTCACCAACCTCACTGATATATTTTTTGTCAGTAACCGGATCTCCAAGATTGAAAATTTGGACAGTTTTGTTAATGTGACCAACTTGGAATTGGGGGCTAATCGTATTAGGGTAAGAAATAAAAAGAGAAGATCAACTCATATTCTCACTCTCTTGTTAGGTGATTGAAAACTTGGATTGTCTGACAAATCTACGAGAACTATGGTTGGGAAAGAACAAGATCACTAAACTAGAGGTAAGTCTTGATTATAATCGACATGCATTAATCCACTCTTCTCTTTTTTTTTTTTTTTGTCGCCCAGAACCTCAACAGTTTGAAACATCTTCGACTTCTTAGTATCCAAAGCAATCGTTTGACCAAAATTGAAGGATTGGATGAATTGGAAAACTTGGAAGAACTCTACCTTAGTCACAATGCTATTGAAAAGATTGAAGGATTGGACAAGAACGTAAGTATGATGATGATGATGATGGTAATGATATACATATTGACTTTTGTTGTGATTGTAGCTCAAATTAACTACTTTGGATGTAGCCAACAATCGGTTAACAAAGATTGAAAATGTATCTCATTTAAGCAACTTGGAAGAATTCTGGGTAAGTCAAAGGATAAGATGTAATTGGAATATACTAAACTAGTTATATATAGGCAAACACCAATCAATTTGGAAATGAATGCTTTGATCAACTCACAAAGGAACTCGGTAATATTAAATCATTGCAAACCGTGTATCTCGAAGGCAACCCTATGCAAACCAACAACCGAGCGACATATAGAAACAAAGTACGTCTTGCTCTCCCTGATATTAAACAAATTGATGCCAATTGAATTGTATGGAATTAGTCTAGTATAGTATATAAACTGTTATTGAATAAAAATAAACGATCAATGTCAAATATGTGGTGGGATTATGCATCACTTTAATTTTACCCGGTGGCTGGAGTCGGACTTTTTATTTCACTCTCTCTCATTTCCCACCTTTTTTTATTCGATTCTTTGGCTCTCGTCACTTTTTTTTTTTATTTTTCTTCCTCGTCCTTCTCACTTTTTTTATTATTATTTTTACTCTCCACACCTCTTTTTTATAATACTCCATCCTATCTTTTTAACTCTACATTGTCTCTTATCTTTATACACACTTATTCTACTTCCTAATGCCTTTAGCATCCCTATTGGAAACAAACAAACCCTTTGTCTTTGCTTCTTCTCATTCTAATGGGTCTTCTACTGAACTTTCCTCGCCCACTCTATCTTCTTTACCACCAAGACAGGTCAACTCACCACCACCACCACAAGTAACTACAACTGTAAACCATACAAAACCATTATTGACTTCTTTGGATCGTGGTCATTATCATACTAATGATTATGATTCTTCTACCTTGGACGATACAACAAAATCTGAACCTCCTCCTTCTTCCTACTATAATGGACAAGTGACTCGACCAAATGGTGACTACAACTTTTCTTCTTCAACAAAGAGTATGTCCAACACTTCTTATCCGACTTCTTCCACTCATAATCCCCAGCTTTTGTCTCCTTCCACACCGGCCTCTACTGTACCTCCGACCACTACTAGTTCACCCCCACCACCATCACTTGAACAGGATTCTTTACCTTTTACCACACAACTACCAACTCCTCATCTTCAAGATACTTCAATCACACTTCCTTCACCCAAAGGTCTCAACCAGCAACACAATGTACCATCACCCCAACAAAACCCTATGGATCATCATCTAATACAACAAAAACAACTACAACAAGAAGGTATGGTGACCAACAAGAAGACCCCTCCACCTCTATTAGGTGGACCACTAGCCAAAGAAAATATACTTCCACCACCGACTATCAGTGCAACCAAACGGGGAGCTGGACAACATAATATTAATGAAGGTAAAGTCTTGTGGATATATATGAAAAACAACAACAACAACAACAACAACAACAACTACTTAATTCCCATATCTCTTCTATAGGTGATTCAGGTTATTTTGATAACTCTACCACGGAAAATCGAAGGGTGAAACGACGAAAGGAATTAAATCAACGTATCGATGGCCTAACAAATGATTTTAATCAAAACAGAGAAAGGTAAGAAGGAAAAGATATGGGAAGGGGAAGGGGGTGGTGGAATAAAGATAAGAGTAAAGAGAGAGAGGACTATAAATGTTCCTCCCTCTTTCTCTCTTTCTCTCTCTCTCTCTTTTCGTGTGTGTAACAAAAAAAAAAAAAAAAAAAAAAAAGTGCGGTACAACTACAAAATAATAACATTCTTTTCTTCTCCTTAGGATATTTGCGGAAAAACTATTACTGATCCAAAATGAAATAAATCAAGCCCACAACAGTAAGTATCATAATCTATTTATTATCCCTCTTTTTAACTCTTTTCTTTCCTTTCCTTTAAATAGATACCCATCAACAATACAAGGAAGGTTTGATCTTATTGGAATCTACTCGACAAAAAACCATTGATCACGGGCAACTATTCCGGGATTATCAAACTCAAGTCACTGACAGACAATTCACATTGGAAATCCATCATGCAGAAGAAGAATACTTGGTAAGTATCTTATATATTTAACTTTATCATTCTGATCTCTTTTTTTTTTTCCTTCAAGGCCGAAAGAAACGAAGTACGGGAAAAATTGTTTGCTGTATTGGAAGAAAAACGACGGAAACTAAAAGAAGACAAAGACAATTGTGATCTGGCTTATGGTAAGTAATGAAATGAATAGGATATTAAATACACACTCAATTTTAATTTGGTTTTTTATTTTAGATGTGGTTCTGGAATCACATACAAGGATGAATAAACGCAGTTTACGAAAAAGAGGCATGGAAAACGGTGATGGCAAATTGAACAAACGAAAACAACTGTCAGATATCCTTTTTATTATTTATCATACATATTACTAACAGTGATTTTCACATTATGTTTATCCTTAACCATTTACTCTCTTTTTTTTTTGTTTTAATACTCCCGGCAATAGTATTTAGACTCAAGGATGAAGAAATGTATGATGACCTACAAGCGATGCGCAATGTAAGAAAGATATGCATTCTATTTATACATTACAGAACACTCTAATCTGTCTTTTATATATTTTAGGGATTATCAATACAAGCAAAGAAACCGTCGCACAAGAAAAAGTGAGATGATTGTTGCTCCTTTTTTTTTTTTTTTAACCTATATCCCCCCCCCTTCCTCTTATCTCTATACTTTGTAAATACACGATTTGTCTTTCTTCTACTATTTTATTTTATTTACTTGTCCCCTTCTTTATTATAAATTTATACAACTCCAATAAAGTTACACAATGAAATATATGATTCCCGTCTCTCTTTTGTCAGTATGTAGCACCCATTACAATACATAAAATAAAATAAAAAGACGACAGTTTATTGATTTGTTTGGATATAAAGCTATGGTATGATATAAGGATATAAACTAAAAAAGTTTAATCTAAAAGGGATTATGTTGATGATATTGTTGTCCATATGACTGTTGATGATGAGAATATTGATGCTGATAGTGTTGCTGATGTTGTTCTTGAGGAGGTGTACCTTGTTGTGTCTTTTGAGAATATGGCTGGGACAAATCATCATCACCAATGAGTTCCTTGACTTCCCATACATTCTGTTTCGACCCCACCGAGAATTCCAAATCTTCCTTTGTGATAGAATCCCAATACTTGTAAACCATCATGACTGCCAAAAGAGTACAGATCGTACCAAAGAATAAACCATCCACATAATGTTTGACTTGATCACAGATTAAGACTGAGAAGATATACATCAAGACTTGACCAACAATAAAAAAGGCGGTACCAAACAAGATGTCACCCAAAGGCCAGCGATCATCCAATGTGTTGACGACCAAGATGATTTGACTGATCACATACACAATAAACGCCGCACCATTGATGATAAAGTAAAATACCCAGAGAACACCAGGACTGGTTGCTTTGAATGGACCGAGGTTTTGGAAGGTAGCGATGGAAACAAAGCCAACAATGAGAAAGATGATCAATGAACTAATACGAATAGACTAATCAAGGAGAGAGAGAGAGAGAGAGGGTGTTAGATATGATTGTTTTATATATGTATGTAGATGAAAGGAGGAAGGAGGTGGGTGGGAGAACTTACCCAAAGTGATAATGGAGTGCCATCTTCTGCAAATTGGAATCCAACAAATCCATTTAACAATAAACACCAAAAAGTAGCACTAATCAATCCAATATGTACTGATGTAAACCACTATACAAAAGAGTTTAAAAAAAGTTGTTGTGTTGATGATTTGCATACTTACAGGATATACCATGGAGGATGTAGGAATGATACCGGTAACCAATAACATTTCAAGAAAGACGGTGATCATATAAAGATAAAAAAACATGACGATTTCCTTTCGACCCACCGCCGTATATTTGGATCGTATATGATAAATCATGATCGCGGCCATAATAATAGCTACAATATCGATAATCATTGTGGCTGCATATCATCAAAACAACAACAACAACAAAAACAAATAAAAAGTTAATTATATAAACAGTTCAAATCAGGTGAAAGGGGGGGGAGGGGGTTTTACCTGGTTGGAAGATAAGATTACCAGCCAAGTCGACATTACGAGAGTAACAGACTGGTTCAATACCATCTGACGATCCAATGAGTGGACATAAGGACAAGGCAACTGTTTGGCAAATACCATTAAAACTGAATGCTTCAAACCGGAATGTAATGTCTACCATAACAAGGTCAGTAGCGTGAGGTATATAAAAAGAAGTGGGTGGTATACAATCAAGAAGTGATAAAAAGAAGAAAGAAAGACAAAAGAACAAAGGGGGGGGTGTTCCTCCCTTTTTGTATTCCCGTCAATCCCGGTTTCAAATCCCGATACACACTTTTTTTGTGTTTCTTTTCATTTCCCTTGCATTAAATAAGATATATGTTGAAAAAGTCAATCACATCCTCCAGGTTACAATATTTCAGTTTCCAATTAGGCGGATCCGGCTTAAATTCCCAACACGAGTTAATCTCAAAGAGCAGGCCAGAGAGAGCGAATAAACAAACCCAGCCCAAGTTCATCTTATTGGAACAGGCCGGGTTTTGAAAATTATCATCATACGCTAAATTCTTAAACCGCCATTTTCGAATTGAAATGAGGCATAGGTGGGCAAGTACCAAAAAAAAAAGATAATGCTGTCTTATTACAGAGTTGTGGTAACCTTACTTCTGACTCAGATCATGAGCTCTCAACATGCAAATTTATACAGATACATGAAGTGAAAGGTTAACAATGTTCTTTTTTTCCCATAAAGATACTGTTTTGATTGGTAAAAGTGAGGTAATTCTCTATTCATTTGTATACGATACGTTGAAATGAACAACTGATACCATCGACACATGGCGGTATTTGAAATTCAATGAGCGGCATATGAATTCACAGATCTTTTGATCAACTAAAACCAACAAGGGGAGAAGCAAAGAGTGACAACGATTATCCATTCATAGTCTATTTTTTTCAATAAAAAGCAAATGATTCGATGCTCAGTCTATACATGCGCATATTCAATGGATATCGTCTTTCAAATCGCCAGTAAAAAAAAAAAAAATTGAAATCCCGATTGAATTTAAAAAATGGCGGTCTTTTTTTTTTATTTTCTCTTTCTCTTTCCTCTCTCCCCAAAACGAAATGAAAATCTCACTTGGAACGACGACAAACTGCGATCTATACTGTTGAAAGTGGATAAAATGGAAGAAGGACCAACAAACTGCCTTTGCGTTTACATTCCGACAAGTACATTTTTTTTTATAAAAAAAAAAAAAAAAGATTGTTGAAACCAACTTGGCTCATTTTGTATAGGTCATTCTCCATTACTGAAACTCTGGTTTGGCAAACTCAATAATGTAAGATGTTTACGATCCAGAATGACACAACAAGCACTCACACGACATGGTGAAACAATATACCGTAACACTGACAACATTCAAGGAGGAACAACAAACTTGGCGCAATAAATATATAATGTGGTCAAGTCTTTAACAAAGCAAGGATAACACTGGGAAATACAGCAATGTCTTTATTTTAATAGATAATATTCGCCCCCCCCATCAAGAAAAAGAAGAAAAGAGAAAAGAACCAGCTTGATAACAATACATCTTTTTTTTTTTTTACGTTAGGGGTGCATAAATACCGTTTTAAAAACGGCATGATTTTAGGCATGATTGGATGATTTGTTGAACTAGATAGTTTGTTTGTTTATTTTAGTCTAGTTAGATCATTGATTTTAATAAACATTGGGCTTACTACTTATGATTACCTTTTGGTTTGGAACGGGGTGGAATGTAATAGGTGGTGACGGTGGGAGAATAGGTGACTTTACGATTGGATCGTTTAACTACAGGTTTGGATCCATTATACCAAGAATCCAATACTGGTAAATTGTCATAAAGTGATTGATGGGTCATGTTATTGATGAAATGAAAAAAAAAAAAAAAAAAAAAAAAAAAGAACAAGAAAAGAACACATGGAGGGAAGCACAATCATTTTATTGTTTGTTAATTTACCCCTGATTCTCATTTTAGATCTAAACAGATGAATGTTTAGTTTAGATACATGAAAACAAAATGCTCATAACAAAAAGGGAACTCAAACTACTCTGTTTTGGAAACTTGGTTGATTTCATAACCGAACTATGTGGTCACTCTCTAGTTTGGGATTGATTAGCGTGGGGTTCCATCATACCAAGGCACTCACCTCAATATAAGAATTACAACTCCGAATGTAGCTCGTATCACCTCTTCTCTTTTCATTTTCATTTTCTTTCTCTCTCTTCCCCCTTATTTTGCATCCCCTTCCCCCTCATTTATATAGAAAAAGATATATACTCCTAATTCTCCCTTGATACCTTTCTTCCCTCATATATACAAAAAAGTTTGCATCTTCCTACTATCATCATCATCTTGACTCTATAAACTATGGCTGGTAGGTGAACTAGAAAAGAATGCAGAAACGATGACAACCTTGTTTTACTAATCTATCATCTATCTATCACAATGTAGAACAGCAACAACAACAACAACAACAACAACAAACTAACGGTACCTCACCTACGGTAATGACTTTATCTTCAATTTAACTCTAATACTAATTGGATATTTTATTTTATAGCTTAGTAGTGTTGTACGCAAGAAACTCCAAGGATATGTGGGTTTTGCCAACTTGCCCAACCAAGTCCATCGCAAATCGGTCAAAAAGGGTTTTCAATTCACTGCTATGGTTGTTGGTAAGGAGATATATATATATATATATATATAATAGTAATACAATAGAAACTAACTCGGCTTTTGATAGGTGAATCTGGATTGGGTAAATCCACTTTGGTCAACACTCTTTTCAACACACAACTGTACCCACCCAGAGAAAAAGTCGAATTGACGCATGAAACTTCTCAAACAGTGGAAATCAAGTCGATCACTTCTGATATTGAAGAAAACGGTGTCAAGTTACGTCTGACTGTGGTGGATACTCCTGGTTTTGGTGACTTTGTTAACAACGAAGAAAGGTAAAAACGGGTGAGGGAGGCATCCTAGTCTTGACCACTCACTTTTTTTTTTTAATATAATGATAATAGCTGGAAACCTATTTTGGACAACATTGAATCTCGTTATGATACTTATCTCGAACAAGAAAACCGGGTCAATCGTCGTCGTACAGTGGATAATCGCATCCATGCTTGTATTTACTTTATCACCCCAACTGGTCATGCGTAAGTCATACAGTAACTCATGGATTGACAACATTATTAAATACTTGATTGAAAAAAAAAACAGGTTGAAACAAATGGATATTGAATTCATGCGACGATTACATACTCGTGTCAACTTGATTCCTGTGATTGCCAAGGCTGATACTCTGACTGAAGAAGAAGTGGCTGCCTTCAAGGAACGTATTTTGGCCGATATCAATTATCACAATATCCAAATCTACCAAGCTCCTGCCTATGAATACGATGATCAAGAAACCATTGATGAAAACCGGGAAATCATGTCCAAGATTCCGTTTGCTGTGGTGGGATCTGACAAGGAATTCGATGTGGATGGTGGTCGCCGGGTGCGTGGTCGTCAATATCCTTGGGGTGTGATCGAGGTGGATAATGAAGAACATTGTGATTTTGTCAAACTTCGTCAAATGTTGATCAGGTAGGAAACACACACACACACACGCACACATTTCAACTAAACCTCGTCTTTTTTAAACCTATAGAACTCATATGGAAGAACTCAAGGAATACACCAACGATGTCTTGTATGAAAACTACCGTACCGAAAAACTCTCTGCGATGGGTATTCAACAAGATCCTTCTGTCTTCAAGGAAGTCAACCCGGTGCAAAAGATGGAAGAAGAACGTACGGCTCACGAACAAAAACTCGCCAAGATGGAAGCGGAAATGCGTGCTGTCTTCCAAGCCAAGGTCCAGGAAAAGGAAACCAAGTTGAAACAATCCGAAGAAGAACTCTATGCTCGCCACAAGGAAATGAAGGAAGCACTGGAGAAACAACGGGCTGATTTGGAAGAAAAACGTCGTCGATTGGAATCTGGTCGACCCATGACCCCTGAAAAGGCCAAGAAGAAGGGTTTCTCTTTTAACAAGTAGTTTAGTATAGTCTATTCTTTATAATCCATCCCCAATACGTTTACTTGATTATCCCCTCCACATAAATTTATATATCTAATAAATAGGATCTTTATCACACAATAAAACTAGGTTTTTTATTAATTACTAAAAACAATAATAACAATATACATAGTCTAATTCTGGTCCAAATGGATTCGTCTAGAGGGTAAGCCTTGACCGGGGACATCGACAAATAGTTGTTTATAGGTCCATTTATCCTTTTCGTCCTTGATCATTTCCACCATACCCACACCTTCATTCAGTGGACCTTCCACATAAAACTTCATAAAAAAGTGAGCTTTGCCGAATTGATCATCCACAATTTGATATTGAATACGTCGGTTTCGTTTCATGCGGTTACGACTGGGTGCCCCATGGCCCTTGATTGGTGTGCCTAAAAGTTCCACCAACTACCCACCCCGTTAGCAAACCCTAAAGTGTCTTTATATTTATCATTTACCTCTTGATTCGATCGTACACGATCAACAGCATCCGAAAAGATATTGGTCGAGCTATCCGAGCTGAATAATTCAGAGCCAATAAAGTAGACTAATCCCGCCGTCAGTGCTAACCCACCTGCAACCACCGTCAAGTTAAAACTGGCTTTGGACGCCGCGGCCACTAATAGTAATAATAATAATAAAAATAAAGTGAGTGATCTATTCTTTTATTTGATGTTGTTTTTACCTTTTTGAGGACCTGTCAGGTCTTTCCATTCTTTGGCGGTTTGTTGAGAGATTAAAGATTGGCGTGGTTGTTGTGCTTTGGCATGAGGAGTTGACACAAACGAGCGAGAGGTGGGTGTCATAGTACGTCGAAGTGGTAATTGTCTAAAAAAACCATTGAAAAGTGGATTAGAAGAGTGATGATGACATTATCCTAATAGTTTACCTGATAGTGCGAAGCATGATTAGGGTAGGTGGAAGAGATGCGAAAGAAAAATAGGCCGAGAGAAAAAAATGTGAGTCTTTTTTTTTTTTTAGTTGTGCGATTTTCAAATCCCGATATTCTTTCCCCAGTTGACCGGGGAAGGCATAATTATAAGTAACAAAAGAGTTGGTTTTTATTTGACAAGGTAAAAAAAAAAAAAAAAAAAAAAAAAAAAAAAAAAAAAAAAAAAGAGAGAGAGAGAGAGACTATAGAGTAAATATAAAAAAAAGGGGGGGGGGATAATACAAAAGAGGAGCGACAATCAAGAGACAATCAAGTTAGCCCTGTGAGCCACCATGGCGACAATAGCAGCACCAAACCCAGATCCATCCTTAGCCAAAGCAAACTTGACCCGTTCCTGAATCGAGTCCCCAAACAGTTCCTTCAAAGTGACCATCATATTATCTTCAAAGCCAGGCAAGAATTCATACACCGAGCCATCTATCGCCACCACAGAAGGACGGTTGATATCACCGGTATGAGACAAGATGGCAGCAATCCCTGCCGCCGATAAGCGAGCGGCACGACGAGCCACTAGTTGACAAATCATGCGTACCACCTGCCGATCTTGACTGTTGCTGGAAGGAATGGCGAGGATATCTTGCAGGACATGTTGAGTGCATGCCAACGCCGGACTGTCGTCGGCAAGGATCGTCGTCATGTACGCGGTTTCAAACCCCCATTGTCGGTTCAGTTCAGGAGACGATTGGCCATCAAAGAGCATCCATTGATCGACAAGGTTCAAGATCGCATTGCGTACAATTTCACCAAGGTACATGCCCGAGATCATCTTTTCAAAGATTTGTTGCCGAGGGTTGATTGATTCCCGATCGAGTTTGTTGTCGTACGGGGTCAAGGGCAGCACACGTCGTTCATTGTCAAAGGCTCCCCATTCCATATTCACCACCATGTCTTCAAAGATGTCGGCAGATTTCCATTTCTTGATCCCTGCCTGTTTTTCATAGTAGCCTAGCAAATCGGTTTAGTTTATTTCCTTTTGTTTGTGTTATACACTTACAAGCATTGGTCCCGGTTCCCAGAATAACACCAATAGTAGTTTCAGGATGAAGATAAGTATGAGCCATTAATGTTCCAACCGTATCATTCACGATCTATCAAGTCAGTCCAAACAAAAAGTCAGTACATTGGATCCCTTCCCCCCATTTTTTCAATGGTACTTACAGCAGCAATATGGACATTGACGTTCTTACGTAAAAACGCATCTTGTAACATCACCACCACATCTTTACCTACAGCCCCTGTGCAGTTAAATCCCTTTGTCCAGTGCATGAGTGTCCCACGATTGATTCCTGTTTGTAACACCGGGAAAGAAAAGGTGAATCCCAATTGAAGGGCGTCATCCATGTATTCAGCACCACGTTCCGAGATAAAGTTGTCCACGCAATCAGCAATATAATCACACAAGTGCCGCATTTCACCCGTCTTGAGTTGATCAGAGATGACATATTTTTGTTGATGGACAGAGTATTGACCTTGACCTTTGAGTTCGAATTCACATACCCGAAGATTGGTGCCACCCAGATCCAGTGCCAAGTACCGACCGATTTCTGTGCCTGCAGGTCGCCCGGTGACAAAACTAGGAATCATAGGTACTAGGTTAATATACATTTATAAAAAGAAGAGTGAGATGAGTTTATGGAATACTATTCGTTGTTGTTTTTTTCTTTTTACCTGTAGCTCCTTCATGATCAAGACCTTTATCCATTTCTTCATTGAATTGTTTAACAATGGTACGAATACGGTCGGTAGAGACTTCAAGTTCTTGTGTCAGTTGCTGGAAGATGCTGTCAACATCCACTTGCTTGGAGCAGCGGGGTAAGTAAGTCATTGGTATATGATATGTATATATATAAAAATATAAAATAAAAAAAAAAAGTGAGGAGAAACGGGAAAAGAAAGGTTCGAATCTGGAAACAAAAAAGGGTTTTTTTGTTTTTTGCCTGTGCGGGATTTGAACATCACTTTTTCCCAGCCTTCGAGAGATGTGTCACCATGCCCGCATTTTCAGTATTCTCCCATTGGTGGGGAAAACCAAGTGATGATATCCTACATGACTTGCCCCCCTTCGTTCCCATCATTCGATGCCAGTGTATCGAGATGATGATAGTTGGTACTGAGAAATGATTGGCTCGGCTTTTTTTTTTCTTGTTTTGGATTTATTATATTGGGCATAAGATAAAGAAGTGTTACCTATTAGGCTTTTTGTCCAGTTTTCCCGTCTTTTTCTGTATATATTACATCCCAAAAATACAAAAAAGTTGGGGGTGAGATGGATTACTTTTCCGCAAAACCTTGTTTTACATATAACGTAATCAATCCCCTCCTTTACCGTGCAATCAACCAGGCTTTTGTCTACTTGATTTTCACTGGAAAGAAGAAAAAAATGTTCAGGTAAATTCAAATCCCGAAAAGGTGCCAGATGCATGAATTTAACCCGGCTTTATCCAAAATGTACAAGAACGATAAGGGGGAGGAGTAAACATCATACATATTATCATTTGATCAACACCATCTATGAGCAACTTCAACACTATATAACCATTATGTCATTCCTTCCTCTCACCTCCTATTTTTCATTCTTCTCTTTTACAGTACTCTCAACGCTGCCCTCATAACTTGGTATATAGCTCGATGAAGATAGCCACAAGTAGAGTGATCATATGTAAAAAAGAAAAAAAAAGAAAACAAAGAATGTATGATGGAGATATAAACAAGGCTGTACAATTAGTTCGAAAATTAGTTGTGCAGACTGACAAGTTTTTCCTTTGGTCTCCTCTCTATCCCCCTGAATTCCTTCTCTCTCCACCTCCTTCCTTAAAAAGAGTCTATTTTCTTCATCCTTATTTTTTTCTTCACTTTTTTTT
The DNA here is from genome assembly GCA_025330725.1 of Chlamydoabsidia padenii. Lineage (NCBI taxonomy): Eukaryota > Fungi > Mucoromycota > Mucoromycetes > Mucorales > Cunninghamellaceae > Chlamydoabsidia > Chlamydoabsidia padenii. The sequence goes on along the minus strand of JAIWND010000021.1, from coordinate 333,700 downwards.
TTTTTTTGGTTTGTTTCTTCACACATCATTAAAGAATGCTTCGATTTTCAAACGTCTTGAATCTACAAACAGTATGGGAAGCCATTCCTTCTTCAAAACTACCTACTTCCACTTTATACAGTGCTCAAAATAATAAAGAGATCATCATCACTGACAACAAAACGTGGGAGGTCGAACCCACCAAGGAAGTCTGCTCACCCTCTTTGCCACAAGACGACTCTTTTCCAATCTCTGAACCAGACGAGGATGAGTCCAGCCAATCGGGAAATGAAAAAGATAACTCCGCCGCATTAATGCCCACCCACGAAGAAGAGGAACAAATGATCTGTCAATTGGAAACACCGACAATAGAAGAAGAAGAAGAAGAAGAAGAGGAAACTACTAGTAGTTTGGAATTGCCATTACCACCATCAGTACAAGGAGAAGAAGAACCCCATATGGAGTTACCAATGCCCAAAGAAGAACAGATACCCGAAGAAATCATACCTCGTTTAGAACTCACAAACTCCGACATGACTCGATCAGAAACATCCACCACCACACTCTTGGACAATGATGAATGTACAGAAACCCTCTCTCAAGCATCCACCAAACGCATCTTCTCACGCATGAAGTACTCTCCCTCCTTCATTGACAGCAAGCCCACAACTGAAAAAAAGAAGGAACCCAAATCGAGTCGTCGATATCATTTTTTGGGATCCCGATCCACCCCTGATGCCAGTCCAAGTAATAATGCACCTACCGATGAGCCCTTGTCCAAGATGGTAATTAAAAGGAAATCCTTGTCAAAGAAACTTAAACAGGTCTTTTCGAATAATAAAACCAAGAAGGGGATCTAAAAAAAAACAGGAGGATACATACCCCCCTTACTATACATCATATTATATCAAGTTACTAGTTTATTATCATAGTATTATTACTTTCTAACCCCACAAATAAAGAATAAAACGCCATTTTATTTATTAATAATAATAAAAAACAAGACTATACTATACTATTTTGATCCAAAATATGTCGATGAGAGGATTGACAGGTCAATAAAAGAGTTTTCAAATGTAAGACTTCTTCCCGAAGCATCATGACTTGTTGTTGCAATGTTTGGTTTTCAGATGTCACCTTTGTCACTGTTTCCTGCAATCGCGCGATCCATTCCTTTTTCTTTTGCCGACATTTGAATGCAGCTACATGTATAAGAGTTGGTTGGTTCGTTTTTCCCTTTTTTTTTTTCTGTTCTTACCTTGACGATTTCTAGCCAATTGAGATTGTCTCCTGGCTTCTTCTTCATTTGACAAAGAGCGCAAATCAGGTGGATCTATATAAATACACGTAAGAATTAATTTTATGATGATGTATGTCTTACCATAGTGAGGAGTAGGCCAAGTAGAGGAGGAGGACCAGGTGGGGCGAATAAGGGGATTCATCATTGGTGGTTTGTCGTTTGAAGGATCCACCATAGGTCGCGTGTTATCATTCATTCTTGTTTGAAAAGACATATTCTAGAGAAGAAAAGAGAGAGAGAGTTAGATTATCCATGTTTCATTTCACTTTTGTACCTATTGCTCCCATAAAAGGGAATCCCTCAGTCAAACAAAACAACCACAAAGTATTACAAGAGAGAGAGAGAGAATGGTTCTAGTCAGTGTTCTTTTACATTAACTTGACTTTCATTTATCATAAAGTACCATTATATACAAACCAACTTGTCATTCTGGGTCAACCATGATGGAGGAAAAAGAAAAGAAAAGAAAAGAATTCCGGTTTTCCCTTTTTATCACTCGTCGGGATCTCAAATACGGGAACAATAAGACATCCTTTGATTGCACTGAAAAAGTGGTCAAACAGAGAAAAAAACTAGTTTAAACGTTTTATTGCCGTTGTTGGGTAGATCATCCATGAAGCAATCTATCTGGATGGCATAGTTAACATGATGGACAATCTCGATTGATTGCTACCCTTTTTTCTACAGATAAAACATGATTGGTCATCGGTGTTTGAAATATGTAAGTGGGAGGAGGGGTCCATTTCAACCTTGAATCCTCTCCTCAGTTTGGATTGATCTCTCTCTTTTTTTTTTGGATACAAAATCAATATGGTAGGTTTAAATAAATGAAGGATACTTGATAGAAGTAGGATGATAGAAAACAAACAAAAAGAAGGATACCACTAGATGGATGGATGGATGGATGGATGGATGAACACCTGAAACTGACACATTCTCTCTCTCTTTTTTTTTTTTTATATCTATCTAATTAGGCCGACTCTTCTTCTGTCACCATCCGTACTCGCAAGTTCATCACCAACCGTTTACTCCAACGTAAGCAATTCGTCGTCGATGTGATCCATCCCGGACTTGCCAATTTGTCTCGTGAAGAAATCCGCGAAAAGCTCGGCAAGATGTACAAGTCTGGTAAGGATGTTGTCTCTGTCTTTGGCTTCAAGACCCACTTTGGTGGTGGTCGTACTACTGGTTTCGGTCTTGTCTACGATAACGTTGAAGCTTTGAAGAAATTCGAACCCAAGTACCGTCTTGCCAGAGTAAGTATAGGATGACCATGGCATGGCACGGGTACTAATGCAACTCTCACTTGTTTTATAGATTGGCTTGGCTGAACCTGGAAAGGGTGGTCGCAAGCAACGCAAGGAAAAGAAGAACCGTGCCAAGAAATTCCGTGGTACCAAGAAGGCTGCTGCTGCCGGTGGCAAGAAATAGATTGTATAGTATTGATCTTCTCCCTTATAGTCTTGATTGGTTGTTTATTTTGTTTGATACAATGATTTGTTTTATTAAATAAAATTCAAAATAGGTGCATGTATGCCTTTTGACTTTATATAATGATGGTTGCTTTATAATGTATATAGGTAGACAAGGTTGATGGTGCAAAACGGGATTTTAAAACAGATAATTGATATGCAGCGGCGGATATTAAAAGACCGCTAAGACACCCATTGCCATCAGTCCCAAAGTGGACTACAAGGTCTAACCAATATAATAAAGATGTAATAAAGCACCCCCACGTTGTTTATTGGTTTTTAATAAAAAGGTCAAAGAGGGTAAAAAAAAAAAAAGAGAGAGAGAGAGGGGAGGGGGGTGAATTGGTATATGACCTATTGTAAAGGGAATCAAATGATATAAAAAGTAATGAGCTAACTAACTATCCATGGCCCAATCAGCAACATATGAGAAACCAGCAAATTCTTGTTGGTCATTTTGGGTCAGCATCGCATTGACAGGTGTTAGTATAGGTATCTCTCTTGTGAATTCTTCGTCAAAGTTGGAGGTATCCGCACGCCCGGCCACAGAAGGTAAATAAGGAGGTGTCACTTTTTTCGCCAGCAAGTCGTCCCAGTTGACACCAGAGAAGAACACATGTTGTCGTACTTCTTGTCCATCCGATTTGCCTGATCCTAGTCGTCGTGCTGGGTTTCGTTCTAGAAGCTGATCATTTCATCATTAGTATCATTGTATACACATGTCTTTTTCTTTTTAATATACCTTTTGACAGATGGATACACAGTTTCGTGACATGGTCATGGGATATAGGATTTCATCTTCAAGTACGGCATCGAATATTTCGTCTTCATCTTCCCCTTTGAATGGTGACTATAGATCAATTATAAAATTAGTCCTATTACTATGTTTTTATCTTCTTACCTGGCCAAGCAACATTTCATAGATGAGCACACCAAATGCCCACCAATCCACTGATCGATTGTACCTTTGCTCTAACAGGATTTCAGGGGCAATGAATTCAGGAGTCCCACAAAAGGTATTAGTAGTATTGTTGTTAAACATGTTTTCCTTGCAAAGCCCATAATCCACCAACTTGATATGACCATCCAAACAGAGCATGATGTTATCCAATTTAAGATCCCGATAAATGATACCATGTTTATGGAAATGTTCTAAAGCCAATAACACTTCACATGCATAAAATCTAAAAGAGATGTCTTGATTAGTATTCTTTGTGTATTGCCAATCTCCTTTACCTTGCCCGTTTTTCCGAGAATTGTTCACGTTGAATATGCATCATCAGATCACCACCACTGATGTATTCCATTACAAAGTATATCCTAGTTTCAGTTTGGAAGGTAGAATGGAGATTGACCAGGAATGGATGTCGTTCTTGATTGGCGACTAAAAACACACGTTTTTCGGATCGGGTACTAAAAAAAGCAAAGTGGGGGGGGGAAGAGTTAACGTTATTGTACCATCCGTGCACATTTTTTGTCCTACATACCTGTCTACTTCATCGTTGTCCAACACGAATCTTTTTTTTAGCACCTTAATCGCATAAAGTTCGTTGGTATATTTTTCTTCCGCAAGCATCACCTAAAAAGAGAAAATGGTAATCAGTCATCCCAGTTACTTTCATTTTTCTTTGCACTACCTTTCCAAAGTTTCCTTTTCCCAAAACGGCAAGCAGGTTAAAATCGTCCAGTCCTACCCGACGACTTAACTGGACAGGAGTAGCCTTCCAATCAAATTAAAGTTGATCAGTAATGGGATTGTAAACACGGTAATTTCTGGTATGTTTTTTTTTTCTTTCTTACCTTTCTTGCCGTCAGAGGTTGGGAGAATCGTTTGTTCAATGAAGCGTCGGAAGTACCAAACAAAGCAGAGATGGATTGATAGGAAGGTGAGTCAAAGTTGGCGGAAAAAGGTCGGCCCTGTTGAGATGCACTAGACCGAGGCGACATGGCTGTTGGCAAAGATACTTCACCACCAGAGGCAGATGAATTGTTGTAAAAACTGCCATCCCGAAGACCTGTTGTTTGGATTTGACCAGGTAGAATCGCACTATTTCTTTGGAGATCGATGAGTTGACTACGTCGATTGTTGGCTGCACGCATTTCACTAAGCATAAGGTTCGCTGTTTCCATTGTCATTCCACAAAAATCAGGCACGAGCCGAGCACAACGAGTATGACAAACAATATCACATTCTAAATCAAATATAATTTATAAAAAGGACAAACGGGTTAAATACTAACAAGGATCATTAATAAGTTACCTAAGCATTTGTGAGCTCCACGGAACCCAAGAGATAGCATTGATCCACAGTGACAGCACCAATGAGCACCAATGATAGTAAGTGTTTCAAATCTATGTGGGATACAATGTCGAAGAGTATCGGCATCATCTTGCTAGAGGGAAAAAGACAAGTTGGTACCACTGCTTCGATTATTATATTTCTAATACTTACACTTGATGGTGAGATACGGGAAACGCACTTTGTAACAACACTGGAAAAGCATTTCTTGTGACACGCCATTCCACAATCTACCAAAATATAGTGAGTATATATATATATGTATTGCCTTTCCATTGTATACCTTACCTTCACATTGATAGGTCAAATTGGTCATAAAGTCACCACACAAGGCACATTTCATGATATGGTAAAACCGCCTTGTCACAAATTGATGTCCATTCATTTCATGCACTTCACCTTTTCGTTCACGGACCGCACCAGCCCTTCCAAGTTTATCCATCGGCCTTTTATTTCCAGTTTCCCGTACTACAAATAAACAAAACCAAACCAAAAAAGAAAGGGTGAGTAAAACCAACAACCAGACTTTTTATTTTATTTTATTTTTACTTTACCAAAGTTGACCTGTAATAGGATTTGTCCTACAGGCTCCACATCAAACCATGCTCGAATACCATCAGATGTAGATTGATTCTGACCTTCCGGGCTTGTATTGTTGGTGTGATTAATGTTGTTCAAGAGTGATGGTGGGGAAGAAGAAGAAGATGGATCGGGGTGTTGTTGAGCCACATCAGCAGATACCCAGTTTGTATCTTGTTGATCTTGATCCACTTTTTGTCGCCGTAAACTTTCGGTAATATCCGAGATTTTGAGCCAGAGCAAACCAATGGGTAAAGTACGTTCGCCAGATTGATCAAATACCAAGAGTTCCAGTTCAGTTGCCTTGTCCACATGCATTTCAAACGAGTCGGTCCATCTATCAGTTTTCGAGCTTCGTGTGCGACACTGTGTATTGCCGTCAATTTTGATCATCACTGCCGTTTGTCGAATTCGGAACATCCTAGTGGGTGCATGAGCGAGATCCTTTGCTTCAATAATTTCGAGTTGTAGTTTACCAGTGACAGGGCGTCGTATTCCAGGTAATGCCCTACCACCATTCGGTCCATCATCTATATTTGGTTATCGAAACATTGTTTTAGTATAGTACTTGATGTTATTGTTGCATTAATTACCTAGACCAGTATCATGTAGATTACTTTGAAGATCATCATCAATATCACCTTCGTCTTCTTCACCTAGATAGAGTCCTTTGTATTTCCTAACTGCTGTCACCAAGAGAGCCATTTTCTCGTTGCTTTCAGATTGCTTTTCTTGGATTTCAGATTTGATCCTCCGTTCCGTCATGGCCGATGAGTGTGGATTGACAGTTTGTGACAAGTTCTTGATCCCCAGTTGTACCTTCTTTTCCACATCCACTTTATATTCCAAGTCATGTAATTTAAGTGATACTTTGGCACGATTGATTGGTGTATCCGCTTTAAGTAAATCTAAGATGCCATATCCATAAAAAGTGTGTGTTAGTGTCATCACCCCACCCCCACCATAATTTTCCTTTTTCTTACCTAAATTAGTGTATTTCTTTTTCATGTGGAATTTGTTGTTGACGGATATTGACGAGTCGAGTAACACAGGTTCAATATTTGGACTATCACCATTGTTGCTAGTTTCACCACCATTACTTGAAGTATCGTTTGTTGAAAGGAGATTATTACAAAGAGACCCTGGTGCCACTAGTGGTGACGGAGTCTGTGGAGAAGGAGAGGTATCATCAACAGGTACTTGTGTTTCTTGTATAGGAGTTTCCAATGCTGTGTTGTTTGGTGAGAAAGTGATACCACCAGTTGTTGTGATGCTGATATCAGATGATGATGTTCGAACTGGACTGGACTGAGTGGACGACCTGGTGATCTTTTGTTGCAACTTTGTCAATTCATCTGTAAAGTAGTCGATATAACGTTGAGCTTCTTTTATTTGAGTATCGCACTGTTGTTGAGCATTTTGGTCCATAAGCATGGGGCGTAGTTGGATGGCCTTTTCCTTGAGTTGTGTGTTTTGTAGTATCTTGGACTGAAGATCCTTTAATTGGGCCTGCGCCTCCTATATAGTAATAAAAAAAAAAGGTGAGCCCAACGTAAACCAGTCCATCCTCTTTTTCTCCATAAACTATTGTGATTCGATTACCTCCATTGATAAACTGTATCTGTCCATTCGGCAATGGATTTCTTCAATTTAGAAAAAACAAAAGGAGAAGGAAGAAGAGGGAAATTGAAAGTCTCCCTTTTCTCGCGTAAATTTGCTTCAGATTAAACCCCCGACATCACCCAAAAAAAAAAAAAAAAAAAAAAAAAGTGCAGTGATAAAATGACAACTCACTGTATACACCACAAAAAGATAAAATATAGAAACTTGTTCATTAGAGTTGGCTCAGCATGACGATGATGATGATCTCTTTAGTATATACATGCGTTGGTTTATCACCAGGTATATCATGATCAAAGTAAATTACAAACCGACGAAATCTTTCCTTTGTTTCCCAGTGTTTGATCCGAAAAGAAATACCAACAAAGATTGCGTCGTTGAAAAAGTCTTTTCTGTCTCGCATGATAACATGTTGAGGCAACAAAAAGAATAAAGTCAAGCACAGTATATTTTCAAATCCCGACAGGGGTGTAATTCGGCACTCTCATCAATGCACACCTCACCTCACGAGATGGCTATATCTGGATATACCATATCTATAAGCCGGGGTTTGATTAAGGAAATAGAATGGATAAAATGTGCTCATCCAGTGCTGTAAACAGATGCTGGACCTCCGAGTCAAAAATGATCATTGTTTAGAGTGGGGAACAAGCCAGGGTAAAACAAATAAGGTTCAAGTGTGTGGTCAAATGATGATAAAGGTGATCGCGGTCCGTCAACCCTGTCTGGAATGATTCACATCCCGACAGCCCAAATCCCAAAAAAGATAAAACTTGCTTCTTCCGGATTTTTACATTTCTTTCGCCTATTCATTTATTTTATTTATTTACCCTCTACACTTCCTTTCCCCTTCTTCTTCTTCTTCTTCTTTTTATACATTAGGTCACTTTATCATGTCCCCCACCTCAACTCGTTATTTGGCTGATAAGAAAGCTCCATTCTCTTGCTTGGAAGCTAGACCTTTTTTTGAATCCTTGGACAACAAACAAAAGCTCTATGCTCACTACATGTCGCGTGCTGCCTTTGAAGGGACTCGTATTATCATCACTCAAACCAATCCCAAGGCTGTATCCATTTATGACTTGATTCTCAAGATCTTCTCCAACCAACAAGGCCAACTGACAGATGTAGCGTCTCTGGAACAAAAAAGGTAAGCAATCCCTCCCTTCCCCCATTGCCCACAAGAACTCACTTTTTACTTTTTGTTACATCATTAGCGGGGTATCATCAGAAGCGTTTGAAGATCTTCTCCAATACTGTGGTCAATTCTTAGGCAATCTCAGCAACTACAAGTCATTTGGTGACGAGAAATTCATTCCTCGTGTCTCTCCTCAAGATTTTGAAAAGGTGGTAGCGTCAAGTGCATTCCCGGACGAAGCATTGTCCCTCTTCGAACAATCAAAACATGAACTCTACAACGTGGAACCCGAGGCACACAACTTGCTTGGTTATCCTGATGATGGACATCTCTCTGGATACTATTCTGACAATGTGACAAAGGATGATATCAAACGGGTGCAAGCCTATTTGGAAAAGAATGATTTTGATCCTTTGCATACAAGGTAAGGTGGAGGAGAGGGGAATACCATGGACTAATTGTTTTATAATAGATTATTCAAGAATAATGATGAATTCCAATTGCAAATTGCTTCTTCCGACTGCGTAACTGAACAACGCTCCATGGACGACGGAACTACTTTTACTTTTGTGTATGGTGACTTTAGCAAGCAATTGACCAAGGTGAACCAAAACATTCAAGCTTCTATTCCTGTGGCCGCTAATGAACATCAAGAAAAGATGCTCAAACACTATTATGAATCTTTTAAAACTGGGTCCATTAAAGATCATATGGAATCTCAACGACACTGGCTCCGGGATATCAACCCCCTTGTGGAAACTAATATTGGTAGGTACAAGGGGAAAAGTATCACGGCCACATACTGAATTTTTTTTTTTTTTTTAGGTTTTATCGAAAGCTATCGTGATCCTCAAGGTGCCCGTGCTGAATGGGAAGGATTTGTCGCCATGGTGAATAAAGAACAAACCCTGAAATTCAACAATTTGGTGGAACAGGCGCCTCTCTTTGTATCCCGCTTACCTTGGCCTGAAACCTTTGAACGTGACACTATCAACAAACCTGATTTTACCTCTCTTGAAGTCTTGTCCTTTGCTACTTGTGGTATTCCTGCTGGTATCAACATCCCCAACTATACTCAAGTAACTCAAAAACTTGGCTCGAAGAATGTCTCCTTGGGTAATGTTATCTCTGCTAGCTCGCCTGGTGAACAATTCCCTTTTATCATCGATGAAGACCTGGACTTGTATCGACGACTCCGAAATCCTGCCTTTGAAGTACAAGTAGGAACACATGAATTAGGTCACGGTACTGGGAAACTATTCAACGAGGATGCCCAAGGGAAATTCGACTTTGATCCAGAAATGGTCATCCATCCCTTTACTCAACAAAAACTCACTTGTTGGTATAAACCCGGCCAAACCTTCAACTTGGTGTTTGGTGGTATTGCTCCCAGTTACGAAGAATGTCGTGCTGAATGTATTGCTTTGGTCTTGTCTCCGGATGATGATATCTTGAAGATCTTTGGTTATGAAGGTCAACAAGCTGAAGATATTCTATATGTGATGTATCTCAATATGGCGCGGGCTGGTCTTGCTGCTCTGGAATATTACGATCCTGTGGCAAAGAAGGTAAAAAAAAAAAAAAAAAAAAAAAAAAAAAAAAAAAATACATATATGACACACAAAAGAAAAGAAAAAAGAACAACAACTAATACATCCTTCTTTTCTGGAAACTATAGTGGGGTCAAGCACATATGCAAGCACGTTATGCAATCACTAAAATCATGATGGAGGCTGGTAATGGATTCCTCACCATTGACAACACTAAAGATGCACAAGGAAAGGATACGCTTGAAATTCGATTGGATCGTAACAAGATTCGCTCGGTGGGTCGTCCTGCGGTCGCCACCTTCTTGGAAAAACTGCAAGTCTACAAGGCGACAGCGGATGTGGAACAAGGAACCAAGCTTTATGTCGAAACTACCAGTGTGCCTGACGATTGGGTGTCGATGCGTGATATCGTGATCCAAAACAAGCAACCTCGAAAAGTCTTTGTCCAAGGAAACACATTTGTGGGTGATGATGGTCAAGTTGTCCTGAAGGAATATGAAGCTTCTCCTGTCGGTATGATCCAAAGTTATATCGAAAGACAAGTTTAGATAACAATACGGGGATCGTTTATATACATATATGGTAGCTGTATGTAGTTATACCTTTTTATTTATTTCAATTTGCCAGGCATGTCTTGGTTTTTGTCAATTGATTACTATGTATACTGATAAATAAAAACTTTATATGTATACATGTGTGTGTGAATAGTATTGATATGATTCTTTAAACCTGTCTTCCACTCTATCATGATCATCGATGCTCTGTTATGATGGATTGAAATGGCTGCTTAATAACATTCAATCGGCGCTTTGATAATCAAGTAGTTTTTTTATTTTGCATGAATGAAATCACCTAATGGGTACCCATCTGTGTCGGCTAAACCATCATCACGCAATACATATCAAGATAAAAAGTCAATGACTGTTTATGAAACTGGCATGTCAATTATTAACATAAAGTATTCGCCTCTTGGTTGCCTTTTCTGAAGATGATGAAGTATCTTCGCAAAGACTGACTGAGACAGAGTGGATTATGATCCAGTATGTAAATTGTATGTCCACTCTCTTATGACATCGAAGCCTAATCATTGTTTCTTGTGATTAGCATATTACGCTTTAGTAACGACACCCACCCAATAACCATTTCCGCAACACCCCGATACAAATATAAAAGACAAGACGCTGAGAATACAAATACTTCAATTAGACAATGGATGATGTTTTTTATTTTATTTTAAAAAGTTGATTTACAAAAGAGATATCATACAAAAAAAAAAGGGGGGTAAGTAACCAAATCTAATCTATCTATTTTGACCTAGTATTTGAATTTGTCAGCAGGAATATAACCTTGATCCACAAGGTACTTGACAACAGTCTTGACACCTTCATCCACAGAGACTTGATCGGTTCTAATATGGATTTCTGCTTGTTCAGGGGCTTCATAGGGAGCCGAGATACCTGTGAATTCCTTGATTTCACCCGCCTTGGCCTTCTTGTACAAACCTTTAGGATCACGTTGTTCCACCACTTCCAAAGGAGCATCAGCAAATACTTCAATAAAAGGAATACCGGCTTCTTTATGCAATTGACGAGCAGTATCACGATCTTGGCGGTAAGGACTGATAAAAGCAGTGATAGCAATCACAGTCGAATCGGCAAATAGTTTAGCAACCTGTACACACACAAAAAAAAACGTCTAAGTATCATCCAAATAATAGTATTCGTCTCTTTCAAGTACTTACTTCAGAGATACGACGAATGTTTTCCGTACGATCGTCAGGGCCGAAACCCAAGTTTTTGTTCAAACCAAATCGAATGTTATCACCATCAAGACGATAACTAATAATACCAGCATGAAGTAACGTTTGTTCGAGAGCAGTGGCCAATGTTGACTTGCCAGAGGCAGATAAACCGGTAAACCAGATGGTTAAACCCTACAATGAGAAGAGGAGGAAAGAGGTTAGTAAGGATTCGTGATACAATCAATTAACTAAGTTTTACCTTTTGTTTTAAAAGTTCTTGTCTTTCAGTTAAAGTCACTGATCCAGCATGCCAAGTGATATTAGAGGCCATTGTGTAATGTAAGTAGAGAGATGGAGAAGAAAGAAGAAGGAAAAAAAAGTGGGGGTGAGAAAATAAAAAATTAGAGCACCTGTCGGAGATGAAAATTGGTGAGAGATCTTCGATTTCTAATTGGACGAAAGCATAATGTCGCAATTCTTAGGGTGCATGAAGTCTTGTTCCTGACTTGTGGATGGGCAGTATGAATAAGCGACTTGATCTCAACGTCTTCTTCATGATAAAGTGTGCTCGTAACGTACCCCCTTTCCCCTTTCCCGTTATATAGAATCACAAACTACTCCTCCGAAATATAGCTCAAGATGATTTGATTTTGTAGAGGTGCTTGCATGAATCGCGGGATATGAAAATCGATGAACAACGTACTTGGTACTAAAAATTCAATGATAACCAATGTCTTTGGCATCAATCTTCAAGCAAATTCAAGCCCCGCATTTCAACAAAAAAAAAAAAGTCGGCACTTGAAACCTTGATCCGTTTACGCATGACCATGGCTCGAAATTGGTCACTACACCTCATCCTGTATTGTACCATGGAAAGAAAAGAAAAAGAAAACGGTAACAAAGAGGCTAATGATTATTGTAGACCTGTCATATTCCACAGAGCGGATGTTGTTGATTTTAATGCCCCGACCTAGATCGATCGAACTGTGAATAGATCAACCAATATGAATCGAAACAGACAGAAAAAAAAAACTTGTTCTTTTTGTTTTTCCTATGGAATTCTAAATTTGGCCACACTAACCGTCAAACAACACATGATGAGATCTTTTCCACGTGGAATTACTTTGTCTTCTTGCTACAGAATAGGGGTCGAGTCTAAGATGTCGAGGAATGTCAATAACGTTTTTGCCCCCCCCCCGTTGTAATAGATTGAAGATGTGGTGACAACAGTATAAAGTAAAAGCAACTCGTGCCACGAGAATGACAATAATTCAATCGCCGATTCAGTACACCATCGAGGGGTCTGAATCTTTTTTTTTTTTTTTTTTTTTTTTTTCCACAAGTCAAGTAATATAATATGTATATCAAGTCTTTATTTATATGTATGTAGGTGCATGTAGGATGTGTTATATATGTAAGAAGAGGAAGGTAGTAATATGAGGGGGAGGTAATAGTAATAGTAGTAACAGTATTAATGTAAGGGTATCTAGTAGGTAATCTAAAGTAAAAAATAAAAAATAAAAAATATAAAAAAAAGATCTATCTATCTATATTATTATTATTATTGTTGTTGTTCCTTTTTCACCAATAGAGAAGACGGCTTGAGAAGTGTCGTAGCAGAAGGTGGCATAAAAGAGTGTCTGACCCTTTGTAACATGGATCGATATCGTGTAGGCGTGGTCGGTGAAGGTGGTGGTGACAAATGAGTATGTTGATCCAACGAATCCATTGATCCACCTTTATCAAGTTCTTTCTTGTGATTAAAAGAATACCATCCAACAAAGGAGACAGGTGGAGTCGTGAGAGAAGTAATCCAGGGAATAAATGCATTCACACGCATTAATTCCACCACGCTTTTCGTTATTTTGGTAAACACAGAGGGGTGATAGTTGCCTAGAGTGAATACTTGATGGAGGAGATCTTGTCGAAGGTCACAGGGAATGTTGATTTCTTGATTAGCATTAGGTCGTATATAGGTATCGATCATGGCATGGCATTTTTGTCGCACCACGTTGAAAAGTATTTGTTGAGATGGATTGAGATGGGTGGTTGCTTTTTGTTGCATAAACATAAAGTCATTATTAAAAGGAGAGACTTGTTCACAAAGTTCATTGTATTCTTGTACATCCAGCCAAAAGTAAAGATTTTCGCAACAATAAGACTGTTCAAGGAATTGTTGGTAATCTTGGAATAAATCGCTATCAGTATCGCTGAGAAGTTGTTCCAGTGTTTGAGGTACTGTCATTGTTGAAGGAAGTTGTTGTTGTGAGTCCATCTTTTTAATAAATGTTAATAGGATGGCTGGTATAAGTAGTATACATAAATGGAGAAGAAGAAGAAGAAGAAGAATAAAGAAGAAGAGGGAAAAGAAAGAAAGAATCAATTTTTTGGGAAACGGGCCCTCTTTTTTACCTTTGGACCCCCACTATTTTAACTCCGACTGGTCGTCTGAGAAGTTACACAAGTGTTCTTCCAACCACCTTTTTTTGTTCAGGAACCAACTAGATTATTCAAACATTTCTTTATTACAACAATGAATAAAAAGTGATATGATACAATACGGAAGGGTAATATATAATGGGTAATACAGAATCCTAAAACGTGGAAGGGGAGGTGACAATAAAATAAAAAAGGAGGGTAAAAAAAAAAAAAAGAGAGAGAGATGATTCCAAATAAAGTAAAAGAATCGGTTGGGTTAACAAAGAGAATACAAAGGGAAGCTATATTTAACAAGGGTAATCTATAATAATAATGATACATAATGATAATAATACAATACAAACAATCAATTCTGTTCCATTGAAGCCACGAGATTGATGGGAGAGCCATTGACATCGGATACCTTTTGTTGAGCTTGAATCAACCCAGACACTTGGTTTACCATTGACCGATGTAATACCAATGAATCAGGAATTACCACAGGATGGCTGGCACTGCGCATAGTAAAACGATGTTTAGGTTGTTGTGAAGGTTTAGTAACCCGCCGTCGAGAATGCCTTCGTCGATTCGTTGCCATCCGCCAACGATGATCAGGAATGATCACCAGTCCAGCAGGTACACTAACCCGACGACCTAATAATGGAGTAGATACAGGTACCAAAGGAACCAAACCGGTCGGATAGTGGCAAGTCGTTGTCGTCGTCGGACAATCCTTCAATTTCATCCATTCCCGTCGATTGTCGGCCAACGTGTTCAGGAACACCCGAGATTTCGGCAAGAGACGAGCAAGAGATTCAAAGTAAGGCTTGATGACAAAATCACCAAATTTGAGACTAATCATGGCTTGATTAGATGCACCACGATCCATACCAGGAGATACCACCAGTCCCGCCACTCTTTCGGCATCACCTTGTTGGAAGAATTCTTGAACGATGAGATCGGACCATTGTTTACATATGGACCAGGGTCGAATCGTGTTACTGATATCGGCTGCATGTAGAATGATTCGACAAAGATCGTGGCATTGACTTGGTGATAATGAGGATCGATGAGTTATTGACTGAGGTTCAAAGTGGTGGTGACCAAGAGGGATCTGATCGATTGTCGGCGTGGGTGGTTCTCCAAGCGATTCAGTGTCACTACTACTATCATGACTGTCAGTATCGTCGTTATTGTTTTCTTGATCATCACTGTCGTCGTCAGGATTATCATCATCATCATCTGACCACGTGTTGCCCATGACTTGACACAAAGCCCCCGCCTTTTCTTGTAATTCATAGTGATACACCATATCCGTGGAGATTATAAGTCGTTTGATCATATCCATCCAGTCATAAGATACATTGTCAAATAGTTTGTGCTTGTTTAGTAAATCTTGTGTAATGTCGACAGAGTAGTTTTCCAGTACAGATGTATTTTTGTATTGTTGAGCCAAAGGTGTTTTAGAATTGACTTGATAAACGTTGTTGTATCCAGGCTATAATAAATATTAAAAGAGAAGAGCAATGAGATCAATGACATTATGTTTACCCCCTCCCTTTGAGCCACTCTTGTAAAAGAGAGAAGATGTACGTTCATGTAGTTGCATACATCGTACATCTTTTACCCTATTCTTTCTCCTTAAGGCTGCAGCCCTTTTTTATTTTTTATAAATAACTTACATGACCCATATCATGGCACAATGCAGCAATCAATAAAGGAGCTATATCGATCATTGGGAGGAGTTGCTTGAGACCATCCAATTCCGTCAAGATATAGTAAAGCATCATCAAGATATCGGCAGCATGGTAAAATGAATGATAAGGGGTAAAAAGGTAACCGGAATCCACGTCCACCAGGAAATCAAGGAGTTGAGAGGCGTCAATGGCAAGAGCATCCAATACCTTCAAGTGAGCAAACATACCAAGTAAATGACCATACAAGTCCGTGCGACTGAGTTCCAACACATGCCATTCTGGTGTAATCTTGGGTCCTTTGTTATCCAACCAGCGTACAAGATGCTACACAAAATAAGCAACAGGTCAGTTCTTTTTGCTGTTCAAAAAAGCTGTTTATTCATTCACTTACCCTTTCAATTATAAATAGGTCTTTCACTGGTAATGTGTTGTGTTTAAGTATAAGCATTAGTCGATCGAATGAGGAGAATGGGTTATAAAAAAAAGGGGGGAAGGAAAGGTCAAAAGTAGATCCAAGGAAGAATGACCAACTTTTCGCTTGTTGTATACTGTTGATAAAGTCAGTGTTAATAAAAGAAGGTGTATATAGGTGATTTCAAATAAAAGGTGGCAACAATAAAAAGAAGAAAGAAGAAAGAATGAAACGAAAAAAATAATAATAATCAATATATAGACCCAAAATAGGACGAATTTGATTGGCCGAACAGGTTTTTGATCCAAGTTCTCGTTTTCGTCCTGTTTACTCTTTTATTATTAAAATCCCGCTTTGACCCCACCCAACTCGCTGATCCTTATTGTGTAACCTAAATAACGAGCCTTTCCCTTCTCCCAGAAATCACCTAAATTGAACCCCGGCCAGACTTGCAAATGAGTACCGTTGAATCGCCTCAAACACAATCCCCTTCTACATCCTTTTTTTTTTTTTAAAAGTCAGGTTAAAACTATCTTGATACTATACTGCTCCATAAAAGGGACTTGGTACAATGGCCATTATGTAAAGTTTGTTGGAAATAAGCTAAGGAATGCTCATGGTCACTTTTGTAATGAGTATCACTTGTCCATTAAGGCAGTTAAGCACTCCCAAGATTCAAAGCGAGGGTAAGCGGGTTCTCAAATAAATTTGGTCTTGTGTGTCAATTTTTTCATTCTGCAACTTTTTTTTTTTTTTTTTTTACAAAAGTCAGGGTAAAACAATCTTGAGGCTATACGGCTCCATACAAGATTCTTGGTACAATGACCATTATGTAAAGTTTGTTGGAAATAAGCTAAGGAATGCTCATGGTCATTTTTGTCATGAGCATCACTCGTCCATTAAACCAGTAGAGTTCTCTCAAGATTCATGGTGAGCGGGGTTTGCAATAAGTTTGTTCTTTCAAGCCTGTCGGGAGTTAAATTTACGTGATTTTTGGAAATATTCCTTGTCTGTTTGAGATAGCGACGGGCGGGCGGGTGGGGGATATCAAAAAAAAATCGGGTTGCACCATTTTCATGACGTGGTGAATTTTTCTTCGCGCTATATATATATATATATATATATAAAAAGAACCCAACTCGAAAAAGCTCTTTATCCCTCTTCCACTTTTGCTTCCATCATGTTTATTGTCAATTGGTTTTATGACGTTTTATCGTCTTTAGGTGGGTATCTTGATTGGTGAAACTGAATGTCTGTACTCACCTTGTCTCTCTTTTTATAGGGTTACTGAACAAGAATGCCAAAATTCTCTTTTTGGGTCTCGATAATGCTGGTAAGACCACTCTACTCCACATGCTCAAGAACGACCGTTTAGCCACGTTGCAACCTACTCTCCATCCTAGTAAGTATAAAAAAGAACAACATGCTAGTAATAATAGTCTTCTCACGTTCTTGTTTAGCTTCCGAGGAATTGGCTATTGGTAATGTTAAATTCACAACCTATGATTTGGGTGGACATCAACAGGCTCGTCGGTTATGGAGAGATTACTTCCCCGAAGTATCTGGTATTGTCTTTTTGGTGGATGCTGCTGATCATGATCGGTTTCCTGAAGCCAAGGCGGAATTGGATGTAAGTGGTACTTTTATGTTGAAGGATTCATGTTTAACTCTTTTTATACAGGCACTTTTGGCTATTGAACAACTAACTACCGTCCCCTTCCTTATTCTCGGCAACAAAATCGATGCTCCTGGTGCGGTCAGTGAAGAAGTTCTTCGACAACAACTGGGATTATTCCAAACGACAGGAAAGGTATATATACATATAAAACAAGATGATTTGATAATGATATACAGAAACTAATGATGGATGGTTGGTTGGTGGTGGGGGGGGGTTTTTTATGTTTAGGGTAAAGTACCATTAACCAATATCCGACCTATTGAAGTCTTCATGTGCTCTGTGGTTGAACGTCAAGGCTATGGTGATGGATTCCGCTGGTTATCTCAATACGTTTGAACACCCATCTCCCTCCATCCCCCCTTTCACATACAATCATAATGACATCCATTCCCCTTACACACCCCGTCTTCCCTTTTACCATGATAGTCATTCCTCTCTTATTACCACTTGAATAAATCTTTATTTTGAAACTCTCTCTTTAGTGTTGGAACATTTATCTCTTTTTGGGTTATTGTTCCATTAATAAATAGTCTTCATATGATAGTTTATAAAAAGGGATCGATGTTTCGGAATGATCCCAATGTGTGCATTGTGATGGATTTAGGTCGCCGCCAAACTGGAGCTTAATAAGCGTTGTCTTGGTCAAAAGCACCCATTCCTATATCATTCTTTGTCATTTACACCTTATCACACACATCCCGTTAACAATATACAGTATGTGATTCTTTTATTTTATTTTCTAGAAAAGGAGAGTAGACGCACAAAGTAAAAAGCCATGGCGTCACGAGTGATTTATTTTGCATGAATTATGATATCAAACTATAACTAAACTAATCTAGGCCTAACATGTAGTCGCATTCTTGTATTACAGATAATGATCCCAAGGACAAGAGCAATCAAGGTTAGTATGTATAAGGTTTATATAAAATTGATTCACTTGAGTGTTCCCATTATCCACATCAAGCAAAAAGGAGTCCTAGTAAACAATCCTGTTAGTGGTGATTTAGTCCTATAATAAAAACATGTTATTCAACTCCAGCATGGTATACCCCCAACCAGTCGTTCTCTTTTTTTTTTTTTTTTTTTTCTCTTACCCAATCAAACCCATACACAGAATCTGTGCAAGTAAGGGAAGGAGACTGCAGACTTGTCTATTTTCGTCTTTGGATGGTACCGGCATTGAATTGTGTTTGGAATGCTCCAGTAAAATAACCTTAGGTATGGTCGATGAAGGGTTGTTAGTTGGTGGTTACTGATGTATGTCCAGTTTGCCCATGTACCAGACCAGGAGAGTCTTGTTTTGTCAGTTCGCATTCCTGGGAAAACTTCTTTGCCGGTATTATAGTTGTTGACATGGATCTAATGGTGTTTTTAGTGATAAAGTTCCAAGGAGAGCCTATAATAATGTGGTGCAAACACGGGGTTCAATCTTTCTTTTTTTTCGGTTAGGACTTACCTTATCGGCGCAAGGAAGAATAGGTAGACTCACCTTGGTACAAGTAAAAGATACAAAGCCCAGGGTGATCTTGTAAGAGTTGCGAAAAGAATGGGAAAAAGTGAGCTTCTTTTTATTGGCCACTCGCCACCCACCTGTCGGGATTTCAAAAAATTAAAGAGGGGAAACAAGAATGAAAAAAATAAATAATACCAGTCCTTTCTCTTTTACTTTATGATTATTATGCTTCGAACAGCCCTTTGTCGATTACCTCGGACACCTCTCACACATTCCACCAAATCTGAATCAACGACTCTCACACAACGATGCGTCAAATATCAACAAGCTCGTTGGTTAAATGTCAGTCCTTCTTGCTTGCAGTATGAACGAAGCCGATATCGAAGAAAGGAAGACGATCAAGATGCAGCAATAAAGAAAAAAACGACCTACAGCAATCGACAATTTGTGAAACTAGAGGGAGCTGACGAACGACCTAATCGGCACTTGTATACCTTGCCTAGGGATGTATTTGGCACGTCGGATCGGGTAGCTCAATTATTGGTGTTATACGGTGTTGACAAGGCACTTGAATTCTTGACTCATCTTCCACTAAACTTGCAATCAACCGTAGTATGGAATCAACTCTTGAATCATTGTGCAAAAGGAGGGAAATCAAGTATGGTTGAATCTATATTCTCTCAGGTAAGTAAAGAGGGATGGCTAACATCAATGTAACTCACCTTTGCCCTTTCATTAGATGCGAAAACGTGGATTTGCACCAAGCGAAAGAACATTTGCTCATATCCTCACGACATTTATCAATTCTGATTCACCCGAGGCAGTAAAACGAGCGGAATCATGGATCGAACGAATGGAAGATTACGATATACAGCCCACCACTTATCACTACAATACTTTATTGAATGTTTACAAAAAGGCCAATTGTAATAATCAAATCATGGCCAAAGTTCGACAAATGATGCGTGATGATGATCTTCTTCCTTATCCTGATCATGTCACACTCTCCACCGCCTTGCAGATTTGTCCACTTTTAATCAATAGCCAAGACAAAGAAATCAAACGAATTTGGCAATATATCATTGACAGTTTCGAATCTGACAATGGAGTGCAACAACAACAACAACAACAGCGAATGGATCGACCTACCTCCTTATTACAAGCCAAAGTATTACAACTCCAATCCACCGATCCAACTTGGCGATATGATCAAGAAGCTATTCAGGAAAAACGACAAGCTCTTCAACCAAAAGTCAAGTTTACACGAGAACCTATTCAAGTGGATGATACTTTAGTGGTGGCCTTGATCCGCGCATTGTCAAGATCAAACGGGAAACAGACAGGAGGAATCAATACTCAATTTGAAATGGTGATGGATATCATGAACCGATTGTATGGTTTACGGCCTTCCAAAGATAGTATTGACGATAAGGATGACTTTGGATTGACTCCCGGGGTGACGGTATTAGATGCCATGGTGCGGTATTGTGGTGCGGTGCGTCAATTTGCCTTGGGTGAAGCTTACTTTGATTTGGCCTTGCAAAAGTTCCCGGGATTGGAACCAGATGATCAGGCTTATAGCGCTTATGCTTGGATGCAATCACATACACGAAGGAAAAACTGGATAAGAAAGAACAGAAACAACAACTCTACCTAGATATTATAGTTTACAGAATAAAATAGATGTTATTAATAAAAACTGGTGTTATATTATGATTTGATTCTTTTTTTTTTTTATCTGATCTTCGGGGATTGTCAACATGTTTCCCCTTTTTCTTTGACTAACTTTTTATGGAGGGGGGCGACTCTCATTCCGGATAGCGGGCAAACTGATTACTGATCATGATTGTTCCACATCTGTCATTTTCCCCTCTTTAATATATTTCAAGATCCGAACCATCACTTTAATTGAGTTTAGCATGAAAGACAAAAAATCTGATAAAGAATCCACTTATTGTGTTCCCCATTCTTGGTTTCACTGATTAAATCAAAACAAAAAAGATCATAAAGATATGTGTAAGATAAAAATGTGTTTATTTATTGGAGTGTAGTATATATGTAAAAAAAAGGAGGAGTGAGGAATACAAGTAGTCTATCATTGATATCATTATTATGTCTAAACATTAGTTTTAGGAGCCGCCCAGCCAATAGGAGCACATAAGAAACGCGCGCCTGCATTACCAGTGGTGTTGGACAAAGGAGAGCCACCCTTGCCCAAATCATCTTCACCAGCATGGATCAACATACCACGACCAATCACACTAGTTTTACCATGAAGTTGAATCAAATCCGCTGTGATATCCAAGATGGCAACTTGATCAGGACCTGATGAGTAAATGTTACCAAGATCACCCACATGACGGACAGGATCAGTGGGACCACCATGAGTTACATTGTGAGGGTTATAATGAGCCAAAGTGGAATTACAGCCTTGAGTAAGATCACCGTATTCATGGACATGAATGCCGTGGTTGCCTTCAGGTAAACCCCAGACTTCAGCAT
Source organism: Chlamydoabsidia padenii (assembly GCA_025330725.1). Classification (NCBI taxonomy): domain Eukaryota; kingdom Fungi; phylum Mucoromycota; class Mucoromycetes; order Mucorales; family Cunninghamellaceae; genus Chlamydoabsidia; species Chlamydoabsidia padenii. The sequence goes on along the minus strand of JAIWND010000021.1, from coordinate 311,862 downwards.
GGATTTGAGTAGGGCCGTTTCTTAATTCTTGACTAAAAGTGACCACACCATGTGCACCTTGGTCGTTTTTCAATACAGCCACTGCGTTCAGAGCACACCCAAGAACAGATTGAGCAAGTAGGGCAAAAGGAATCAAAGTCAATTTCATGTTGTTGTTTTTTTTTCGAGCAAAAAAAAAATGTTAAAAGAAAGAAGAGAAAAAAGAAAAGATGGACAGGATTCATTTAAATAAACTTTTTGAATTCAGATCCCGACTGACGCTGCCTTTGTGGACAGTCCATTTGACTTGGAAGATCCACTCCCCCACTCCTGAATTGGTAAAAATAGATATTTCAACGAGGCTTTGATCCTGTTGGCTGATAAATAACAACATTGGCTTGAAACTAAATTGGTGATACAATGGAGAGACATCATCAGAAAATCGCCGACTAAAAATAAAAAAGTGACCGATCATGCTTATCAGATATGTCTATTTCCATCCGTCAGCCTTGATTTTCTAAAAAAGCATCATTTGTGTTCAATTGTATTTTTACTACAAGACGCATGATTGAAGGTATCAAACTGGGGCTGGCTATGCTACTTTTTTGTACCCTTGATATGGACAGAATTCATTGTGTCACCCTATCATACATAGAAGACAAGATCAACTCCATTATATAACCTGTATCAAACATCCGGTTTTATTAAAATGACTATTCTAAACAAAGATCTATTCTGAGGAAGGATGTAATAATGGCCTGTTTTCATCTTGTTCAATTGCAGGATCAGAAGCAAAGGGCCATCGCAATACTTTATTAAAGTAAAAGGTCCCAACCACCATGATCACAAAACCCACCACTTGAATCCAAGAGAATATTTCCCAACCAAGGTAAACAGAGATCATCCAGATAAACAATGTCCTATCATTTAAATAATAACAATCAAGTACATGAATGCGGAAAAAAACATAAATAGACTTACCTTGATGTATCAATGGTACTTCTTGCCGTTGCAGAGATGGTATTCGTAATAGACAATCCAAACCAGTTAAAGAAGGCGATGGAGAAACTGATGGCGATACCAGATATCCACACCCCCGAGTGATCAAAAAAGTCATGATAGCCCTGGACCATATCAAAGTAAATGGATTGATCACGGAATAAGAGATGAAGAAGTGGAAGTGCACCCAAGACAGAGACCAGACCAAAAGAGCCTTCCCAACCCACCGCTTTAAGAGGAGTCACCTGATAATGAGCCAGTATCTTTTCTTCCACCACAAATTGAGTGGCGGTGAAGATTTGCGCACCCAATACGAGAACCACTCCAACAAAGGATTGCCAGTCTGCTTCGGATGATAATGTCGCGCCAGGTCGAGTTTGAGGGAAGAGGACTGATGAAAGTCCGACAATAGCCACGCCCAACACCACACAGATCAACGAAAACCATTCAAAAGGTCGTAAGCGTCGATGTAAAAACAAGTAGCTGAAGATTCCCGTAAATATCACCACCGCACCACGAAGCATTTGGTATATACTTGCTGACGTTAGAATCAATCCAACATTCATCAACTAGTATTAACCAGAAAAAAAGAGTTGGTGTTACTATCCTGTTTGCCTCTTTCCTTTTTCTTTATTACCGTTGTTGCTGTCAGATCACACATCGTAGGAATCCAAAATAATAATACCTTGATACCTTTTAATGGAGGTAAAGAGGCTTGATCCTTGGTTAAATCATCCACAATTTGTTGTTGGTGTGATTGTCTTCCTGAAGATGCCTGTCGCCATTTTTGACAAAAGTAGACCACCCATACAAACGCTTCCCCTACAAACATATTCAAGCTAAAAGAATCATTATTATATGAGGAAAAAAAAAAAAAAAAAGAGTCAAGTAATGATACTTACGTTTGCCAGACAGGTTGTTCAAAGTACCGACGTTGAGTAGGATCAGGATCTTGGCAATTGTCAACACATTGCATATCTTGGAATTTGTTAAGAATCGTATTACAGACACCTATCAATATACATATAAAACATTAGTTTATTGTCATGAGGAGATAAATAATTGACTTGCCTGATATTAACATTCCGGCTACAAGGATAGTAGTCATGTTGGCTTCATTGATATGATAACTTGTTCGCGGAGGCATGGTTAGATTTACAAAAAAAAAAAAAAAAAAAAAAAAAAAAAAGGAAAGGAGGAAAAAGAGAAAGAAACTCCCTTTTAAGTTTTTGGACGGAAGAAATCAAAAATGGAAATCGGATAATGATTCTCCGCCAATCAAAAACCGTCCTTTTCTGTGCACTCGTACGAAAAGTCAGGCTTATCTAGTCATTTGTTGCTTTTTTGCATCCAAGCAGTTGATGTTATCAACTGATATTAACACTTGGTACCCCCACACCTTCAGGGACCTTGTTCATTCATGTGGCCTATCAAAACAAGTGATTTTTTTCAAATGCCGCTTTTGACACTTATCTATCTACCTTTACTCCTGAAAAAAGGAGATATCGATGGAACTGGAATGAAAGACGGAGATTCAATCTTTTGGTCTCGGCATGAATGGCGGATTCATCAAATGTAAAAAACATCTTCATCATATGTCAGGTAGATTCATGATCTACCTTTTTCTGTGCAATGAATGAAAAAGTCAAAAAAGGGAGCGGCGTTTGAATATCTTGATCGACCTTTTTTACTATGAATTCTTATTCTTCAACTACATATGTATAATTCCTGTTATATGAAACTTGGGATCCTTGTCTCTAAAGGGCCTATATACCTACATTATAAGAAGAAGAAGAAAAAAAGGGGGACCAAGGTTATTCTTGATTTTTCGTAGGTGAGAGACTTGAGACACTGGCGGTAGTCGGGATTTCATTTATCCACACTAAAAAAGTACCCCAAAAATCACGGCGTTCGAAATGTTTCCTCCCTTCTTCTTCTTCTTCTCCCTCTTCTCTCATCCACTCTTTTTACTTGTTTTAATTGATAGAACCCTTACCCTTTTTTATCTGTATACTCCTTGTAACTCAAATGTCGGAAACTACTGGTGACACTCCACACTGTCCTCTTTCTTCTTCATCTCGGTACTGGTGTCATCATTGTGGACGAGAAGCCCCTATCTATATGGCACCCGACCCTACTTGTCAACAGTGCAACGAACAATTCATTGAAGAGGTAATACTAATATAAACTTGATACATTAATGACAGGAATTTGTTATTGATAGATTGATAATGGTGGAGACGATCCTAGGTCTTTCTTGGACGGTATACTCGCTGACGTGGACCACGACGGAAACGAAGACGAAGACGACGAAGACATTACTCAATTTTTCCAAAGTACAATGGGACGACGACGACGACGACAACGACAACAGCAAACTAATGAAGAAGGTAGCCCGACAGCATTGGAGACCATCTTGCAGAATGCTTTATCCAACCTTTTAGCCTCTGGATTAAACGATGATACTGCCAATGATCGATCCAGAATCAACAATAACGATAATAATAATAATAATGATGGACCAGTATACTTTTATCGTGGGGTGGTGGATGGGAATGTCCAACTTGATCCGATTCGACCTCCATCACAAACCAGGTCTTCTTCATTAGGGGCAACTAGTCGTGTATACTTCCAAATGGGTGATGGTGGGAATGATGATGATGATGATGATGATGTGGATGAATGGGTGGATGAAGAAACAAATGGTCAACGAGGAAGAAATAATCGGGTCAACAATCTTCAAGGGTAAATTCCAATCAACAATCATAGAAGTTTATCTGGCGATCAACTAATATGTCTTTTGGAGTAGATTATTACGAGCAATAGCAGCATTAGCAGGGGATTCTATGGACTTGGATATTGTTGGTAATCCTGATGATTATGTCTTTTCTCAAACAGCTTTGGACAATATTGTCACTCAATTGATGGAACAAACTGGAGGGTAGGTATATCAAAAAAATGACAACTGGATTACTGTTTTTTTTTTTAGTGTAGTAAATGACTCAATGATCCTTCTTTATATATTCTAGTCGCACTGCACCACCACCGGCACCAGATGATGTGATTGCTGCTTTACCGAAAAGGCCAATCTCCGAAAAAGAATTCAGTAAGTAGGAAGAAGGGGATGGGGGTAACCAAGGAAACTGATTCTTTTATTTGTCCTTTTTCTTTAGGGGATCAGATTGATTGCTCGGTATGTAAAGATGATTTTATTGTGGATGAAATGGTGATCGAATTACCATGCATGCATCTTTTCCATGGTGACTGTATCGATCCATGGCTAAAAGTAAACGGAACGTGTCCTGTTTGGTAAGTCCACTCATCGATGTGTTTTATAATTGATTATAATCCTTATTATTAACTAGCCGGCACTCTGTTGTACCCACCGAAGAAGATAATAATACCAATGATACCTCACCAAGACAACAACAACAACAACAACAACAACAACAACAAGGATTACCCACCACCGAAGATACTTGGACCCCGCCACATTCAACCCCCGACTCCAACAGCCGTATCACATCAAACACGCCAGCCTCTTCTGCAGCATCTGCAGCATTCTCTTGGATCACTCGAACTTCTACTCCTCCATCCTCATGGCCAACATCAATTCCAGGTACATTCTCTTGGGGTCCTGGTAATACATCACGGTACAGACCTCAACACACTGAAAGTGACGACGAATCGGTGGATATGCTTATTGATCTAGACTAGACTAGTTTACTTTACCCCCACATTCATGTATGTACTCGAAATAATAAAAAAATACATAACTTTAAAAATCATGTCTTTACATTTTTGTGCACGGCACATGCATGATCCAGTTAAGGTTTTCCTGTCCTCCGAAAAATACTGTCTGATTTGATGATGTTATTTGATTGGATGATGGTGAAAAAGATCAATCGTTATCAATTGATTACACTTTGAAAAGACGGAAAGTCGGGATTTGAATATTCTCGATAATGATTTCAAGTGTCCCGTCTTTTTCCTCTTCTTCTTTTCTTTTCCTCTTATCTTTTTACTTTTTTTTACTTTTTTTTTTTATTTTTTACTTTATACCTTCTTCCTTTCTCTTTTTTACTTTGTTAAAATTGGTACTAGTAATACAACACTATCTGCAATGAACGAAGGATCCATCACTTTTACCTCTTCTCATCAAGAACCTCTTTGCGATACCTTTGATTCCAACAAGGAGACCACCACCAACCGTACCACTACTACCAGCAATAGAGTTCAATTTTACTATAACAGTACACCACTTACAGGGATGATACTTACAGCAGAATGTGCGAATTGTCATACCACCACCACACCACTCTGGCGACGAGATGCGATGGGTCAAACGATATGTAATGCCTGTGGTCTTTATTACAAACTACACCAAGTACATCGACCAGCTGCCATGAAACGCACAGTGATCAAGCGACGTAAACGGGGATCAGATGAAGATAACAATGGACGACGACGCAAGAAACAAGAAAAAAAGGACGATGGATTGGTCTTGGTGCAAATGGATCCACAACAATACTCTAATAAAACATTGCCACCTTCACCTGTATCATCCCCAACAGCAGTATCTGGAACTTACATTCCCACCCCATCCTCTTCACCTATACTTCAACAAGACGATCTCAACCAGAAAATGACAATTGGTACTAACAAAAGGGAGCAACGTTTGGCTTTACAAGAAGAAATCTCAAGATTGACTCGGTTATTATCTGATAAAGTCCAGGCTTTGACTCGATTGGATCAAGAAGAAGCAGCTGGTATTGACAAGGATGAAGAAATCGCCCAGTCTTTATTATCTCTGGCGTCACCACAGTCTTATCATCGCCATCTTCGATTACCACCCATCTCCTCTTTACCGCCTTCTTCCTCCCCTTTTATGGCAGTATAGAATCTACTAGATCTCTCTCCCCCCCCCTCTTTTTTTTATTTTTATTTTGAAATGTATCTACTGACTTTTAAATAATAAAATATACCTTGTTTTAAATAAACATGTCTTCTCACACTATACAATACATCACCATTCGTCCCGATAATACTGATAAGATAAAAATTATGTTACCAGTCTTGATTGACACTAGTCAGCATGTTGCACACATCGACCTATTTGATCATTATCGCTTTGTTTGTTAATTTTGGTCGGTGTGGATTTTTAAATCCCGCTCGGTCCAAAATCTTTTTGGGGCCCCTCTCTATCTCTCTCTCTCTCTTTTTTTTTTTTTTTTTTTCTGTCTGTCTATCCTTCTTATCATGGAATACACCTTACCACCATCCTTCAACATTCTTTATCTTGATTTACCTGTGCTGCACATTAATGACACTCACTTGCAACTACTACAACAAGCTACCGAACAATCCATTAAAAGTCAACGATCCCTTATCGTCTTATTACGTCTCACCATCTCTCGATCGATACAAAACGATAAGCAATGGAAACAATGGCAAACGGCACTTGGAGCGTTATACATGACTCAAGCTCGATTGGCTTATACTCTTAATGAACCATTGTTTGATATGACGGTCATGCCTTTCCAAAGTGATGATTTGCCTCGTATGGATTTGGGACCTGATACTGTGGTGTTCAGTACAACACAGGGTAAGAATAAGAAGAAAAAGAAGGGTGGAGGATAGCCAACCTGTGGACTGAATCATTGTTGAATAGATCTACCTACTTTACAGAAATGGAATGAAGAACGACGATTAGCGGGTTTAAGGAGTTATGACACTCGTACCTTTGACTATCCTGAACAAGAACAACAACAACAACAACAACCTGGTGATGATATTCAAGACTACTGTTTTAAACGAACCGTGGTAGGTGGCACATTTGATCATCTTCATGTTGGACACAAGATTCTTTTAACCATGACGATCCTATTATCAACTCAAGACGTGGTGGTGGGTGTCACAGGTATGAATAACAGCAAAAAAAAATGGGATTGACTTTTACTAACAAAATACTTTAGATGATTCCATGCTACAATCCAAGAAATATAAAGAATGGATGGAACCGATCGAACAACGTATCGACCATATTCATGCCTTTTGTAAACGGATTCGACCTGATATTAGCTATACGGTGGTACCTATTTATGATCCATACGGTCCGACCATTACCGATCCATCCATCGACGCTCTGGTATGCTCACAAGAAACACTCAAGGGAGGTCATATGGTGAATGATGAACGCCGCAAAGTCGACTTTGGTCCTTTGGCTTTGCGGGTCATTGATCTCATCGCGTTGGAAAATCAACTCGACGATAAAATCAGTAGTACTTGGATCCGGCATTACTTGTCCACTAGACTAGATTAGTTATAGATGTTTATGTCATGAATGGATGGTAATAAAATGTATGTTGTTGGTATATTTACTCAATACAGTTGGAGTGGAGGGGGAAATGGCGGTCTTACAATTATTTGCGTGCATGCATAACACTTTTTTCTTAATGAATTGGGAGTGAGTAATGCTTCAGGATTTGCGGGATTTAAAATCAGATTTAGCCTTTATCTTTATTTTGGTTTTGCATAGAAGAGCGTCATTACGGAAACATACGATCGCGCTGACAGACACAAGGGTCGGAGAGCTTGGCTTTCGCAGTAAAGTGTGTTGGAAATACATCATAGTTTACATATCCCCACTTTAATCATTAGTAACGCTTGGTAATTAAGTGAGCAATGGGGTTTCTAAATTTGACTACAGGGAAAGATCAAAGATCCGATTATCACATTTTCCTCTGTTCATCACAACAAACTAAACAACCATTCATTCATTAATAGTTTACTGGATCAAATCCACAGTAAAAAAAAAAAAAACTACTGTATATTATTAATTGTTAACAAGGGAGGGCATAAGATATATATATATTTGATACAACAGATAAAATAAAATAAAAAAGGTAGATGTATTATGTGTAAATAATAAAAAAACTAGTAAATGATATCTAAGTATGGGTAGGGGATTGTAGAGTTAAAGAAGAAGTTGCATCGGCTAGTGATGATTGCTGGTCATCATCAACTTGTTGTTTGTTTTCTTCGTCAATGCCCGGATTAGTTGGAGGTGTAGCCATGATCTTGTTCAATGATTGTTGTGATAATGATCGAGAATGTCGTTTGAATTTGGCCACGGCTTTAACCTATCATTACAAATGTCAAACATGAGTCCTTGTTCCCTTTCCTTTTACTTTGTTTTCACTTACTACTGTAAGAATACTGGCAATGTTCTTGATGGCATTATGGATATCATCAGCTGTCACTTCAGTCACCACCATTTCACAGTTTTCTTCTTCAGAGATCAACAAATCAGTACCATGACGAGTCACCCAAGGATGTTGTCGTAAAGTTTGCATGGTGATTCTTGTTGAAGGGTCCTTGTCCAAACATCTTTTTAAAACATCCAATAGATCATCAGATATACTTTGGTTCCCACTGTAATCCACCCTATAAACAACAGACAAATTAAATCGAGTTTGTACATGATTACCATGGTTCGTTTCACAAAACTTACGGATCATTGTTAATTTTGTCCATGAGTTCGATCAGATTGGTGCTTGAGTAAGGCAAGTGGCCATAGACAAGACAATAGAGAGTGACACCCATCGACCAGATATCAGCCGCTTTCCCAGATACTTCACCATGATGGGCTTTACATAATTCAGGGGCCATAAACGCAGGGCTACCCGCGGATTTCTTGAGTTTGTCGTTACCCTTGATGAACATTTCAGATACACCAAAGTCTACAATCTTCAAGATGTTATCGTTGGAGAGAAGCAAGTTATCAGGTTTGATATCTATTTGTAATTGATTAAGTAAAGTCAATCCTAATCAAGTTGTTATATATTACCTCTATGAGCAATTTCGTTATTGTGCACTATTGTTAACATACAACATAATGAGTTATCCCTAACTTGATGCCCCCCCCCTCCTATTTGTACTTACGATATTCAATCCCCAAGATCATTTCTCTAAAGTAATGACGAGCTTGATCTTCAGAATAAGGAGTGGATTTTTCATCCATAGAGATATCCATCAATACACCTTTATGAGCCATTTCAAACACTAAAGAGGGAAAAAAAAAAGAGTCAGTCCGTCAGTTAACGTGTCGATCCATTTGTCCCTTGTTTTTTTTTTTTTACCCATATATATAGAATCATCGTTTGGATCGTCCAAGACTTCATACAGCTTGACCACGTTTGCATGATGGAGTTTCTTTAGAATGGCCACTTCACCACGGACAAGATCCAAAGGATTAGAGGAATTGGGTGAAGCAGTAGCCGCGGCAGTTTCCCTAGCCACACCCAAACCAATACCACGTCCACGTCCACGAGGTCCACCTGGTCCACCTCGTTTTCGTAACATTTCCGATTGCTCTTTTCGACGTAACCGAGACTTGCTGAACTCCTTGATTGCCTATATATAAAGAAGAGCCCCCCCCCCAAATGATTTTCATTAGTACCTGTTTGCTCTTTTTACATGTGTACTTACATATTCTGTATTGGTATTAGTATCTATACCAAAATGGACAGTTCCAAAAGCTCCACGACCGACTTCTTTTTTCAATAGATAATTGTTGATCTTTCGTAAGCCTTCTTTGGTTTCTGAGGTGGTCGCGCCCAAAGTTTCCACCACCGATGAGTGAGGTCTTCTTGAGGAGGAGGAGGAAGCTGAAGGTTGTGGTGATCCCGAGTGTGAGGAGATGCTGGAAGTAGGCGATGTATTTTTTTCAGTCATGGATGATGTGATGTGGTAAAAAGAAGAGGAGGAATCAAAAAGGAGAGGGTTTTTTTTTTATTTTTAAGCGGTCGGCGGGATTTGAAACTACGGCTGGTGTGAGAGCCATGCCAAGAATCCAAACCTTTATCGTCCGGTCCGTTTTGCCTCCTCCTCCGTAATTAATACCATCAGACTTGGCAACCTAGCATAAAACAAACAAATAAAATTCCAAAAAAAAAGACATTGGTGAGAAGAAGACTGTTTTATTGGATGAGAAGTAAAAAAGGAGAGAGCATGATATCAAAGTACGTAAAACATAGAAAAAAGGGATATATAGTAAAATAAAATAAAAAAGAGGATGATGAGTGAGTGAATATGTGCATATACTAATGAAGGGAAGGAGGAGGTGGAGGAGAAAGACTATCTTCGAATATCAGCATAACCCACTACAGGAGAAGGAGAGATAGTATCCAAACTAGTTACAGGAGAAGGATGATGACAAGCACCAGGAGGAAGGATAGTAGTGGACGTCGGTGAATCATATGGATGGAATGGTGTTAATGTGATGGTTGCTGTTGTTGCTGTTGGTAATAATAATCGTTGATTGAATTCGTAAATCGCATCATCTAAAAGACCATTCGCCAATGTATTGTGATGCGCTAAATTCCTTGCCCATAAACCAATGGTATTAAAAGTGGCATCTTGTGATAGTTTGCTTGATGTTGTTTGAATGGCCTGAATCCAAAATAAGGTCAAGTCTTTATACAGATCCAATCGAGGCTGATTATGTTGATCCATCCCCCATATTGGTAATCGATGTGCAAAATGCGTCACTTGATCCAGATACGTAAAGCAAACAGTCGGGAAGATGGTGGCTGATACAAAGTGATGACTATATTGAGTGATAGTGTCCTTATCAAATGGATGAAAGCACGTTTAATAATTATATTATTTTACTATTATTACTATTTTATGTTCACTTACAATCAAATCCAATAGAGGTTCCTTGACACGAGAGAATGTATATTGATCCAATCGTGGCCCTGCCTTGTTGTATGGGAAACTACCATGGAGCTTCTTTTCCTTGTCGTTTAAAACCGCTATAGCTGAAGGAATAGTAGGTGCTGGAATATACGTCATAATATCATGTTTGAGTTCAGGTTGCTTTTCCAATAGTGACGCCAGTACTTGTAACAGTTTTTCCTTATCCATCGCAGCTAGTAATAAAAGGTAAAAAAGATGATCAGGTGAGTTCATTATTGTTCATTCTTGTGGTAAACTAAACTTACCTAGTTTGAGTTTAAGTGGTGTTTTCTTTATTAAACCTGTTTTATTCCGTTTCCAGTCATCTCGTTGTTGCTGTTGTTGTTTTATCGTAAAGGTGCGAGTAGGTGGTGCATCTCCCATTTCTTCGTCTTCAGAGTATCGTCGTTTTCGTCCTAAAACAATCCAGGTCCGTTAGTCTATTCGTTTAAACACTTTTTTTTTTTTTTTGTTTGGGTACCTTGTTCCTTTAAGTAGGCCATCTTTGTTATATAAAGTAAACGAATGAAGAGGGGGTGAGAGGAAAGAGAGGGGAAAAAAAAAGTTATGAAGAGAAAGAGAAATGACGGAACTGTGATATTCAAAAAGGAGCGAGATAAGTCACTCTTTTTTTTTTTTTTTTTTGGAATGATTTCACATCCCGCTTTTCGGAACACAAATTTTTTGGCAACCCTTGACTACCGAGTTAAAAAAGGCGGAGAGATGATTAGCAACCCGATAATAACCAATGGATGGTCCGTGATTACCCCCATTTACTTATCAGAGCATCCATTTTCTCGGGACCAGTGATGTGTTCTTTTATATTTGATTATGTACATGATTTTTATTAATGGCGTATGAGACACGATAATGCTAAAGGAAATGAGAGAGGGGGGAGGGAAGGACTGTACAAAACAAAAAGGTCTAAAGAGGAAGAATGGAATGAATGGAGGGTAAGGAAGGTTGATGGTTGAATAGATGAATGGGTGGTAAGACCCGAGCTTGAGGAGGACGATCAAATAGATCCAACAGACTTGGTTCAGTATGACTTGAGACTTTCTTCATGTTTTGGAATTCATACTGTTTGCATTCTAATGGAGCTAATTTCGACATTTGTCTGGGTGTCAAGAGTCGACGAGGAGACAGTGTAGGAGATGTTTCAGGGGTAAATAAGAATTCATTCTCCGATTCGATGCTTGCCACTGATAACGCGGGTGAAGGTGGATTTGATTTGAGAAAGCAAGAGGAATCATTGGGTGATGATGACGATGATAAGATGATATTAGGTGGTAATGAATCGGATGTAGTAAGATGGACACGTTTGGATGGTAGAGGTTGTTTTCGATCCCCCCTTTTCTTACTGGTATGAATTCGGATGTGTCGGGTGAGTTCATCGGAGCGTGAAAATCGTTTTTCGCAGCCTGCAAAGGAACATAGATGAGGTTTTTCCCCAGTGTGAGTGCGAATATGTCGAGTTTGATGTTCTAGGCGATAAAATGATTTGGGACACATTGGGCACTTGTAAGGTCTTGGTACATTGGCCTTGTCAATAGCACCAATAGGTCGTTTGGGTCCAACAGGAGAAGAGAGTGATAATAAACTGGAAGCTGCTTGATAATCCATTACGTGAAAAAGTATAAAGTAGAAGGAAGGGAAGTAGAAGAAAAGTAAAAAAGAAAAAGTTTGTTTCTCTTTCGTGCGTTTTTTTATATCGAAAGAAAAAAAAAGGAGCATGAGGGAACTGCCAAACTCCGATATCTAAAAATGGAAATTGGAGGTGATTCGGGATTTGATAGCATGGAAAAAAAGAATTTGCTTACACAGCTTCATTTACTCCTCTCCCCCCATCGATGATTCGATAAGACCCTTATTTGTTCTTAACTTTCGCACGTTTTTATCAGTCAGCCATTTAGTGGGTGTGTGGGGTAATCACCCTACTAGATCACCACTCCGCCCTAGCATAGTATTTTCTATCTTCTCATCCCAGTACTCATGCCCCTTTTCGGTTCATGCCCATATGCTGGCTTGATATGGCATTATTTTGAAACGCCGATAATCACACCACTCTTTGTAATTTCTTCATCATGGAATCACATGTATTTGGTTTTGTCTGTGCTTTTTTACTGTATTTTGACATGTGTATGTGGTTTGTTTCGAATGAACTGATTCATGTTTGACACTAAAAGAAAGTTTCATGTCAAGTTGCCACCCCCCGTCTTGATTTAGTTTTAAATAAAGTTTTGATCCTTGAACGATTCGAATGGGCCATCTTTGCTTATGCATAAGCTATTGAACCGTGAGAAGGGCGGGTGTTGAATTATCAGGGCTTGTGGACGGGACAACTGAAAAAGGGGAAAAAGGTTGGCGGGATTTGATTTTTTCATTTCTTAATTTTTTCATATGAAGAATGCAAATACACCTCATTCTTTTTACCTCATCACTATCAACCCCATCCTATTTGCAAGTTTTACATGGCACTTTCTATGACTCAGGATCTTTGTATCGTGGAACTAATTACAATAGACGCGGTATGGAATGGAAACTAAGTGGGAAAGACATTCTAACGATACCTCTTATCTCTCTCTCTCTTTTTTTTTCTTTGAATAGGAACATAGATACGACGTTATCCATCAACATTGCGCATCACAATTGATAAAGACTGAATTGGTTATCTGGTAAGGAAAAAAAAAAGCATGATTCCCGCGGTCCATTTGTCATTGTTGTATCGCAATGCTTAGTTTATGATTCAAACTCCATTCCGATGATCTTTTACCGCAACCATCCATTTGGATCATGCCAGGGTCATGGCGTTACCTTGCCGATACTTCCCTATATTGTGTTGGGGACGGATGCTAAGGTCAAGCAAAGGGACAATAACCAGATCATGGTATAGGTAGCTAACCATTCTTCTTCTTTTTTTTTTTTAACGTTGTGTAGGCTTTTTGGGGTATGCTTGACCTTGATCAGTAAGGAGCACACCATCATATATGTGGGGAAACGAATTGTATTTGACATTTATTTCCTAATTCCCTCAAGGTGTGTGTACAACAGGTGAGGCTTTTTTTTTTTTTTTTTTTTTTTTTATGGTTTTATAATAAGTACGACAATGCTCACTTATCACGTATATTTATATATATATATATATATATATATATATATATATGATTTGGTAAAAGACTTCCCAAATGACATGCTCCTTACTTTACATGGTGCGATTGGCAAAAGGTAAATAGATGGTTTGATTTTACCTGTCCCACTTTTAACTACATAGATACTTAGACCTTTTGCGATGATCATCCCTAGTTATATAATCTTATACTTTTACCTTGTTTTAATAAAAATATTCCACCGGACAATGTCGGTTTACTTTACTATACATCTGATTGCATACCGACTACCTGTGTAACATCTCTTTTTCCCCGCATTCATTTTTGTCATCAGCATTGGTTGAGTGCACGTTCTCTCCATACAGAATGATAACCTTCTCATTATACGAGTTATCATTTTGAGAAGCACGCTCCCATTTTTTACCACTTGCTTTGAGCGGAGTATATGATACTATCCCCCCCCATTGATTTTCCCGAGTGAAGATAAGCATTTATCATCACCTGACCAACAACCTATTCAAAGTGGTATTTGTCATGCGATTTCGACTTTTTCTCACTCCGAATCATTAGCGATCGACGATGATAATTTCTTTTTCAGGAACTGTACGCTTTCTTGATCAGGCTATTCGTCGTAATCCATCTCTAAGACTAAAGCGATTATAAGGGGATTGGTTTGTATGCTCTCTGATCACAATATCTAGGTGCAATAGCGCCTTTTTATTTTCTACAGCAATCGGTACACATTGGAAGACAATGAATGACATTCAGTATGGTGATAAGGCAAACAAAGTTAAAATGGGTTATGTTTCTTGTGTGGAAAGAGATAGGACAGCGCAGATATACCGGAATTTGAAAAAAATAAATTTCAAAACCCGGTTGCTCTTTTGCATAAATCCTACTAAAAACCAAGTTTGATTGCATGTTCGAGTATATGTAAGGTGAAACCCCGTTTATTATTATCTGGATGCATTAGTATCGATGCCTATGGGAAAGTGAGCACTTGGACTGATTGTCTGCTCTTGATAGTTGTGAAAAGCGCATGATGATGTTTGTGATCTCTGCGAATCAATATCATAATCTACAATTATTGATCAATTCTCAAGTTACATCCCACTATACCATTTATCTCGAGTGTTTTTTTTTTCATACTTGATCATGACGGATCATATCATAGTGTCTCGAGAAGAAAAGCGTCAAGATCCAAATGCCAAACCCCGCTGCGAGCCAAGGTACACTTTCCCAAGGCATGATTTTTTTTTTCATTTCATTAATAATCATTAAACCTGTTTTATTTGATATGAAAAGTATTAGTGGTACATAGTGAGAATGTTCAAAGAAGATCAGGTCGCTTCATTACTTTTCTCTTCCCACCTCTTCGCATGAAAGTATATCCCTCTCATTTAAAAGCATATTTGATTTCATGCCCTTGGTTGAACAAAATAATAAATCGTCAATGTAATACAAAATGGGTGCTTATGAAGGTCTCGAAGCAGAAAAATATCAATGATCATCAGGTACAATGTTCTAGACTTTTTTTTTCAGTATGTTTGTAAGCAACGGAGACTCATCTCGTTTCTCTTGGTATGGTCTCGAGAGTGGATTTACTGGATGATGAAGAAAAGTATAGCATGACTATATTTACCAACTTGTCTATCAAATTGAATAAAGACATCATTGATACTAACAAGGTATGTTGGACATGTGGTTTTTCCATTCTTTAGGCAGTGGGTGTAACCTGATATTTCCTGTCATAAATATTGAACTCCCGACAATGGACTCACCACATGGCGTATAGTCAAAGGCATTGTCTATGCTCAATTATCACTGTATAGCTAAACGCACTATGCTATCTATATTCTAAAACGTTTTTGAATAGTAGAAATGGGTATCATGATTATATAGAATAAAAGAATCTTCCTTCAAAGTGTCAAAAGCGGGATTTCAATCAAAAATAGATATTTCTGACACTTTTCCAATCCAATGCCCATGTCAGTCTGGTAACTGATTCTATTTGCTCCTGAATAGAAACATATAGTAATGACCTACTTTTTGAGAGTAGATCGTTTGTAAAATAAATAAAAAGTCAGTACGGACGATCGTTTACTACGAAAAAGTCGTTCTCACGGAATAAAGTGGAAGGATCATAGTTGCACAAAATCTTAGGCTTCATTTTTTTTTTTTAAATCCCTATTTCAATTTTTTTTTTTTTTTTTTTTTTTTAATTTTCTTTCTTGCCTTTCTTTCCTCCCTCTTTGCATTCCCATTATTCGTTAACCCCTCCCCTTCCTTTCGTTTACTACTTTTTATTTATTTACTTATCTATACATTCTTCTTCTTTGTCTATTTTACACCTTATGGATTCCTCATTGAAGCAAGACCACCACCATGCCGGCATGAAGGTGCATCCGACCTACAACGATTATATACCAAACACCAAAGAGGACCAACCAACCTCTTATTCTGCTAATCAACCTCGTAAACGAACACGTGCAACACCTGAACAATTGTCCATCTTGGAAAAGACATTTAGCGTAAATCCATCGCCCAATAATCGTGTACGTGAACAGTTATCAAGGGAACTCGGCATGTCGGAACGGTCTATTCAAATCTGGTTCCAGAACAGGCGCGCCAAGGTCAAGAATATGGCAAAACGATCGTCTTTACTCCATGATGAAACGATGCGAATGCAATACTATGCTGCCACCGCTGCTGCTGCTGCCTGTCAATCTCAACAACAACAACATACTTCTCCTGATGGTACACCAATCTCCAATACCGACTTGTATTATTACTATTATTACTATTACTACAATCAACAACAACAGCAACAAGGATATTACAGCACAGACAACATGACTTCTTTAAAGCCCCAAGCTACTCCACCACCTCCACCTCCACCTCCACCCATGCCAACTGCTCAGACGAAACCATGGACATCTTTATCCACGCCACCTCCATCGTCTATATCCCCTTCTTTATCAACTCCGATCTCAGTGTATCAACCCAACCTAGGAACACCCACATTACCTGTCAATACAAATGTCAATGATACTGCAGCGGGAGGTCGTATTCGATCTCATTCTGTCGGCCATTATCCATACAATCCTTATCAGCGTCGATCAAACGATGGGTACACTTCCCGACGTCATTACTCCACCTCGGCTTCACCTGCACCCATGTGGCCGTCTTCTTCCATCATGTTAGGTCCTAATGGTGGTATGATTCCTGAAGAAGTCATTGGCTTTAATCATCAGCATTCGACGTGGTCCTCTGTTGAACATGGTATGATGCCAACCTCTTTACCTCTTGTACAAGGTAGGTAACAATATATATTTATGCCTTCTTGACAAGCTGATCCTTTTTCTTTTGATAGATGAACGACTCGGTACACCAATGTCAATGGATGAATACGCCACCACCACCACTATAGGAGGAGGAGAAGAAGACGAAATCAATCATCATCGAATCTCTGTGGAGGCTCTTCAAATCGGGACCTGGAAACGAATGAGCCTACAAGCGCATGATTTGGAATGCTTCTATGATCAACAATTACGGTGTATGGTCTGGCGTATTCAAGACGGTCTACAAAGATTCAAGATGCATATCAAATTGGATTCGATCGAAAAGATACGACTGGATCCGTTATTAGAACGACTAGGGTGGGCACGACTCTCTCTGACGGTGATCCAGCCTGAAACGATCTGTTTTTATATGGAAGAAGGTTATGCAAGCGAATGCTGGACTCAATGTCGTGACTTTACTCAAGATAGACAAGCGACTACGGTACATACTCATTATATTGACGGTCCGGCTTTGGCTTTGCGTGCGGAATGGATACGATTGGTGGCACATGATCAACAATTACAAAACTTGGTCCAGAATAACATGATACAACAACACGTTATCAACAATCAAATGTACCATACTGCTCGAGGTCCTCATGGTCAATCAATGTTAAGCAACTCTTCTCGTGAAGTCACTCCGGCGGATATGATGATGGTGTTACAACAACAAGAAAACCAATCTATGCTGTCACTAATGGAAAAAGACCAAGACAAGGATCAAGATTTGTTACTCTTTCAAGGGGTTTAAGGGGAAACTGGATATCTACCTATCTCTCTCTCTCACTCTCTCTCACACTTAGTACATAGTCTTAATATCATACATACAACATACATACATACCTTTTATTTACTTTTTTTTATTTTATTTTAAAAAAAAACTTTAACCAATAAAATGCTTCGAATTGTCTTTTAATTCAAACTCCTATATATTAAGTACTCCGATGTCACCCAAGCCGCCGCCCTGTAAATTTATAAATATGTCGTGCACCCCCTATTTTATTTATCTTCTTCTTAACCACTTCTTCATCGTTTTATTCTACCTTAACCTTTGAATTAAAACGATTAACACAACCCCCTCTTTTTTAATCTCTAAACAAATCACTTTACCTCTTTTATCCTTATATACACTATGAGAGAAGTCATCTCTATCCACGTTGGTCAAGCTGGTGTCCAAATTGGTAACGCCTGTTGGGAACTTTATTGTTTGGAACATGGTATTCAACCTGATGGTCACATTCCTGAAGAAAACGGACAAGATGACAACTCTTTTGATACCTTCTTTAGCGAAACTAGCTCTGGTAAACACGTCCCTCGTACTGTCATGGTGGATTTGGAACCTACTGTTGTGGATGAAGTCCGTACTGGTGCTTATCGTCAACTCTTCCATCCTGGTAAGTAACATACTCCCTGTTTTTATTCTTCTCTCTACTCTCTCTCTCTCTCTCCTTTTTTTTTCTCTCTCTCTCTCTCTCTCTTACTAATCTTCCCCCCCCCTATTTCTTTTTTTCTTCTTTCTTTTTATTCTTATAGAACAACTTATCACTGGTAAGGAAGATGCTGCCAACAACTATGCTCGTGGTCATTACACTGTGGGTAAAGAATTGGTGGATTCTGTCCTGGATCGTGTACGCAAATTAGCCGATAACTGTACTGGTCTTCAAGGTTTCCTCGTCTTCCACTCCTTTGGTGGTGGTACTGGTTCCGGTTTCGGTGCTCTCTTGTTGGAACGTCTCTCTGTTGACTATGGCAAGAAATCCAAGCTTGAATTCTCTGTCTACCCTGCTCCTCAAGTTTCCACGGCGGTCGTCGAACCTTATAACTCCATCTTGACCACCCACACCACTTTGGAACACTCTGATGTCTCCTTCATGGTCGACAATGAAGCCATCTACGACATCT
Organism: Chlamydoabsidia padenii; assembly: GCA_025330725.1. Classification (NCBI taxonomy): domain Eukaryota; kingdom Fungi; phylum Mucoromycota; class Mucoromycetes; order Mucorales; family Cunninghamellaceae; genus Chlamydoabsidia; species Chlamydoabsidia padenii. The sequence continues at coordinate 292,793 of JAIWND010000021.1, read as the reverse complement.
GTCGCCGCAACTTGGATATCGAACGACCCACTTACTCCAACCTCAACCGATTGATTGCTCAAGTCGTCTCATCCATCACTGCCTCTCTCCGTTTTGATGGCTCACTCAATGTGGATCTGAACGAATTCCAAACCAACTTGGTGCCTTATCCTCGTATCCACTTCCCTTTGGTCACTTATGCTCCTATTGTCTCGGCTGCCAAGGCTTACCATGAACAATTGTCCGTGCAAGAAATCACTTCGTCTTGCTTTGAACCTAACAACCAAATGGTCAAGTGTGATCCTCGTCATGGTAAATACATGTCTTGTTGTTTGTTGTACCGTGGTGATGTCGTGCCCAAGGATACCAATGTCGCCATCTCTACCATTAAGACCAAGCGTACCATTCAATTCGTCGACTGGTAAAGTATTTTTAAAAAAAAATGAAAAAGTGGGGCTGTTACTTAGACTTTTTTTTTTTTTTTTTTTCGTAGGTGTCCTACTGGTTTCAAGGTTGGTATTAATTGCAAGGCTCCTACTACTGTCAGCGGTGGTGATCTTGCCAAGGTAAACCGTGCTTGTTGTTTATTGTCCAACACTACTGCCATCAGCCAAGCCTGGAGCCGTCTCGACCACAAGTTTGATTTGATGTACGCCAAGCGTGCCTTTGTCCATTGGTATGTTGGTGAAGGTATGGAAGAAGGTGAATTCTCGGAAGCTCGTGAAGATTTGGCTGCTCTCGAAAAGGATTATGAAGAAGTTGGCTCTGACTCTCTTGGTGACTCTGAAATCGAAAACGAAGATGAATACTAGTTATAGCCTCTAGTTTATCTTTAGTTTATCATTTATATGATTCCCCCTTTTATTTTATAATAAAGAAAAAAAGCACGTGTGTTTTTTTTGTGTCAAGTAATACTTGTTGACTTTGCATCAGGCCAATGTTATCGGTGTTTAAATATAAAGTCCGATTACCCCATGCATGAATTCAACAAATCTTGATCTTGTCTCCCAGCCTTTTTTTTTTTTTTTTTTTTTTTTTTTTTTTTTTTTTTTTTTTTTAAAAAAAACAACAACAACAACACATAAAACAATATGTGTCTTTCCAAAAACCACCAGCATACACCCCCCCCCATCATTTTGTCATCACACAATAAAAGGCCACCATATAAGTAACATCCGCCCTTTATTGAATAAACCAAAAAAAAAAAAAAAAAAAAGTAAAGGGTAATAAACTAGACTAGGTGACCTATCAATACGGAGGATCATCCCGGTGTCGTTTTGCTTGTCGAGCTCTAAAAACATCATAATCTGGTGGCCGATTAGGTCCCATACCTATAATGCAGTAAAAGAGTTAGTTCACCAATTCATATGTGATCGTGTGTCTCTTTTTACCTTTATTATGCGATTGGTGATCATCTTCATAATCATCCCGTCCGCCTTTTCGTTTCATTCCTCTTCCACGAGTCGATCCCTATATATATGTATAGTCAGTGTCTATAACCCCAAACATTTCCCTTCCCCTTTATATATATATATATATATACTTACCCTTTTCATTCCCGATCCACGACCTCGACCTCGATTACTAGGTGGCATATCCCGAGGCATTCGAGAAGGTGGAGATAAATCGATATGGCGTAAAAGTTCCACTACTTCCATGGCGTTCAGGATAGGTCCATTGTAAACATTGGGTGGTGGTAGGCTGGAGACAAAGTAGGCGATCAAATCAGGTAGTACAGCATTATGATCAGGAGTAGGTTGGCCAGGAGGAACAAAAGGTGGTGGTGGAGAGGTGGGTTTCAATACAGGTCGTTCTTCGGTCGGCATGGTGTCAGGTGCGCTAGGTTTGAATAGTTGCCATTGGGACCAGTCAGGTCGTGAGTAACGTTCAGGATGTACGGATTCTAGTAGGACTCGTTTCGATTCGCCGGTTCGTCCTGTCCTGTGTGAGTCCCGTTGATGTTGCTTTTGTTCCGAATCCTCATTGTGTCGTTCAATATCTGGTTCGGTGGTTCCACTTGTGTTAGAATTATCTAAAAAAAAAAAAAAAAAAAAAAAAAAAAAAAAAAAAAAAAAAAAAAAAAAAAAAAAAAAGCAAGACAATAGCAAATGGGTCTTAGTTATTCTGTATGTTGCCTTGAACCCTCCTCCCTCGCTTACCTCCAGCATGTCGCGATTCACCTGCAGGACGAAGATCCAAATAACTGTATCGGTTTAAGAATGTATCAAGTTGAGTGGCTATTATATTGATAAAAAAGGTACGCGTCAGTTTGTTAGATTACCACATGATAAATGACTTACCTTCAGGATTTGCTTCATGGAGTCGCTTTTCTACATTTTGAGCACTGGTCAGATCACCATACTTGTTTTCATAGTCCATAAACTTTTTCCAAACGCCCGTTGCCTTGTCCGCTGGTAAAGTTGCCAAAGATCGTTCAAATAATGCTCTAGTATCTAATTAAAATGTCAAAACAATGAGTATCTTTTTACGATTTTTGATTTTTTGCATTAGTGATAATAGTGAGTACTTACTATTGTCGTCATTCATTTGAATCAAAAAGTCCAGGTATTCACAAATGTAAGCCGGATCATCAGCAAAAGACTTGATTCCAAGACCAAAGATTTTACCTGCAATGCCAGCATCCTTGCTATTATGATATTCCATGAGGGCAGAAGCAACAAACACATGATAGGTCCGATTAGATGATTTTCGTGCTCTTGAAAATAGTGCTCTTGCTGCTTTGATACCCTACACACACACAAAAGAAGGAGATAAGTTAGTAATCTATTTATCCCGACCGCGCCTATAGTAAGACTTACATCTGTTCTTCTGGCAAATCGCATATAGGCAATCCACACCAATGAACATTGTCGCATGATGGTATCCACGTCCTCCTTTAGCTTTTCCTCCAGTTTGTCTTGTTCCTTCTTGACTTGTCGTTCACGTGTGCGCAGTTGTTCCCGAAGCTCACCATCGACATCATCACCAAGGTTCATGTTGGCTCGTTCTTGTTCCGCATGTTGTTGTATGTTTTGGATTTCTTGTTGTACAGAGGTCTTTAGCTTTTCAATGTCTTTGTCGAGATGTTCCAATAGTGTGTCGAATGATGATCTTGCTTCGTCGAGCATTTGTCGGGATTCGCAGATTTCAGCGTATGCAAATTGGAGTAAAAGACTAGAATGAGAAGAAGTGTTATTATAAGAGAGTCTATGTTCATGGTGCTCTTTTGCTTTTTATCTTCTTACCTTGTTGGAAGGATTTCCATGCCTTGTTTCAAAAGGGTCAATGTTTTATCAGATTTTCCGAGTTCCAAGTAGTACATTGCATAGTCGTACCAGAGTTCAGGATAGAATCGAAGGACCAAGAAGGCTTGTTGATAGACATAAGACACTCTTTCCACCACAGCACTTTTTTCTTCCAGATGTAGCGGATTTCCCATTTCCCATCGGATATATCGTTTCCACAGATTCAACTAGGGTCAATAAAGATAAAAACAGTGAGTACTTTTTTTTTTGGGAGGGGAGGGGAGGTAGTTCTTAGTTTGTGATCACGTACCTGTTCCACTTCCTCAGTTGTCCACCGAGGTATTCTGGGGATAACGTTGCATATCAAATGATCAGTAAATGGTCGAGATTCGCGCAAAGCCGTTCGAGCAGTCATATAAGCAGATGATCTTTCACCTAAAAACTTCTTTGCCTACAATACGTAAAAGAGACATGAGTCATTCATCTCCCTTTTTTTCCACATCAATCACTTACCGTCAATCTATTCAAGTTATTTTCCCATTGATCGTACTCCTTCCACAAGTGTTCCACGTTGTTCAACGGAATAGCCACAGATTTCTGGTAAACCCGGCGCATACTGTCCATTTTTCGTTGTTCTTCCCATGTGTTCGTCGTCTATTATATCAAAAAGAGCAGTATTAGACATACAAACATTATATATATATATACTTTATCTTTACCTCGGCAGACTTCAAGAAGAAGATATAATCAGCCCAGATAGGACCAGCATCCTTGTCGATACCCACGTTCCCAAGGACATATTCATAGGCCTTTTCAATGACACTTCTTGATTCAGGTGTCGTCACCGATCCACCACCATCACCAGTATTGATACGACGGATATAGCCAAGATAGAATTTCCAAAGATCCACAGAGAGCACCGTTTTCAAGCATCGAGTGAATAATGCTTCAACTTCGGTAAAGTTTGAGTACTTGAGTTCCAGTTCCAAGTAAGCCAGCCAATGTTTTGCCTATAATATACATACCAAGATCAACACAAACGCCCATTTCCCACAGTTTTTTAAAAAAAATAAAAATAAAAAAAAAAACCAAACAGTGAGTCCATCGTATCGTTCATAGTCAACAGATATATTATCCCCATCCCACACACACCAATACGATGATATAAACATAAAAACAAGGGTAAAGGTAAAATGGATTAAAAGAAGTACTAAACAAGTGAATGGGGTTAAAAAAAAAAAAGTATATGCATACAAAGGTATACATAAATGTGCATACTATAAAAGGGTATAATAATATATTTATTGGTAGTTCATGCCAATAACTATCCGATCGCCACTAGACCTATAAAAGTATGTATTCCCCACCACTCCATGCCCTTTTGCCTAGTTTACTTACCGAAGTTGGATACAGTTTCAAAAACCGTTCATAGATCGCCCTTGTTGCATCCAAATCACCAGATTGCTGTATATCACCCATCAGACTAAACCATGCATCCAGATCTTCATCATTTTCTTCAATTCGTTGCTCCAGTTGTTCCCGTCTTCGTTTGACTTTATCTATCATATGGCTGTTTGGTGTAGGCTCGTATGTCGATTGCTGTTGTTGTTGTTGTTGTTGTTTGGATTGATGGAATGCACTGGGTGGGATTTGCCAAGACGAAGGAGAATTAACATATTGCGATTGTAAAGGAGAATCATGTTTTACTGCTGCTGTTGTTGTTGTGTTGGTGGTGATAGGCTCTTCTCGTTGGACTTGTTGTTCAGGTGTCATCGATGCTTGAATCGATAACGATTCATCGGTATGTGGTGTTTCATTGGTGGATTCGATAGGATCGTTGATGGGAGGTTTGAGTTCTGTGTCAGGTGCATTCTTCATATCCACCTCTGGGTCCATGTTGATGATGATGATAAAAAAGAAGAAGGAGAATAATAAACAACATAACGTAAAAGTAAAAAATGATTTTTCAAATCCCGCGTGACTAGGCTTACGCAGGCTATGAGGCCGCCCATTTCCTAATCCAATATGTTTCATCACAATGAATACAAAAAGGTAAATCTTAAAAAGTGAATTATAAAAAAAGATAAAAATCAGTTCTCCTTTCTCGAGACTTTGTGATGATTAAGGTATACAATAGGTGAAAAAGGGGTGGTGAAGTATGTGATGAGCGATCTCTTTGGTTCTTGTGTAACTTATTTAAACCCCGCACTGACAGATTCAAACAGGATGAATCAAGAAAAGAAAAAAACCATCATGAGCCCAAACTCACATAGATTCTCCATTATTACAATAGTAAAATAATAAAGATATTAGATAAAGAACACATTTGAGAAAAGGTAAAAGGAAAAAGGAGTACTCTTCTTTTAAAATAGGAGGGCTTTTTTTTTTTTTCGCTTGAATGAAAAAGTCTCTATGATCTTGTTTTTTTTTTTTTTTTGTGAAAATAGAATGAATGGATATAAATGTTGTTGTTGTTTTTTGAAAAGGGTGATCCATCTGATACAAGAGAGTGAATGTGTATATCTCCTTGAATAAAAGCAAGGTGAGGTGAGGGGTTTGTGTCCTATTTTTAATAAAGTACGAATTTTAATCTCAGCGCATTTATTTGCTTCTCTTTCCTCTTTCCATCACTTTTTTTTGCCTGATACCCCAAAAACGTAAGTATATAAGAAAAATGAATAAAATAAAGTGTTTTTTTATTGATCATTAACTAGTTTCTTTAGTTTATACCACTCTTTTATACCTTAATACACACAAACTTATACACATTTATACGCCACGCTCAGCTTACTATCTACATGTCGTATTCATTTGATTTTGGTGCTCAAGTCACTAGAATCTGTATGGATGAAATCAGAAGACGAGGTAAGTAGAAAAGAGAAGACAAAAATAAAATCAATAAAATAGCATGATTAATGTGTACACTCCCTTTTTGACTGGTTGATCAGGATTGGACGAACGCAAAATCTTACGGAAATCAGGTACTCTCTCAAACTTTATGTATGAAATCTATCAACATGAACTCACTTTTTATTTATTTTGTAGCTCCTAATAGTATTCTGCTACTAAAGGTCTTTCGGCAACAGAATTGTACAGCAGATGATCTTATCCCTGTCAGTATTCACTCTGTAGCTACATTAATGCAAGATACTCTTTGGTGCTGTCACGAACGTATTGTACCCAAAAAAGTATGGAGGATCATTAACTATGAAAGTAAGTATAGGGAAAAGAAAAGAAAAGAAAAAAAAAAAAAAAAGAAAAAAAGAAAAAAGAAAGGGAGTGGAAAGAGGGGCTACAAGGGATCAAGTATGGAAGGAGGATGAAGAAAAAAAAAAAAAAAGGATGGAAGGAGGTGTTGAGTGATCCGAAAAAGGAGTCAAGTGGGAAGCAAAAACTACTCTAACCATTTTTATTTGATTATGATACATAGCATGCACTCTACCAAACCTCTCCAAAGTCCTTACGAAGAAAGGTGAAACTCTACTGATTGAAATTCTAGACTTCTTGGTTGAAGTAATGCAACATAAAGCCAACAATCTCATGGATGCTTATCATTTGGGTGAAGCAATGGGTAAAGTTACTTTGGGACCTGCTGATTGTGACCCGATTATTGCTGAAAAGGCGGGGCATTTTATGACTCGAATGATCATCGAACACTCTAAATGGTTAACTCAAATCAAACGCCCTCAATCTTCTCATCTCAACCATTATCGATTTTCGGCACCTGTCATCTTGTCAACATCTTCCACTTCTTCTGCATCTTCTTATTTATCCACCTCCTCATCATCTGCTTCCTCGGCATCGTCGGTATCATCCACATCAATCCATTTGCTTCCAACTTCCTTTTCCTCTGATCAAGAAGAATTCCTGCGTCCAATGTCTAAAAACGAAGCAGCCAAAGCCAAAGCCAAATCTTACAATCGACTTATTCAACGCATCAAGAACTTTAATGTCGACTGGATTAACTTTGCAGATGTAGGTCTCCGTGCCATGTTGGATGATGATTATGAATTGGAACCAGTGCCTAAAGAGGAGCCTTGGATCTCTATCTTTGCCTCTCATTTGGATCCAAAGGATGCCAATACATCTCCTCTCTTGTATCGTATCATGTCACAAGCGACTCTGGAAGAACCACCTGTGCCTTCTGATCCTTTTGCCTCTTCTTATTGGTTCCAACACCGCCATAGTCACCCAGTGCTGCAGACAAATCAAAGTGGTAAGAAGGGGGAATGCATACATAGATGTGTGTGTGTGTGTGTGTAGAAAAATGGCGGGTTTTGAAATGATATAGGGGGGAAAGGGAAAAGATTATGCAACTCGTTTTTTTTTATTCACCGACTTCTTTATTTATTTTATAGGAGGGCCTGCATTCTCTGAATTCGCACCATTGATCCAATCTATCAAAAATCACCAATACCAATACCAACATCCCAACAATATCCATGCTTCTCAATGGCAAGAAAAAGAAAAGGCATCGAAATCTCACTTGCAAAAGATCAACCATTCATTGTCCAACATGAAAAACAACCTACGAAAGAAACAGGCATCCTCACCTCATATGGAAGATAATGGTAGTGGCTTTAGTGATCACAAGGATGATTCCATGTTTAGCGACGTTGACTCTGGCATTCAACGTCAAGACCAACAACCATCCTATCCTCAGAAACATAATCAATTACCACCTCTACCTCAACAACAGCAACAAAAACTGCCCGAACAAGAGCTGCAATTACAGTCACCACCCCTGACCCCACCACATTCTCGGCCACCTCCACCACAACAACGACAACTCCCTCATTTACCTAGTACCAATAGTATCCAACGCCAATATGATGACACAAGTAGTACCAAGGATCAACAATCTCTTCTTAGTGTTGGCAGCAAACATAATCAAGTCAAAAACATCATGCGACGGGTCATCAAGATTGGAAACACAGGCTCTGGGTCATCCATCAAGAAAACCATTCAAGCATAATGTATTAGTCTACTCTTTTTATCTAGTTTTAACTTACCCTTACTTTATCCATCTTCCCTAGTATAATTTGTATCCTTTCTCTCGTCAGAAAGTTCTCCCCTCTCCTCTTTTTTTTTTTTTTTTTTAATCTTCCTCTCTTCTTTTTTTTTGATTTATAATAAAATATAATAAAGCAAACACTTTTTTATTTAATACAATTGACAATACATATAAATGTCGGCATGATAGAGACAGGAATTCCCAAGACAATATGGATTTCCCATCATCATGTTATCCTATCAACAAAGCGCACAGACCCCCCAAAACAGATGATGTTTCAGGTACCGACTATGCAAAAAGAAAGAAAATGACGTGTGGGATCTCTTTTTTTTTTTTTCTCACTCGGTATATAATACTCTCATCATTTCTATGGATCCCGTGCCTCGGGTTTTTTAATTATCCATCACAGTGTCACCATGCCTAGCCAGCCAAAAACCTGAAAACGCGGTGTTTTAATTGTAAAACCCGACTGATCTAGGTTCCTGAATCGAACAAAGGGGGGTAGAAGACAAGACAATTTTGGATCTGTCATACATTGACACCTGATGACTATCCAACGATTACATATATATATATATATATATAAGGCCAATTAGGATTGATTTTATTCATCATTACATAAAAAAAAAAAAAGAGAGATAGAGAAGATCCATACAATAAAGGTCTAAGCCTAGTTTCAAATAGTGATGTGTGTGGGGATTGATCAAATGACTATTTGGTATTGATAAGAAGAGAGAGATGATATATACGAAGTAAGAGACAATAGACAAAAAGGAATGGGGGATAAAAAACATATACTATAAGGTTATAATAATATCACTAATAAGAATAAAGGATCATATACACAAAATAAAAAACAAACATACTAAAGGCAAATCAAAATGGAGAGTGTAAAAAAAGGAATAGTAAAACGATGGGAAAGGGGGGAGGGGAATCACCTGATGGCCACCGAGTAACAATCATTCATTTCAAAGTTAGGCAGCTTTGTACGTCGAAAAGCCCATCTTCTAGTGTCATCTGGATAAGAATCTAAAATCAAAAAAAAAAAAAAAAAAAAAAGACAAGATGAATGATGGGTCAAATGAGTAAATGATGCTTTCACTTACCAGCAAAGCCTTGATATGCATAAATATCCAATTGACGCCGTTTCTTTTGTTCCATAAGAGCTTGAGAGGACAAGGTGGGTGATGACATGGAAGAGATCGGAGATACTGCTGATTCAGATGATGAAAAGGAGTATGACAAAAGATGAGCTTGTAAACCTTCAGATTCCAACATGGGCTGTAAGATCCTTCGACGTGCATTGATAAACCAGTTGCTGATTTGATTGACAGTGAGTCCAGTTTGATGAGCCAAGTCGATTTTCTCTTTTTCGGAAGGATAAGGATGTTTCTTGTGTTCGACCAACCATCGTTTTAAGAATTCCGTCACTTCTTTGGGCAAGTTGCCTCGTCGTCGTTTCTTGGTGGTGGAGGTGGCGGGTTGTTTTGTTGTTGTTGGAGAAGAGACGGAGATGGCTGATAATCCAGGTGTGAGTAAAGTCGGTGAAGAGCAAGTGGATGACAAGGTCAGAGGTGGTGGCATTTTCTTTTCGGTACGGAAGGCGGAGGTATATAGCAATGTTGGATCTTCTTTTGTTGACTTTGGTTCATGAAGTGTGTCGATCGTTTCGATGCTATCACATGAGCTTGATGAGGATGTTGATGTGGTGGATGCAGTACTTGTGCTTGGAGAGACATTGATATCTGTCAAAAAAAAAAAAAAAAAAAGTCAATTAGCGATCCTTTTTTCCATTCAAACAAGTAGATGATTCCTTACCATCTTCGTTTTCCATTGGCTGAGTTATCATCTTGGCAGACCATAGTTTTGCATTTCTTTCCATCATTTGCATGATCTTTTCTTTGTATTCAGTAATTCTGACATGTTGTTGTGGTAGCTTTTTGTCGTCGGGAGTATCGTTAAATAAAACCACAGGGCTAAATACACGTAGCTAAAAAGAATAGTAATCAAAAGTTGGGTTAGTTACTTTTACGGTACATTGTAATGGGTAGATGAATGTACTTACAGATTTAGAAGATGACATGTGTATTGACAATAATAATAAAAAGGAAGAAGAAGAAGAAAAAAGAGGCGGGGATAAAGGTTTCTTTTTTTTAAAAAAAAAAAAAAAAAAAAAAGTGAAGAGAAAATAAAAGAGGGAGAGTGAAATTGTAGAAGCGGGTTGGGTTATTATATAGACCGTGTGAGGAGTGGATTTCCTTATTGGGACAGAGCCATCTAGTCACTGTCCAACAGTGACACCGTTCAAATATGATAATCAACATGACATTTTCCAATCTTCAATAATAGCGTCATCCGACCGATTCCCCTTCTTCTTGGTGTTTCCACCCCTTTAATTCTCAAAAAGAGAAAGAGTGAGTGAATTGATTCTCATGACTTTTACGATTCAGCCATGCTTCTTTACTTCATAATATAGTATTCTTCCTTTCCCCCCTTTGGTGTCTCCTTTTTCAACTATATCCTGTCAACTAGAATAATAAATAAGCTACTTTACTCCTAAAAAAGTAAACATTACCTTGTTTTTACCCGCTTTGATTAAGCCAAAAACAGAATTCATGCAAGTTTCAAAGCCCGATCGGCGGGTGTATTAGTTACCTTGCATTTTTTTATGTAATGAAACATGATAAGGAACGAAATTCAATATATATAGATTGGTTATTGGTTTATACATAGGAGGTACGATGGGAAAAAAAAATAAGCAGGGGCTATTGATTTTTGTTACAAAAGCTTAGCTGATCTGGAGATGAAAAGGGAGAATAGAATAAAAAGAGGGGAAGCTTCTCGGTGTTGTAGAGTAAGGAGGTATCATCCTACAAGATAAACGTGGTCTTCTTTCTTAAAATGCCAATAAACTTTCTCAATGTCCTCCTTTTTCGTTGTTTCCCCCCCCTTTTTTTCAATTTTTCATTCCCCGCCAAAACAGGATGATGGCAAATTCAGAAGACAAGGCAATGAAACTATCTATTGTAATAGTATATACCATAGAGTACTATTAAAGTCATCAGTTTCTCGTTTTCTTTTCGGGGAAAGGATGTCTTTTTCTCTCTAGATATCAAAAAGTTTACACACGCATTGACCATCATCTGACTTTTTTTTTTATTTTATTTTTTATATGTACACTAAGCTATTATAATGTCCGCTTTTTTAGAATGATAGTTCGCCCTGTTTTCCATCCTTGTCACACCCTCCTTTTTACAAAGTGTACTTTTTTTTTTTTTCCCTCGTAAATCTCCTTTAAGATGAAAATCATGATTTCTCGGTGATTGTTATGCTATGATAGTAACCAGTAATGAATTTAAAGTTTATCGATGCAACATCTTTTAACCGTGACCACATCTATATATAAATATACTAATCTATTTGTGTCACTTTCCATTACTTGAATGGGTCGCCTTGAACAGGTGAGCAATAACAACAAACAAGAAATGGGCTTCATTGTTTTGTAAAGGTAGGGGTTATAGGCGTTCGACCCCATGAATCCCCTAACCCAATGATTTCCTTTTTATGACACGATTTACGGGCGTATCAAATCAGCTGAGTTTATTTTTTTTTGGAACCTTACCCCTTATTTTTGATATCACCGACTGGGTTCATAATGGGACTCGTTCAGTGAGATTATGCACAGATCCAACTAAACCACGTGTTGTAAGGACTAAACAGCCTATTTCCCCCCCCAAATGATTATTACATACTTGGCAAGTTCCCTCCCCAGTGGCCGAGTCAAATGATGGATTAGGAAGCCTGTCAATTCATACCGACATTACACACAAACAAACAAGACAATGATGATTATAAAAATATATACTACAGATGATTTTATTTAAAAACATAAAAATTTCTTTTTTTCTTGTAATAACATATCTAGTTTATCCTCGAGAATCTTGACCTGCTTTGCCAATTTTTCCTTTTGTTGCTTGTCTTGATCCCAGCCCGATTGCATTTGTAGAGTCTTCTGTTCCAAGGCTTGTACTTGATCCGTTTGTCGTCGCAGTTCCCCCACATGTTCTTGTTTCTCGGTTTCCAATTGCTGTATCCGCGCCGCCTGTTCCTGCAAGGTCACCTCATTGTCGCCCACCTCGATCACCAGTTTATCCATGTCCTGAGTCATCCGGTTCATTTCTTGTTCCAATGTGTTGGTCAGCTCGGCGTATTCTTCGTTTTCTTCCACCAGGCGTTGTAGTTCTGCTCCATTGTTGGTCTTTTGAAGTGCCTTGATCTGCTCCCTTGCTGCCTGAAGTTCTTCATTTGCTATTGTTGGTGCTTTGTCATCGTCGTCTTTCTGTAATCGAGAGAGAAGATCGTCGTGAGCTTGCTGGAGCTGAGATAGTTGTGTTAGAGTATCGTCATGTTGTTGCTGGAGTTGTTGGAGACGTTCGGTGTGCTGAGATACTGCATCTGCATGTCGTTTTTCTAATGCTGCCAATTCTTCAGTCTTGAGCGCCTGCGCTTCGGTATGCTGTTGTTGTTGTGCTGATTGGACTTGTTGGATATATTGTTGATGTGATGATTCTAATTGATCTTTTACTGCTTCCATTTCAGTCTGTTGAGCTTTCAATGCATCCTGATGTTGTTGTTTGGTCAAGGCAAGTTGTGATTCAAAATGAGACACCTTGTCCAGGGCATCGTTGAGCTTTTGAGTAGTAGTTTCATGGTGTTGTTTAGCCTGTTGATACAAAGATTCCATTTTCAAGAGTTCGTCGTTGAGTGTTGCTGTTTCTTTTAGTTTGTCGTTCATCGTTTCATTTTCCTTGACCATATCAGCCAATGCCGTTTCCAAAATGTTGATATTGTTTTCTGCTTCTTCTGCCCTTGTCGTCATGGTTTCTAGATTGGCGTCCGCCATTTGCAGTAGGTCTTCTAGATCAGCAATATCGTCTTCCGCATCCTTGAGCTTGGTTTGTGTCTCCAGTAGGTCATTCTTTGCTGTGTCCAGGGCAGATTCTATATCCTGTGTCTTGCTAGTCCATTCCGCTTGTCGATCCGCCCAGGACGCTTCCAGTTGCTTGAGAGCGGCAGATGTTTCCTTGTCGCCCTGAGTCTGTGAGAGTTCTTTCACTGTAACCTGGTGTCGATAGTCTGCATCCAAAGCATCTTGTTCCAATTGTTGCCGACATTCATCCCACTTGGCTTGCTTATCCAGCCACGAAGATTCCAGTTGCTTGAGACAGTCTGCCTTTTCCTTTTCCAAAAGAGCCGCATGTGCTTGTGTAAGTTCATCCAATGCCACCTGGTGCTTCTTGTCCTTGTCCGCCGCCGCCAGCTCCAGTTGTTTGATCTGATCGCTCCATTCTGCTTGTCGTTCCAACCATGATGATTCGATTTGCTGGAGTGCCTCGGTCTTTTCTTTTTCGATGAGTTCCGCATGGGCTTGAGAGATTTGCTTCATGGTGTCTTGGTGCCGTTGATCCGAGTCAATAACCTCTTGCTCCAGTTCTTGTATCCGCGTTGTCCATTGGGCTTGTCGTTCCAGCCAAGAAGATTCCAACTCTTTCAAGGCGCCAGAGTTTTCTTTTTCCAGCGAAATGGCATGATCGAGTTTGGTCTGGTAGTGGTGATCCTTGCTGAGCACATCTTGTTCCAATTGCTTGATTCGGTTAGTCCATTCATCCTGTCGTTCTAGCCAAGAAGATTCCAGTTGTTTGAGAGCATCCGCTTTTTCCTTCCCCATCATTTCGGTGTGAGCAAGAGAGATTTCCTTCAATGTAGCTTGATGGCGATCGTCATTGTCGAGTAATTCTTGTTCTAGTTGCTGCACCCGGACCTCCCATTCCTTTTGACGATCCAACCAAGAGGCTTCTTGCTATTTGAAAAAAAATAATATAAAATAAGAGAGATATGAGTCAGAGTTTACATACTTGTTAGCCCAAATTTCCTCTACGTACCTTTTCAATAGCTTCTGCTTTTTCCTTGTCGAGAAGATCCACGTGTGCCTGAGTGAGTTCCTTTAGTTGATGTTGGTGTTTATCATCCTTTTCGAGTGCGAGTTGTTCCATTTCTTTGATCCATTCAGCTTGTCGTCCCAACCACAAGTCTTCCAGTTCTTTGACAGCATCCGCCTTTTCCTTTACCAATAGCTCCGTGCCAGCACGAGTGAGTTCAGACAATTGAGTGTGATGTTGATCGTCCTTTTCCGCCGCTTCTTGTTGTAGTTGCTTTAAACGGCGTTCGTATTCGGTTTGATGCTCTAGAAGGGCCGCCTCTATTTGTTTGATGGCATCTAATTTTTCCTTTTCGAGAAGATCGGCATGAGCCTTGGTGATTTCCTGCAATTGTCGTTCATGTTGATCATCTTTTTCCCGAGCTTCTTGTTCCAATTGCTGCACGCGGTCGTTGAGATCTTGTTGTACTTTGGTTGCTGATGCCATCACCGCCTCCATCTTTTCCATATGGGTCGCTTGTGATTGTTGTAATTGATTCCGAGTTTCCGTCAATTCCGCCATGAGCTGTGATACTTCTTGATCGCGATCACTAATGGTTTGAGTCAGGTCGTCTAGGGCGGTGGCAGCGGATAGCTTGGCTTGAAGATCGTGGAGAGTGTCATCATGTTCTTGTTTCAACTGTTCCAATTGTTGCGTCAGAGTATTCCTGTCTTCCACTACCGATCGATGCTTTTGCTGTAATGTTTTCAATGCTGCTTGGGTTGCTGTGTGTTGCTTCATCAGGGAATCATTGGATTCGGTTGCCTCGTCCAGTTGTAATACTGTTCGTTCGACAAAATCATCATGATCCTCAGCCAATTGTTCCAATTTCCGTATCGCTTGAGCCGCATCGTCACCTTCTGTTTCTAGTCGCTGGATAGTGGACTTCAGCGTGGCAATGTACTCTTCAAAGGAATCTTGTTGCTGTTGTTTAGCCTTTTGTACAGATTCCAAATCCCGTTGTTGACCTTCCATCTTGTCCTTTAATGTCTGGACCTGTTCTTCTAGATGAGAGATAGTATGATCTTGCGCACGATCCATTTCTTGACCCAAGAGGCAGCCCATCGATGCTTGAGGAGGAATGGTGTCATTATTAAGAGATCCACCTTCTACTGGAGTTGCCATGCCAGTGTGATAGCCACCACGATCATCACTAAAAGAGGAGGACGCAAGTGAGGATGGTTGTGAAGCGTCAGTCAAAGTAGAGAATGAAGTTGTTGATTGCTGATTGGTAGTCGAATTGTGTTCCAGATGATCGACTTGTTCCAAAGCTTCATGATATCGTTGAAGGACGGCATCCAATTCCTTGATGGTATGTTTGTGTTCGTTTCCTAATTTTTCTAACTGCATTTCCAAAACACGCACACGAGAAGCTTGTTCATCGGCGAGCATCATAGCTTCCTTAGCGGCCAGGGCTGAATACGAGGCTGATGTTTCTTTTTCGTCGGCCAAACTGCGCCGGTTGGTCTTGATAGAGTTGCTTTTGTTGTTGGCACCACGCTGATAAGTACTGTCGTCTTCTTCATTGCTGTTGGGATGCTGTGGTATACTTTTATTGTTGACATCATTTGCCGTTCGAGTTAAGAGTGCTTGGTTTGATTCATGATGTTGCTGTGCCTGGGTTTTCCACTGATCGCGGTCCTTTTCGAGATCCAAGTACTTTTCATTGAGGTTGTCCAGTTCATTTAACATCGATTGTTGTTGAGACAAGCCATTTTCAGATACCTTCTTGACTTGTTGTTGCAGATCCACGATCACATTGTCTTGTTCCACACGTTGTCGTTCCAATACCTCAAGAGCAGCCGCCAGTCGAGTATGTTTTTCTTCACTAACCGCCAATCGTCGTTCCAGGTCTTGAATGTAGTGTTCATTGTTGACTTCATTCTCTTTCCACTTGGCCACCTTGTTTCGGAGTTCATTTAATGTGTCTTGATCCCGTATTGAGTCGTGAGCCGATTGTTCCAGTTTTGATTCCAGTTCTTCAATGTAGGCATCGTTGCTTTGTTCCCGTTCGACAATTTTGGCAAACCGCAGTTGTAGATCCGACATGGCTTCTTGTTGTTGGTCCAGCACCCGTTGTAAATCGTCATACTTGGTGAGTAAGTCATCTAGTTCCATATTCGAATGATTCAATGCTGCACGCGATACACTAAATTCGGATTCCAGTTGAGCAAAGCCTTTTTCGTATTCTTCAATGATTGGTTCCACCAGATGTTCCCAGTCGCCATTTTCTTGCTCCTTCTTGCTACGCAGTTCATCGATTTTCCGTAGACGTTTTAGTTCGAGCTCCACCATTTTGTTGCGTTCTCGAGTGACACTGGCTTCACCATCCAGCTCTTCAATTTGATGCTGCAAGTCGGCAATAATCAGTCGATGTTCTTGTAAGAGTTGATCGGCATCTTGGTGTTCAAAGTCCATGTGGCGGTGATCATCATCATCGTCGTCGTCAAATCCAGCAATGGTCGCAGAAGAAGACATGATACCTTTGGCCGTTGAGGGAGATGTTGATTTCAAATAGTTGACTTCATTCTTGAGTTTCCCAATCAATGTTCGTAAAAGCTCCAAGTTGTCAGTCGTCATCCATTCCTCCACTTGATTCTTTTCTGATTTGTTCTTGATGTTGCGAGCACGATTGGCGTATTGTAAAGTGTTGAGAGTTTCTGACAGATTGAATTCTACCGGGCTGGCACAGGCTATCATAAGAGTTGTCGCGTTCCCACCAAGTGAATCCTGCAAAAGTCGTGTCAATTTGGAATCCCGATATGGTACGTGAGTTCCCCGTTTTGATAGATCACCCAATGCTGAAATGACATTTCCCAGTGCATGCAAGCCGGCATTAATATTGATTCCTTCTTTCCGCCTATCACCTTTTGCAGCCGTTCGTTTCAACTATGTACAAAAAAAGAAGATTAAAATGCTGGTCCTCCCCCTTTTTTTTTTCTTGATGATATCACATTACCCTTTCGCTGCCCGCCAAATCGACAAAATGGAACTTGGATGTGGTAATCACGCATTCGCCATCATCATGGGATTGTTTAGTATTTGATCGTTTCATATTTAGTGGTGATTCAGATCGTGTGGATGAGGTTGATTTTTCTTGTTGTAGTGTCACAGAGAAGATAGCATGAGAGCGGGATGATTTTTCATTCATATCAGTTGCGCCAGTAGCACGAGACCTTGTTCCTTGTTCCAAATAACTATGCACAAAAGAAAAAAAGCAGTTTAGTTACAAATGATCGATCATAGAGTTACTTTTCTCTTTCAACTTACAACAACACATCATCAGCATTGGTGACATTGACTTCCTTTACACCTGTCCAGTAGATATGTCCCTTGGTATCTTCCCGTATAGTCACCGGCGGCCGTTCAGCTGGTGGATCGTCATTTAACAAATCGTTTAGTTCTTCGTTGTATATTTCGACAAAAGAGACCTTGACTGTGTATTTAAAGTGTGATGCTGAAGAAGTGGCTGAATTGTTGAGTCGTGAGCTCCTTGATGGCGTAGGCGTAGGTGCTGGTACATGAGATAACCTTGATCGTGGGCGGAGTCGGGAGCCTTTTGATAAGGAAGTAGCTGACGAAGAGACAGAGGAGGTTGGTGATGCTGGTCGTTGTAAAGGAGTAGGTGTCGTTGATGTTGGTGGTAAAAAAGAGGGCGGTCGTTCATAGGCTTGATGTTGGAGTGATTCAAATAAGAGAGCCATCGCACGTGGTACGATCCCTTCTTCAGCTGCGTCGAATCTACCATTGTGTTGAGCTGTTCCCATAGTGAAGGTTTTCCCCTATATTACAACAGAGTTAAAAGTAGTTAGTAGATGAACTAAAGACAGCAGTATGAAGTCATATTACTATTTTAACTCCTTACCGATGAAGTTTGGCCCTAATCAAGAGGCAAACAAGAGAAAGAGAGAGAGTATGTATGAGTAGAAAGTCGTTGTAATCCGCTCATAAAAAGACATAAAGATAACTTACGTAGGCAAGTATAGTAACATTATATCCTACACAATAAAAGAAAGAAAAAAAAGGAGAAGTTGTCAGTAAATTCTAACATAACAAACGGGTAGATCATACTTTACCTTCAATAAACTTTTGCACCAAGTTTTCGCCCAGTGTTGAGAATATTTCATGTTGTTGAGTGTTAGGGCCAAAGACGTGATCAAAAGTAAAGAGTTTGTTGTGAGGTACGACACGTACTGTATTTCCTGTCACCTTTAAACAATCATCGTCGTTTACATTAGCAAAACGTGGTTGTGTTCGATCCTTTTGAGTCAATGGTCGTATTCGAAGAGCTTAAAAAGTAATATTAATATAAGAAAGAGAGAGAGAGAGAGTTAGGTGAGTACCCCTGCCTTTTTTTACTTTTCAGGTCGTATGCACTTACCAACTTGAACTGCCGTGGTGTTATTAGTAGTTGTACCCGTTGTGTTGGTGGTAACAACTGAAGCCGCCCTACCATCTTTACCCATGGTATATTATTAATGGAGAGGGTGATATGAGATGGGTGGTAAAGATATAATTATTATAAAAATAAAAAAAGTTCAAAGAGCGGAAGAAGAGGAGGAAATGAAAAAAGAAGGAAAAAAAAAAGATTTATAACCAGTTTCCAACAACAACCAAATATATTGTGATCACCCTAAAAGTATTGAATAACCAGGCAAAATCCGTTGTCGACTTCCTTTTTATTCATATTTGGTGTTACCTGCATCAAATTGATGATGTACCACAGATTTCATACAGCCCGCCCATTCAGTCAGTTTGTCGGTCAGTCGGCGTCGGGTTTTGAATTTTACCATGTTATGAAGCAAAGCATACAGCAATGTTGGGATCATTGATCAACAAACATAAACAAGCATCAATCACTACTTGAAAGGTGCCACAAAAACAAAAAAAAATAAGGATCAACCTAACAATATCCCCCCCCCTCAATTCCCTTGGATCAAGTAAAACTTGACACGTTCATGCATGATGGGCCCATAAACACACTTTACAAAAACAACATGATGATGATGATATTTTATTTTCCTTTTTATTCCAAACAATAATATATAATCTAATTAAACTAGAAAGAGGGGATAAGATTATATTTAAGCAGAGTGGAGAGTTTCCAAGAACTTCTTGGAGGCAGCAGTGGAAGCACCCTTCTTGGTAACTTGAGGCTTGGCGACCTTACCAGCATCACGCTTTTGTTGAGCAATGATTTCAGCACGACGAAGGACTTGAGCATAAGGGTTAAGACGGTTCATGACACCTTGGTTGCGGAGAGGGTTCTTCTTTTGGGTGAAGGGACGCTTGACAGTCTTGGGGCCAGCAGCACGGACAACAGATTGGATTTCTTGAGAGTTGATCAAACGAGTGACATCAGGGTTGGTCATGATGTTATCGGGCAAGACATAGTTCTTCTTGAAGGTAGAGGGCTTTTCATAAGTACCATAGATATCATCCAACAAGGCAAAGGCACCTTGAGTCCAGATGATGAAACGACCCAAATGACCACCAGGGGCCAATTGCAACAAGTTGAGGCGACGGACATTGACGACTTCGACACCGGGCAAGTTACGGAAGGCCTTGACGATACCATTGTCTTCGTTGTAGATGACAAGAGGACCACGACGTTGACGATGACGACGGTTTCGGAGCTTACCCTTACCAGCACGGATCTTGCGAGAGTTGGAGACCTTGACAACATCAGCATAGGCTTCGAGAGACTTCAAGAGAGCAACGGCTTCCTTAGTCTTGGTGAATTTTTCGGTAGCATCAGAGACAACGAGAGGGACTTCTTCGATCTTTTCCACACGGTGACCACGAGCCATGACCAAAGCAGGAAGAGCAGAAGCGGCCAAAGCAGAAGCAGTGGCGAAACGCTTTTGGTTCAAGTTGGTCTTGATGTGCCACTTGCGCCAGACCTAAATACACAGCAAAAAGGCGTTAATCATTATATACATACACCGTTTTTTTTTCTCTCTCTCTTACCTTGGTAGGAGCAAACATACGACCACCACGACACATGTTACCGAAAGCAGCTTGACCAGCACGGTGAGTACCGGAACCGTTAACACGAGGAATACGAGCAACAGCACGACCAGTACCCCAAGATTCAGCAGAGGTTTGTTCACCAGCCTTGGAGGAGACAGCATAAGCTTGACGCTTGTTCTTGGCCATGTTGGTGTGGACATGGTTCACAATGTCAGGACGAATAGGAGCCTTGAAGACAGCAGGGAGAGGGACAGTAGCATCGCTAGCCTTGCCGGATTCGGCGAACACGCTAATAACTTGACGGGTAGCCTATAATAAATAGATCGAAAAATTTAACATTCCACATTAGAGATTTCCTTTTTTTTTATATTCCATCCATCCCATCCCATCCATCCATCCGTTTGTTGCATCATCTCCTTCGTCGTTCGTATGTATCCATTTCATCGTAAGCGGGAAGGATCGAATAGGACGGATATCAGACGCTGTCATAAGTTACATACCATTTCAAGATATAAAGGTAAAGAGAAAGAAGAAATGGGAAATGGTACAGAGAACGATTAAATTCATAAAATAATTCACATCCCGCCATTGAAATAAATTCAAATCCCGTCAAGGGCACCTTCTTTAGATACATAACTGAATGAGAACTTACACTTTCTGATGCATTGACTATAGGCTCATTATGTATTACCATGAAGCAAAAGAGAGAAAAAAAAAAGATTAGAATGCTTGTATTACTCACAAGTATGGCAAGAAGAATGCATCGATGTATATATACGTATAATGCAAGAGGACCACTAATACACCATGTACGCTATTTCCACATTCAACCCCAAGAAAGTAAATCTGAACAAGTATCATGAGGATGCTTTATGATGAATCATCGACATGAAT
Source organism: Chlamydoabsidia padenii (assembly GCA_025330725.1). Lineage (NCBI taxonomy): Eukaryota > Fungi > Mucoromycota > Mucoromycetes > Mucorales > Cunninghamellaceae > Chlamydoabsidia > Chlamydoabsidia padenii. Next base: position 271,710 of record JAIWND010000021.1, on the reverse strand, counting down.
ATATGATTATAGCCAGCAACCCATTTCGAGAAATTCAAACGCCGCGATTCATGCAAACATTTGTTGCCGCTCTTTTATCTCACGTGGTCTATATATAATCCCAATCACCAATAAACATTCGCTGGTGAGTATTTATAATGTCACTTTTAGGTATAAGTATTGCCTTATCAAGCAGTAGAGCATAAAATGAGTCCCCCCTGTATGAAATTGACATATGCAAAGATCCCATGCGCATAATCCATGTTACCAATCAAGACAAACACAACATTTTGATTAAGTTTAATAAAATACATAGTTTTAAAAAGTGATACAAAGGGATATCTATCTATATTCTAATACATGAGTATCTAAGTGTCTAGGATTTGGCGGGAATATTGGGGTGGTGGTGAAGAGACATTAGGATCTGTTGGTGTCAAATCGTCAGGAGGTGACATGTTCAATGAGATATATGAAGGTTGATCAAACACCAAAGTATCCCGAATGTGACCCCCATAGATTGGTGGAGGAGAGGGAAGATTATCATCCCTTATAAGTCCAGCTTGCCATACATTTGCTGCAGAGATAAAAAAAAAAAAGAAAAGAAAAAAAAAAAAAGAGTATAGTGTGAGAATCAAAAAGTAGTACAAATAGGAAGATAAAACGTACCTGAATCGTAACGGAATGCTGAGCAAAATAGAATCAAAGTTACTTTGTTCAGCCAATATGAATACGTAGCATCCTCACCCCTTTTTTTTCTTTACCTTGTTGACCAAAATTGACAGTGATTTTACACTTTCCAATGGCACCAATACAAGGATAGACAGGAAACTTGAATCCAGTGATAGCCCTACCAAGATTCTAAACATCCAAAATATGTTAATTAGTACATGACATGATGTATGATTTCTACTTTACCCTTCCATTTTTCGTAAAGAAGACAGTTTTTGATTGTGTAAGATATCCCACACCGATCACATCATCTTGTTTGAATCCAGGTCCATAGGCATGAGCAGCTCTTGAATTGCTAACATAGACACAACCATCATAGGAATGATAAGCAATTGAATATGTATGCCAACCTATTCTTTCCCAAGGAAGAGAAAGAGAAAAGAAAAAGATTAGTTCACATCGATCAATCGTCATTTTTCTCCTAACCTGGTAGTCGCCATGAAGGATAAGCTTTTGTGGATAATCCTAAAGCCGCGTAACGAGTCAATTCCACCATGGTTGCCTCCCAATAGATAATCGGCTTAGACATTGGTAGAGTTTGATTGGCCATTAAAGATAATGGGACTGGTTGATCCGGGAAGAGTAAAGTGGTGGTGTTTTCGACTAGTGCTGGTGCCAAAATTTCAAAGTGCCAATCATGAGACACACCTACTACATAGTCTTCAGTATTTGGTGGATTCTTCTTTTGCCACGCTAAAAAAAAAAATAAAAAAAAATAAAAAAAAATAAAGATACCTCAGTACTTGGTTTAGTGACATGTTTATTAACAAGTATAGTTTTACCTTTGACTCGTTTGAGTTCTTTTTGTGAATTATAGGGAGCCAGGTGAGAGATGGTCGTGAGTTCATAAGTCGATTCTTTTCCAGTGGGTAAGAGTTTAGGGACAATAAACATTAAAGCTATAACAAAGACAAATATCAAAGCAATAATGATAATAACATAAAAGTTATTCCATTCCATAAGTGTAAAGTGGATGAATTAAAAAAAAAGAAAAAAAGGGGAAAGTGAGAGAGGAAAAAAAAAAAAAAAAAAAAAAAAAAAAAAAAAAAAAAAAAAGAGGCGGTATTTAAATACAAAGGGTCTTCCCAATTGGGACATTTTTTATTGTGCAAACAAAGAAGGAAAAATGGAGTTATAAAAGTATATATATACATTGAATGATAAAGAGGACAGACTATACTAGTTAAATAAAAAGAGAGTAGGTACGTTGTTTTGAAGTTTTTACAGGAGACGAAGAGGGAGAATGTTGACCAATAGCACCCAAAGGAAGAGACGTAGTGGTTGATTGCTGTTGCTGTTGTTGCAATTGTTCATGGTGATGTTGATTCCCAATAAATGGATGGTTTTGCAAAAGTGAAAAGTTATCGTAAAAGGGTTGGTAAGAAGGTGGTGTGACCGTGTAAGGACGAGAGTAATAGTCGTTGTTATCAGTGTCTTGTTGTTTACGTAGTTGCATTGGGTCTAATAGTGTCAAGGGATCATATCTTGCTGGTAAGATATCAATATCCAGTCCAGTCGAGAAGGGTGAGTACCAGTTTCGAATCACAGGTTCCAAATGATGATGATGATGATGGTGGTGGTGGTCATGACAATGGTAGTGATGATGATGGAAGTAATGATGATGATGAGTCGTACTGGTTCCTGGTGAATTCAATTCTGCTTCATCATCACTTGTCGTTGGTGTCGTGTGTAATTTCAAAAGATCCCCATCGTCCACTACAGTCTTATCGTCATCGTCAAAGTCATCAGTATCCATCTTGATATTGGTGTCCTTGTCGTTCTTGATACAGTGTTGATCATTGTAAGTGATCGAGTGTTGTTGTTCTTGTGGTTGTTGCACTGTGTTCATATCCTTTTTTTTCTTGTCGCCAACGTTAATCCAATCATTCTTGTCCACGTGCCCTTGTTCCACAGCATCGATCGTAGATAATCCATAAGATGGCTTGTAAGAGATTCCAGATTGACATTTGATATTTGCAGCAGGACGTTGTTGTTGTTGTTGTTGTTGTTGTTGCTTTTTATTCTTTTTAGAATGATGTTTTTGTTGTGTTCCTGAAGGTTTGGTGGTCCGTGTATGTTGGTCTTTTCCTTTCGTATGAGTAAATTTGGTGTTACGTAGTTTGGGAGCATCATCGAGGTCATTAAACCATACTGTTTCTGCCAAATCCACCGAGAGTTCTTCTTCTTCTCGTTGTTGTTGAGGTAAGCCAGACCAAAGGTAATCCATCCATGTAAACGCTTTCTTACACCAAGAAGACACCACAGAGTAAGTTTCACCAGTGATTTGAGTCAATCTGATTATAGACTGATAACCGTGGCGCTTTTGTACAGGAGACTAGAATAATAAATATAATAATTAGTTATCAGCTGATTAGCAATTCACGTTGTACCTGTCATTATCCGTTAGGCACAACTATTTTACCAGGTTCTTCCTTTTTTCCCCCTTTTTTAAGCCCCGCCCAGATCCCGCACCCCACCTGAAGTTTCCGTATGTATGTTACCTTGTATAAATAGATATAACCAGTGAGTAAGAATAAACCACAAAGAGGCCATAGAGAGAAATAGTTCTTTTTGATATAGCGTCCCCGTTTCAACCAAGAGTGAAGTAAAGAAGAAGACCGATGGTGGTGGTGTTGATAATAATTGGGGTTGTTTATATTTGTGGTGATAGTGACGGTGCTGTCGGAAGTCGAAGGTTTGGTGGTGGTATCGTCAGTTGGTAAAAAAAGAGTGTCATTACTGTTGCCTGTAAGGAAAGTTGAGGAAACCCATGTGTAGTCCGGTGTGGTGGTAAAGAGAGGTGGACACAATCCTTGAAGTTGAGAGAAGAGAGTCGTTGTCAATATGGTCAAGAGTGAGAGGAGAATTAATATAACAGGAGATAAAACCACTAATGAAGTGACTTGTAGTCCCCGGGACGTCCGCATTGTGTAGTGTTCAAAGGGGCCACGTTAAAAGGGAAGGGAAAGGAGGATAAAAGGAAGGATAGGAATGAAGGTGTGGGGGATTGGGTTTTTTGAAAAAAAGAAAAAAGAAAAAAGGAAGAATTAAATTTGCTGCCTGTCGCTCCTCTACTTTTTTTGGAGTCAGCGGAGATCGAATAATAGTGCAAGTAAAACCAATAGCCAGGACAGGAACGGAACACTTTTTCTCATTCAACACCAATGAGCGTTGACTTATTGCCCCAATCTTCCGCCTCACCCACTTCCTTTTCCAATTTGGAGAAATGCAGAAACTCTCAACCGCCTGGGTGTTTACTGAATTGGTTCCTTTTTTGACTAAAAGGGAAAAGGAGATCAAGTTACTTGATTTTATCTGTTTACTTTGTGAATATCATGAGAGACACTAGAGATGGCACAAAGATGTCATTTTTAATCAACACCTATAAGACCTATGCCAAATTAGGATACCGGAAAGATCAAAATTCAACCCCCGATTGATTTTCTGCCATTGGATGTAGACTAGTTTCATTTCGGGATTAAACTTTTCATAGTTCACCCCCGCATGCAGCATGATGACAGCCTGTTTTGATTCCTACGAATGGTGTCTTGGTAACTGATGGTCCCTCAACGTGGTGGAGGAGTGAATCGGGTCACTCGACTCTGACGCTTCACCCAAAATGGATAGAGACATTAGGTTTGCATTGGAATGATCTTTATACAGTATGTCTATTTTTTTTTTTCATCGAGTTTACAAACCCCTTCATGCAAAAAAAAAAAAAAAAAAAGAAATAAAAAGGAGAGCAATCAATTCCCTGAGGTTGTTGCATCCATCAAGAGGGTAAATATATCTTTTCTTACTTTATATCATTATACATTCAACTTGATTACTCTAGCGTGTCACACTTGCAACATCCCTCCCTCCTCAACACCACTTGGCATCAATTCAGCAATCACTAGATCGCTCATCCTTATGCCAAAGAGTGGGAATCATAAGATTTGTTCATACAAGTGATGTCGAAAAAAAGGGGATCAAATTTGCATGAATGTCGGGATTTAAAAACTGAAATAAGGATTCAGGCACCCCGAGTATATGATGAAGTTGTTGCTGATAAAAATATGTCATTGTAGATCATGGGCTTAACGATAGTTTGGATAGTGAGCATAAGGATAACCAAGGTGAGATGATATAATCATGATCGAATCAGTCATATGGAAAGGCAAGTCGCATCAGAATGGTCCTACATGCAAATGAGAATAGGGCAAAAAAAAAAAATTAAATTGTTGTTCCTGTTCCATAAATGATAATCCCCACAAAGATGCTCTGTTGCTAGTACTTGATGATCTCTATGCTTCTTTAGTGATGGGCCGTGGTGTTATGTGTTGAGTCTTGTAAAATTCATGCCGCTTGAGAGTAATCCATGCGCCCCACCATTATTGAATCCACAGTCGTTGATAAATTGGATGTAAAAAGTCACTACAACACTTTTCTTTTCTTTGCTCATATCAAGCAAAAGTAACATGGAACTTCTAGCGGCGAGCTCTGTCTATAAAACGGCGAGAAGGAAAAAAGGGGTCAAGCTCAGGAGAAATCGAGGTGTAAAACCACTGAATTCAGGGACTATCCCACACTTACTTGCTCATTATGTCAACACTACCTCTAAAGCATCGTTGACCATTTATCTCTTTCTTTATTCACCAATATGCCACTTGTAGAAAAGGTGTAATACTGGTTTTATTGAATAAAATCAACAATAAAATATACGATGTTTGAAAGTAATTGAAAGAAATGATCAAAAGCAATCATACATAGGAAAAGAAATCAAAGTCAGTTAGTACATGTGATTAGCCCCTTTTGTCTATGGAAATGATAAAACTTACCGCCGGAATGCAGTGATATTGGGAAAGCGATAACCTATAGAAAAGATTTGAACATACAGCAGGAGTGGAGACAAAGGAATGGAGAGAGACAGAGAGCGGATTCATACCAAATGGCCAGCATTACTACAGGAATTGTTTAATTGGATAACCGTTGCAGCTTGGCTGATCACATTGGCAGTGTCTGAAGGAGAGCAGGTAGAAGATAGAGGAGAGAAAGAGTTTATATTGGAAGTGGAGGAAGTAGAGCATAAAGAAGACAATGGATGAAGGGAAAAAAAGAAAAGATGGAGCAAACCCTGTATTTAAGTCAGTTTCACTATTTACAAACGATCAATTCATCAATCAATACATGTAAAGAAGCTAGAATGTAAAGGTGGCGGGATTTCAAATCAACTCCGATCAATGCAAAAAAAAAGAGTCTGGTTATGATAACGTCATAGTCCCCCTGTTCCCCCTTTCCCTATTCAACCTCGGCCAATTAGCACACAGTCGCTACTTCAAAAAAGACTGGGATTAAAAAAACGTTGAGTTTGAGGTTCACGTCCTTTTGCCTGTAGCCACCAGAGAGGCGGTATTTCAATATTTCGACAAATTAAAAAAGAGATTTTTTTTTTTTCTGATTTTTCGTTCATTCTCTTTCAACTTGACTTTTACAACATTACTCATCTATGGTAAAAGTGACTTATGGTATTCGCTTCTCCAAAACTTCACCTCTGGCTCAAGAAATCAAGTTACAGAAAACCAAGTTGAAGAAATATGTGGTGCAGAACAATACAAGACAGGCGTGCAAGATTGCCTTGGTTATTGCGGATCTCCTCCTTTCTCAAGCCGATTACATTGATACCGACTTGCCCATGGCTGACCAAGAACGTGATATGATTGACCACGCTAATGAAGCACTTAAATACTGTCAAAAGTCTAATCCGGTGTTTATCAGTAATGAAGACTACAAGCATCTGGCAAGGTATGTCCGATCCTTTGATCGTGGATTCTCAACTAACATTCCTGCTTTTTCTCTTTTGCTGCTGTAGGTCCTATCTCCTCATGGTCCGGTGCTATCAAAGGTAAATTGAACAAGATACTAGTCATAGTAGATATTGACGTTTATGCTTCTCATTCTAGACTCGATAACTACAACGATGCCATTACAATAGGGAACGATCTGGTGGGACTATTCAAACAGCCGCAACCCAAAGTCAAAGACATTACCCTTCTTCAAGAAAGTTACAAACTATTAGCGGATCTATATTTCACCCACGGTCTCCTTGGCAATCATATCAGCAAACAAACCGATTTACCTCTCGCCCTCAAATACTATGAAAAAGAACGCAAAGTATTGAATACGATTAAAACCGACACTCTTAAAGGCGACGACTTGATTAACTATACTGACAACATCAGGTGCTCTGACTTCAATTTGGGTGTGATCAAGGCTAAACTCATGCACTCGTCTCGCTCTTCTTCATGGCCCGATGGTGAAACTGCAGAGGATCATCTAAAGATGGCAATCAAGGGCTCGATCGACTTGGATAACGTGGATCAAGAACGAAAAACCTGGTGGGAACTTGGCAACTTGTACAATAAGCGTGGCCAACTGGATGAAGCTCTGGATTGCCAAATGAAGGAATTGAATCTGGTACGGAAACATCATCTTGGTGATAAAATGGGAACTATGATTGATGTTCTTAAAACCTTGGTGCAAATGGAGGATTACTCGGGTTGTATGGAACTCTGTCGACAATTGCGATCACATGTCATGCACACTTATAGAGGGGATGAACTGGATACACAGAATGACTTTGTACAAGAACTCGTGGATATGGTACTCATGACTCAGGCGCGACGATTGGAATTGGACGACCTCATCAAGATAGCCAAGGAAGAACATTTTGATCACAACAAGAAGAACAATATCGATATTCACACAGGCTACTACGACTTTGATAAACCACGGATACGAAATGCGGTTATTGGGAGAAAGATGCGGCGACAGATTGCGACAGTGTCTCTCTCTTTGGCTCAACTATATCACGATACGGGTTTACTGGCATCTTCCCAAAAAGTGGTGGATGATGGATTATCTTATGTGGTGGATGCTGATACTGATGATAGCAACATGGTCCAGGATGTGTCTCTACCTCTGATGCGACTACGGATTCAACTAGTACAACTCAAGGCGGAAAATCACTGGCAACTACATGACTGTCCTATGGAGGAATTGATCAAGATGAATCATAGTATTATCGAACTGGTGACAATGTATATTCAAAATCAACAAGAACAACTGGAATTCTTGCTTCCTGCTCAAATCAGGACTCGGGACATTTATCATTACTATGATCACACTCAAGAAACTAGACAGTGGCGTCGGGCAGCTCGAAACACAGAAAAGCGATTGAACTTGATGGTAAGGGGACTTGATAAACAAAATATTTAAACTAACAACTTTGGTGTTATTTTACTATTATAGACTGGCGTACAACCTCTGGAAATCGACGAGGAAGATGAAATCATGCATAATAACTCGACTACTGAAGATGAAGAAGACATGGATATTAATCAAGGCACTGTCATGGATGTACCAAAACCTCTTTCGCTACACCCTAAACCTATATTTGGCACCAATCCTACTCCCGCTAAAATGGTAAGACAAAAAAGATACATACTGATCTGGGGCGGGGAAAAGGGGAAATTGTGTTATTCATTTTGTGCTTTCTTTCTCCTTAGGCTGTCACTGTAGCGCTCAATCTCCCTAATGGACATAAAACAATGGTGATAGTTTGTGATGATGATCTGGATACTCTTGATTGGCTTGATGAACAGGTTACTAAAAGATCATGGGAACTATATGGATTAGAGGTAAGGCTAATGGATGACTGACAAAAAAAAAACAATACTCACTAATCATATGTCTGTTGTATTCGATAGCCGATCATTAGTCATTTCAGACATGATGATGACGATCTTTTTCCAGACGATACTCTCAGTACGCTGGCTCGTGGCTCTGAAATAATGTTGGATGCGGTTATAAAAGGTAAATAGAGGAACGGAAGCATCGATACTCACATTCTCCTTGTTGTTTTAGGTTATAAAGACAAATCTCTGTTGGATCTCTATGAAAACTCTTGCTCAAGGTTGGAAAAGTCCCCATCGCCACAAATGCAACGTGCTCTGAAAGACAAACCATCTGATACTACACACTTATCTTTGCGCGGCACAGGTATGCTGATGGGAGCGGGGGGAAGAAGAAAGGTACTAATATTCGCTTCATTCATGCGCATAATATATAATATGTAGGTCTGTCTTCCGATGAAATGGACGTGATAATCGATTTGGTACAAATTCTACCTTTACCATTAACAAGCATGGATCTATCAGCAAACTTACTACGTAAGTTGTATTGGAAAAAGCCCCGACAAGTCGTGTACTAAACCTGGTGACTATGTGTTTTGGTTTTATTTAGGCGATGATGATATAACCAAGCTCTACGATGCAGTTCCTTGTCCTCCTAAACTCAATCTCAACAGCAACCTTTTGACATTTGGCACTTTGGAATACTTGTACACATCACATGGCAGCTCTTTGGAATCTGTGGAAATTGCCTACAACTTTTTGGGAACGGATCTACCACATCGCATGAAGGATGTTCATCAAGCATGCCCAAAACTCCGACATTGGAACATTGACGGATCCGATATCGACAATCATCAAGAAAAATACAAGACAGTATCAACACGGTCATCGTCACAATCGCCCCTTCCTTCCAGAACCCCTAGTATTATAGACTTATCTAACTAGAAATAGACCCTTGACCTTGATTCATTACCTTAGCCATATTTATCCCCTCCCCCCCTTCTTTATTCCCATTAGACATAGAATTTTATTTTATACCATTATGTCTCTATTAAGCAATAAAATGTATGGCTAAAACCCAGTGTATATTATATCAGACAGTATGTATACTTTATTTTGATTGACAGGTCGAAATTTGACAGATTACCGGCGTTTGAATTGCGATCACCACTTTCGACAATGTGACCCTAAAGCATTGTGTCAACCATGTGGTCAGGTAAAAACTTTTTTTATATGTACCATCTTTTTTCGTTAAAGTAATGTAGATAAAGAGAAGGAAAAAAAAAACTACAATACATGCAAGTTTGGTAATGTCTTTACCCTTTATCGACCCAAAATGCATTTATCATACGTTTTAGTATTCGGTAACTGAAATGATCTGTCATCATAAAACGATTGGCTTGACTAAGCTATTAAAACTCCGTGGAAGAGTGTAGAAAGAAATCAAAGTATCAGCCAATGAAATGGCGAGGATTGAAGGAGGGGGGTATTTTTCGTTCGCGCTAGAATTTTCAGTACCCGACGTCCATTATTTATAAGAATCCGCCATTTTTTTTTCTTTTCTATTTTCTTTTTTACATTCCAATCACATTTATACATACAAACATGGTTGCTCAAGTCCAAAAGCCTGCTCCTCAATTCACTGCCCCTGCTGTTGTCGATGGTGACTTTAAGGATATCTCCTTGTCCGATTACAAGGGCAAGTACGTTGTCTTCTTCTGGTACCCCATGGACTTCACCTTTGTGTGCCCTACTGAAATCTTGGCCTTCTCTGAACGTATCAAGGAATTCGAAGCCTTGGACTGTGCCGTGGTTGGTGCCTCTTGCGACAGTGAATTCTCTCACTTGGCTTGGATCAACACTCCTCGTAAGCAAGGTGGTTTGGGTGAAATGAACATTCCTCTTTTGGCTGACAAGACCAAGGCTATTGCCAAGGACTATGGTGTGCTTTTGGAAGATGCTGGTGTCACTCTCCGTGGTCTCTTCATCATTGACCCCAAGGGTATTGTCCGTCAAATCACCATCAACGATTTGCCCGTCGGTCGCTCTGTCGATGAAGTCTTGCGTTTGGTCGAAGCCTTCAAGTTCACTGATGAACACGGTGAAGTTTGCCCTGCTGGTTGGAACAAGGGTGACAAGACTATCAAGCCCAGTGTCAAGGATTCCAAGGAATACTTCAACGCTGCTAACTAAACTAGGGGATCTCTTCTTTTATCTTTATATTATACTTCTTCCCCCCTTTATTGATATACTGTAAATAAAAAATAAAAAATAAAAACATCCTTGTTACATTTTATGTGTTGTCTTATCTTATATATAGAGGGGTGGGGGTAAAATAAAGGGTGGTTGTGGTGTGTTTATCTGTAATCGCTGACAGGTAATAGGATCATAAAAGAAATTTGATTCTTCCGCCAGGTGTGTGTATGTGTTTTGATACCATAGTAGCTTATCTTACGTTGATACTTTGCTGGATCTGAAAACCCTTGAACGAGCAATGGGGCCTCTGACGTTCATGTATCATCCCCTCCAGTGCAAAATGTTTTAAACGCCGCTCCAACAGATAAAATTCAAAGAGGGTGAAATTTAAGGATTTTCCTTTTTGCTTCCTCTCTTCCATTCTAAAATACCTCATTCAACTACTTGGCGCAATATAATCATCATGGCTTCTTTTATTTGATTAACTGGATTGGACGAAAACGGTAATTGAAGAGAGGGGGGGCTATGGTCACGAAGGTGATGTGTGTACAATAGCACATCTCCCTTTATCAAGGTGGCATTACTACCTGTTTTATTATTGTCTTTTGCTTGATAGATTCACTGGTGACGAACTCCTTTGGCCTGATGCTTGCGATCTCAACAGGTTTACTGCCTGCTTCGACAATCTACTGTAAGTTTAACATGGGGCTATATATATGTGTGTGTGTATGAAACTGGATATAATATGTAAAAAGGATCTTATTAATCTCCTTTTCTTCCTTCTTACTATTAGATCAAGCAAACCTAATCCCGTAAAGATGAATGGACATCCTGGTTCGTATAAAGAAATCTTTAGATTGTACTTTTTTTTTTTTTTTCAAAAGAATGGAAACTATTGGCATAACAACACTCTCCCCTCCCACCCTAGTTATAGCTTTTATCTCATCGACTGGTTTTATCCCCTCCACTTTATTAAATAGATAATAACAGTAAATTAGACTTGATATACATGTAGAAATAAAGATAAAAAAAACCATTTATAAAGCCTGATAAGTAAGCAGTATAATTGTGCCTGACCAGATAATGACATATGACCTTGTCCCATCTATCACAGTATGCATCACCTTGAGGGCAACGTTTAAATCCCGCCATATCGGGGGACATCCCGGAAAATCGGAGTTGAAACACGGAGCATTTTTTTTTACTTCTTTTCTCTTCTTGTCCCTCATCCCCCTTTTTTTTTAATCTTTACTCATGTCTATACCTGTCACTATTCTCACCGGCTTCCTTGGAAGTGGAAAAGTAAGTATTTTGAACTTTTGGTGACAAACTAGCTGACTTTCTTTATGAATAGACAACGTTATTAAACTATATCTTGAAATCACAACATGGCAAACGAATTGCTGTCATTGAAAACGAATATGGTGAAGTTGCTGTGGACGGTGGCCTTGTTTTAGATGCCGGTCAAGAAATCTTTGAGACACAAAATGGATGGTATGTATCAAAACACACACAAGCAATGTCCACTTACCTTTTTTTTTTTTTTTTTTTTTTTTTTTTTTTTTTTTTTTTTTTTGCTGATCAAGTCTCTGTTGCACAGTCAGGGGCGATCTATCAAGGATTCTCCACCAACTCATTACAACAAGACAAGGTGCCTTTGATTGGGTATTAATTGAAACAACTGGTCTTGCCAATCCCGGACCTGTTATCCAAACCATTCTCACCGACGATATTCTCCAAGCCCACTACCAAGTCGATGCCGTCGTCACCATGGTCGATGCACCTCACCTGCAACAACAAGAAACCTATCAACAAATTGCTTTTGCCGATGTGATTCTACTCAACAAGATTGATCTTGTCGACTCACCACAAGATCTCATTGATCATATCCGCACTATCAACAGTAACGTACCGATTTATCCTACTCGTTATGGTATGATCTCACTCGATCGTATTCTCGGTCTGGGAGGGTTTGATTTGACACGTTTGGACCAGGTGGATGAAACAGTAGCACATGGCTTCATGTCGGTGGGGATTGATATCGATGGGGAATTAGATTTTGATCGGTTGAATAGGTGGATTCAATCCATCTTGGCTTCCATGGGTCCCAAAATTTATCGTATGAAAGGTATACTTAATGTCCATGGTGAAAATGACAGATTTATCTTTCAAGGTGTACATATGGTAAGTAGGTGGGATCTGGGGAAAAAAAAATCTTACTCTTCTTGTTTTGTGAATAGCTCTTTGACGGACAGCAGGATAGGCCTTGGAATGATGGTGAATGTAGAAACAATCGATTGGTCTTTATTGGGAAGGACTTGGATAGGGATATTATAATCGATAGTTTTAAAAAGTGTTTAGTCTAGATGATATGTAATAATAATAAACTGTTGATATCATACTTTGTAAATGGTCGTATATATTATATATAATAAAAAACTGTTGTTGTGATGTGATATAGTGTATCTACTTGATGTGTGTGTGGGGGAATAATGAAGCCAGTTTGCTTTTTTCGGATCGGGATTTGAATACAGTGAAAATCGTGTGAGATGGCACGAAAATGCATGAATCAAGACTCGCTACATATCAAAGTAAATGGCGTTCGACTATGTGAATCATTGTTAAAAAAGAGAGATTATATTATCTCTTGATTCTTTAATATAAGATTGTAGATTAATATAAATAAAGGGAGGATGGGGAATATGTAGTCAACTAGATTTGTAATGTCTATATAATATAATTTGTTGATATATTGTCGCATTTAATCCTTGTGTCGTTTTTTTTTTGTCCTATTAGAAGATTTGGTTTCATCACCGAGAAAGCCGTAGGAGATCCGGATACATCGACCTGTAAAAAGGGGTAGAATTCCGCACTGATCGTACCTTGGATGAGGACCTACAGACGAAGGATGAACAAATTGCGGCGTATACTGTTTTTTATCTTCGTCTTTATCTTGTTTAACACTGTATCTATGGTTGATGATAATGTGGGATGCAAAGAAGAATAAAAATAAAGTCGAGGTGTAAAAATCAAAATGGAGGTTGCCAAATCGAGACACTCTTTATTTAATATGTGTGTGAGGGGATCTATAGTTACTATGATATAAAAAAAGTGTGGAGGGAATCTATTATTCTACATTGGTTGTTTCCTTCTTGTGTTCCTTTTCCATGGCGTCAATATCCTTGTCGATTTCAGTCAACATTTGTTCGAGACGTTTTCCAAGTCGAGCTGTAGTCTTGTCCGCATCTTTTCGTGTGGCCTCCTTCAACTCTTCGATCAACTATATATATATATCAATGTTAGTGTCCGTTTCATATATAAAACAAGTTAAACCCCCCTATTACCTCTTTGTAGTCTTCATGTTGGATCTTGATTTCGTTCAACTGAGCACGTTCTTCTAAAACGTCCACCTTGGTGCGCAACTTGGCAAGAGCTTCATGTAATTGATCTTGTTGTTCTTGTGAGAGTTGTTCGTCGGATTGTTTCTTTTCTTCATCAGGTGTAAAGGTATCCCGTTGATCCGCTTGTTGTTGAGATGCTTCTTCTTGTTGTCGTTTCTTTTCCGCTTCTTCCGCTTCAGCCCGAGCCTTGGCTTCCTTTTCTTCTTGTTCCGATTCATCTTCAATAAGTTCTTGTTGTTGTTCCAATACATCCATCTTTTGCTTGTAAGTGCTGGTGCCCACCATTTCGAGTACTTGAAGTTCGGCTTCGTTAACCTATGATGATAAATAGGTAAGATACGTGGTTCCATTGTTAAACATCTCCCCCCAATCCTTATCTTACCAAATTATCAGGTAAACTATTGAAGGTAGCCTTAAGAGCTTCTTCGGCAGTCATGTGGCGATCGGTGAAGCTGAAGGCTCTTGACAAGACCAAAAGAGTAGATGGCACATGGTGATCCAAGTGAAGCGAGATCCATTGAGCCAATTCGTCCCGAAGACGACCAGGAGAAGTTCCCATAGACCGGAAACCACGAGCAGCACATGCAGCTTGAAGTTCTTGAATAGTTAACGATTCAATACCTTCAGCTTGAATAACCTACATTATATATGTATATATTAGATCAGTTATCTAAGCATACATCCTCTTTTACTGCGTGTTACCTTATCATCCGCCTTAATTTGTCGCATACGGTTACGGATTTGGAATCGTAAAAAGTTGTCAGTACCAAAGGCGTTGATATTCATATACCGACACATGGACACAAGTTGAGGTCGAGACAAGTTATCCAAGGTCAATTCATCTTCAAATCGACGAGCAACATTCAAGAGATCTTCAGTAGATGCTTGTTCACCAGTGATTCGAATCTAAATACAGTAAAAAAGAAATTATGATAGTGTTCATAGTATGTGCATTTGTGTATTACCTTTCTAAAGAAGTCGGTAAACTCTTTAGCAGATTCTTCATTATCAGATCCAGCAAATCCAGTTTCAGATATAGTTTCTTGCAAGAAGCGAGCCATTTCCAGTCGTACCTTGAGTGTTTTACGTTTCTTTTCTTCCTATAGTATCAAAGAGCAACGAGTTGGTACCAATATCATCGTTCTCCTTCTCCTGCTCCGCCTCCCCTTTTTTTTATTTACCTCGAGAGACTTGTTTTCGAATGTGCTAGGAAGCATGTTGGGGAATAATTTCAAGGCCACGGGTAACAACAGTTCCATAAAAGGCACAATCAAGAAGACAGCAAAAGGAATTAAACGCAAGAGATCCGAGGTTGTACGTCGTAACTAGATAAATACAAAGTTAGTATATCTTCCCATCCCTTTTACAATATATGTGTTTACCTGACGAGCTTCTCTTCGAGTCAAATGACCACCATTGAGGAGTTTCCAAATAAGTTTTGATGAGATCCTAATTTCCAACCCCAAAAGTTTCGTTCCATGCCAGTAATGTACCGCTTCCGCCTTGACCTTTTGCCACATTGTTTTCTTGGGTTTGGCCACAGTGGAAGAAGATGAGACACCAGCTGCTTGTTCTTTCGCACGTTCTTTCGCCAGCAAAACCGCACGAGAGGCCAAGGTTTCTTTTTCTTCAGTTGATTTGGGAATATCCTTGATGGTCGGTTTTTCAGTGCGCAAAATTCGTAGTTCGTTAGGTAGACCAGCGCGAAAGGTACGAGAGGAGGAAGAGGTGTGGATGCCCATTAATGTACGTCGACCTAATGCACTTTGTTTGTTGAGAGTAGAGTTGAAGAAAGGTGTCAATAATGTAGAATTGTAAGCATGCTGTAATGATCTACAAGAAGATCTTGAGGTAGTGTGGATAGTCCGATACATTGAATGTTGTTGTTGTCGAATTAATAAAAAAAAAAAGACAAGGGAAGAAAAAGGATCAAATAACAACCGAGCCGACTTGCAATTTATACGCCCGCCAAAACCGGCGTTTTAAAATAATTTGCTTAAATCAGCATCAGATAACCCATCCTAAATTTCAAACCAGCATGAAATCAAGTTCGACGATAGTAAAAGTATAAACAACAGATTTTATTGGCAAGGATAATACTAAATATAGGTAAGGGAAGGGACAGAATCAAATAAAACATATGGGGGAATCAGATCATGTAAAAAAAAGGGGGTGGGATGGGGAATAATTGTTCAGGTATAGTAAGTCGTCATACATCGTCGTTTCCTATCCCCTGTCGAGTTCAACAGCCAATTCATCTCTGTGGTTCGAAGTGTTGCCTGTTTTCTTGATTGCATGAGACGTGTTTCCCCTTGTTCAGTTTCAGGTACGCATTGATCGTAAAGCACATGGAGCACATCGAGGAAATCACTGAGGTAGACGATATAGGCGATCAGTTTGTAAAGAGACACAGGGATTTCAATAAATGCGATTTCCATCATTGCATATAGACCACCGTGCATTAACTTTGTAGCATAAAAGGTAACTTGTTTGCCTAAATCATCAAATAAAAAAAAAATGTCGGTTAGAATCAATATAAATACCCCTTACTGGCAGTTCAATTACCAATGATTTAAAACAATAAAACGTCTTAAAGATTATGGATATCAATACTGTTTTTGCTGAATTCCCTTTAAGCGAATCAAGTCTTTGAGATGACATGATTGTTTGGTGCTTGAGATTCACATTTCACTTCCCCGAATCCAAGTGTTTGCGCAAAGTGGACGCCGTTCATCGCACTAATTTAGGTGCCTGGTCTTCGTTTACTGGTCCATAGATCTAGCTTCTTCACGGCTTCGGTATTGGTGGTACTTGTCCTATCATGTCAATAATAAAGAAAGCGTGAGAATAATATCTCTATCCCAATATATAACGTTACCATCGAAACATCGTATCGTTGTCAAAGTCATCAAACAGAGGTTGAAGGGAAGGGTCAATGTAGCGGTTTAGAAGTTCCATTTCCATCGTTCCACCCACCATCGCGTCTCTTGGTGTTGTTGTTCTTGGTGCAATTGTTCTTGCTGTTGATGTCCTTTTTGCTGCTGACGTTGTGACGATGACTAAGATAAAGATGTACATTGTATTATACTAGCGATTATATTTTTGCTGTAATCGATGTATTTGTTGATGGTGAAGGTGTTTTTCGATTCATTGATGTTTTTGAGCACCAATCTGATGTCTGAGCCAGATAAATTCTAGAGGATGAAAAGATGGAGTCAAGTTAGTAAGATGTAAAACGAGCGCTGATTTTTTTTTTTTTTTTTTTTTTTTTCAATAAATGGACCTACCCTTGACGCAGCAAAAGCGTCCTTCAAGCTCGATGAGCTAGGCAGTTGTTGCTTATTTTTCGCCCATTCCAAATCAATCTTATAGTATTGTAGATATTCCTCCACGTTGTTTTCATCGATAACAGTTCCTTTTGACATGATATATAATAAGTAGTTTTTGAATTATAGATCAAAAGGTGAAGTGGGATAGAGAAAAAAGCGGAAAAAGAGAAAAAAAATCAGGATTTACTCGGGATTTCGCATAAAGATTACGGGATTTGAAAAAAATGGATATGTCACCAACCAAGGTAGAGCCGAACAAAGAGTATAATTCAAAGAACAAAAGAGTATCAGTCATTATAATATGAAGAGAATAGTAAAGAATAAAAGAAAAGAGGACAAAGAAGGCAAATCTTTAATAGACAATCCGTTCTAGTCGATAAAAAGGAGAGGAATAACAACGATGAAACCTGTGGTCATACGAACCTTTCCCCCTGAAATCATGTAATTTGAAACCCAGTCAGGCTAGAAAATGAGTACCGTCAAATCGCCATGCACTCCCCCACCCTCTCTCAAAACACAAATCTCATTCCACATCCTTTTTCTTACAAAAGTCCGGTTAAACCAATCTTGAGACTATATTGCTCCACACAGAGAACTTGGTACAATGACCATTATGTAAAGTTTGTTGGAAATAGGCTAAGGAATGCTCATGGTCACTTTTGTCATTAGCATCACTTGTCCATTAAGGCAGTAGAGCTCTCTTAAGTTTCAAGGCGAGAGTAAGCGGGTTTTGAAATAAGTTTTATCTTGTGTGTCAATTTTCATTCTGCAACTTTTTTTTACAAAAGTCAGGCTAAAACAATCTTAAGGCTGTATTGCTCCATACAGTGGACTTGATACAATGGTCATTATGTAAACTTTGTTGGAAATAGGCTAAAGAGTGCACATGGTCACTTTTGTCATTAGCATCACTTGTTCATTAAGGCAGTAAAGTTCTCCCAAGATTCAAGGCGAGAGTAAGCGGGTTTTGAATCAAGTTTTTTCTTGTGTGTCAATTTTTATTCTGCAACTTTTTTTCACAAAAGTCGGGTTAAAACGATCTTGAGGCTATATCACTCCATACAGTGGACTTGGTATATTGGCAATTATGTAAAGTTTGTTGGAAATAGGCTAAGGAATGCTCATGGTCACTTTTGTCATTAGCACCACTTGTCCATTAAGACAGTAGAGCTTTCTCAAGATTCAAGGCGAGGGTAAGCGGGTTTTGAATCAAGTTTTGTCTTGTGTGTCAATTTTTCATTCTGTAACCTTTTTTTTTATTTATTTATTTATTTTACAAAAGTCAGGTTAAAACGATCTTGAGGCGATATTGCTCCGTACAAGGAGCTTGTGATAATGGCGATTCTGTAAAGACAACAGCCTAAAAAATCAATCAATCAATCATGCACTGATAGATATAAAGAATAAAGAGTAAAAAGTGTATGTCCATGTATTTATTAAACAAATGAATCAAAGTATAACGAAGTAAAATAAATGGGACATGATAAAAGCTAGTTGTAGTATGCTTTCATAACAGAGTCACGAGCTCTGGAAGTGGTGGAGGAGATGATACGGCAAAACGTAGGAGTTGACATGGTCGGGTGAGGGCGTTGTTGTTGTTGTTCGGCTTCATCAGGGTCCAAAGACTGGCACCACTTGTCAAATCCATTTAATACCAAAGACAGCTTGTCAAAATCCATTAGGTATCGGGGCATATCCTCCAAACATTCAGGCACAGCCAAGTGGGCCAGTTTCACCATGATATAGAAGCCATTTTTCAGTAGTGTTGTCATGTAAAAGGTGATAGACCGACCTAAAATTAAAAACAAGAGTATATTTAATAACATTAAACCACACACATAGTAAACATCCCCCTTTCATAAATAATATACTTACCAATGGCTTGATACGTGAGGATTCCCCTCACCTTCCCAAAATCCACAGTATTTTTGCTAAGGACACCAAGACGGTGAAGATCCTTGCAGATCGCGTACAGATTATCAGCTTCATCCACACCGATTGTATTCTTCCATTGTACGCCACGGAGTCTGGTTATGCAAGAGTCAGGGCGGCGTTTCGAGATCAAACTCGATTCCCGGTTTTCCAAGTTGATCTGATCGTAACTAATCATCCTATTATATTTGGTAAGTAATAAGCGTTATTAACCCTTCCTGATAACGTACCCCCTAAAAAAAAGATACCTTCGTCAGGGTTATCAAATAACCCATAGAGTATGGGATTCAGGTACCTTCCATAAAATTCACGTTCCTTCACTTCTTCCATGATCAACTCGTTCGGTAACTTGTCAATTCTATATAAAAAAGTAATTGTGAGATTTTATTCCTATATATTATCTAAAAGGACTTACAGATTTGCCACAGACTTGATGAATTTGAATTCAGTTTTGGTTACTTCGTCTTCCATAGAGAGCAAGATGTACATCCCTTGTTTTCTTGACTTGGCGCGAGACTTCACTTCCTATATAAAAAAGGAAGGGATGATTAGTCTATTATCCAGGTAATGTATATATCATACTTCTACAGTCACAGTAAGCATATTTATCAGATCCAGTGGAAGTCGAGCGTTCTTCATAGCGGTGATACCCATCGTTCATTACCGGATCCACCGCCTATACCCGTTTGATTTTCGATTTGGTCGGTTATGTTTATGTACTGTGTTCCGCCCATTTACGCTTCACTGATGGCATTGGCTTTTGTGAATCGAATCCATCAGAGTTGTTGAATGCTTCTGTCAGCCTCTTGGTTTGTTGTGGATAGGTGCATTCGCGATTGACCCGCCACCTGTCAGCCATGAGGTCGATGAGCAGCCCTTCCTCGAATTGAGTCCAGGTGTTATAATCGCGAGCTGTTGCAGGTGCAGGAGTGGCAGTGGGCGAAGAAGCCAGGACGAGAGTGAAATGAGGACGAGGAGATCTGATGCGGACATCCGCAAGTGTATTTTCGAATGTCCATTGAGGTTATTGTTGAGACAGAGAAGAAGGAGGAGGAGGAGGAAGAGGTCTATATGGGACACTCACAAGTGTATTTTCGAATGTCCACTGATGTTATTATTGTTGTTGTTGTTGTTATTGTAGAAATGTAGTGGTAAAAAAAAAAAAAAAAAAAAAAAAAAAAAAAAAAAAAAAAAAAAAAAGAGGAAGAAATAATGCACGAGCGGGAGATAAAATCAAAAAACCAAGTGACGATAGTAAACCCCAAAACGAGAATGGGGCGATAATAGACATGGTTCGACCCTCTCGTTTTTTTCATTTTTATGTTCGGATTTCCTTTCTTGAATAGTGAGGTTGAAATGTTGAGGTCTGTTGAGCGCAAAGATCGTCGACTTTTTCAGGAAAAATCAAAAGGCGGGATTTAAAATTGAAGATAGGCCACTTCAGAAGAGAACGACAAGGAACTCTTATCGCATGATTTTTGAGGAGGAGGAGATTTTATGAAATCCAAGTATTCTCTTTTTTTAAACATGCTACTTCGTTCAAGGCAGTATTCGCTTACTTTGGTGTGTCAATTTATGGTTATCTTCATTTTCTATTATCACATCTTCTGTTGCTAAAAATAAACCCCGTCGATGTTACACCATGATTTTTAACCGCCCTGTTAAAACTGCCTTTTTGCCCACACCTTTCTTTTTCTTTTTCTTTTTTTCTTTTTTGTGTTAAAACAATGTCACACCTTCCATCGTTATATACTTTACTTTTATTGATCCTTGCACTCTCTTGCCATGGTCAAGACCTGATCAAGATCGATACTCCTATCCAAGGACAAACTATCACCAGCAAAACCACACTGGGTATCTTTTATACTGTTGTTGGTGTGCAAACCTGTAAGAAAATATGTATACCAAAAATGATAAATGTAGTATACAGTTAACAACTTATTTCTGTCCACATACTAGTATCACCACCACCAGTCAATGCCACCTATCCTTCGTCTATGAATGCTCAATTCCAATGGTTAGCAAAAGGCACGGAAACCAACCCCTTGTCCTTTTCAGCGATCAGTGGTATGGTCACACGTAGTTATCCAGCTGGCTACCTCAACATACAATACACTAGTAGTTGGAACGTACCCAACTGTCACTTCTTCTCTCGCTATAATCCATCAAATTATGATTTCAGATTGGTGTTTACTCCTGTTTATGGTGAATCAGATGCTCCAGAACAAATCGATCAACAACAACAACCTATTGTCATTCCTTTAAATGTAGAGGTGAATAATGCCACCTTCCCCAAATGCTAGATATAGATTGTCTTTTAGTATAGGACCTTTATTATATACTTTTTTTATTATCTACTACCAATAAATAAACCATGTCTTTTTTAATGATGATCTTGTTTTATTTACATATAAACAGTGTCCCCACGGTATCAATTTTATTTAAACATAAATCAATTATAAATCAACTACATTCTAATAATCACCATCCTTTTGTCTAATCTTTCTAGATATTTCTCCATCGATTTCCAAATCAAATAAGCGCCAGATACCACCTTCATCCTGGAAGTCATTATGGACAATGTTGATCAAGTACCAATTATTGGCAATATCCAGAATCAGTTCAGCAGACTTGGTTTTACGATCATAGATACGCGCCCATTCATTCCATAGTTCAAATGCTTCGTCTTTCCAGGCCATGAACGCTGTTGATTCCACAATAGTTGGTTGGACCACTTCTTTGCCTGGGAAGACACCCCATGTTACTGCGTTTGGATGATCACTTTGTGTATTTGCTCGTAGATCACCCTACAAATGAATTAAATCAGATTAGTCCACTAAGCATGTCCATCCTCTTTTTTCTTTCTTTTTATTTACCTGTTTGTTAACTGCATAATAAGTAACATTAGGATCCTTGCCGATTTTGCTGATCAAATCATCCAATCGTTGAGGCGACACAAAGAATTCCAAGTAAGCCTTTTGATAAACATAGCCATTTTTAGGACCCCAACCATAAGTAGGATGTGAGCTCTTGACGCCATTGACAGCAGGTTGAGAATTGATAGAGAGATAACCCAGTAAATTGATACCAGCCAGACGTTGTCGAATAGTTTCAGTTTCCGCCTCTAAAGGTTGAGCACTCCAAGGAATACCGGCAATTTTCCCTTTACAGTATTTGGCAAACACCATAGAGATATCATCCACCGTTTCAGGCTGACCCCACATGTCTTGGCACTGTTCAGTCGAGTACTTTAAAGAGACACCCCATCCATCCAATTCACCAAATGCTGGAGATCGAGAATCACCCCATCGTCCATTAGGGAATTCATCCCAGAATTCAGTGCGTTGAATATAACTCTTGGTGCGGTTTTTCCAAAAGATCGGTCGTACATTTTCCTTGGCGCGTTTTTGAGTCAATGCCTACAACAAAAGGGGGAGATGAGTTGACAGTGATTCTTTCCCTCTATTATTATTATTATTATTACTTACAGGATGCCAGGGTAAAGGTTTAATCGCTTCCAAAGGAGCCACCAATTCGAGTCGTTCTAGAATCAATCGAGCAGATCTTTCCAAGTTGAAGGTATAAATATGGAAGCCCTTGATCCCTGCTTGTTGGAATTTGCGAATAAAGTCGATGGTGAGGTTGATACCGTATTCCTTGACCGCAGCATCGTCTTCCTTTAATGGTTCCAAGTCGTCCCAAATCTTTTGCGGCACAAAGTTGTTGCTAAATGAGATGACACGTTTCAGACCACTATAGTTCTGGATGGGGAACACACCAGGAAGGATAGGACAAGTGATACCAATCGCACGTGCTCGTTTGACAAAGTCCAAAAAGGCATCGACATCAAAGAAGAGTTGAGTGACAATGAGATCAGCACCGGCATCCACTTTTTCCTTTAGATGTAATAGATCTTGTTCTTTGCTAGGACAATCAGAGTGACCTTCAGGGTGACCAGCGACACCAATACAAAAGTAATCACCGTATTGTTTGCGAATGTATTTCACAAGATCCACCGCATGTTCGAATCCATTGTCGCATGATTCCCAGTTGCTTTGTCCTTTGGGTGGGTCGCCTCGTAGTGCCAAGATGTTTTGACAACCACATTCTTTAGCCGCCTAGAGTGTTTGAAAAGATACCATGGTGTTAATTTTTTTAAAACCCTCCCCAGTTCCTACATTTATTTTCTCCCTACCTTGAGTGCATTGTCTATCTTGTCCACCCCCATATTAGTACACGTCAAGTGCATCATGGTTTCCAGACCATAGACCGATTGAGCAGTCGAGACGATTTCAGTAGTCAGATCAGCAGAAGTTCCTCCAGCACCCCAGGTAACATCAATGAATTCAGGCCCCATCCTTTGCATACGTTCCATACGATCGTACAAGTTTTGGACACCCTAGTAATTATATAAAAAAAGATAGTTTAGTATACTCGGTCAACTTTTTACATTCCGGTTTAATTACCTGTGGTGTTTTGGGTGGGAAGTATTCAAAAGACCAATACAAACGATCTTCTTTTTCAGCAGCGTGAATTTTATCAATGACCTTCATTGTTATTTATCAAGTTGTGTAATAAAAAGAAAGAAGAATGGAAAGAAATCTTTAAAAAAAAAAAAATCGTTCACACTTCAGCCAACTATTTAGATCCCGTCATCCAATCAGGACATTTGCTTCTTAAACTATGCGTCTCTGACTCAACTAGCAACTAACGCCAAAAAAAAATGAGACCAAAATTGAAACGCCGCCCATCAATCGGCAAGATAATCTTTTGCCAAAGATATAAAGTGGGGGAGAATGGGAGGTTTCTTTCTTTTTTTCTCTTCTTTTTTCATTGTTTCCTTCTTTTTTTCTACTTGCAATACTCTCTATTTAAAAACAAACATGTCAACAAACAACACTAATGGTAGCGGCTTGAAGAGCAATGATGCTTCTCGACCTAGGGAACCTATTGCCTCTCCCTATATGCCCAAATATCCTGATCCCATGTCTAACATCTCCAACTTTAAGATTATCGAATCTACTCTACGCGGTAAGTAATATAAAACAATAACAACAACAGAACAATGACTCATACTTGGCCTCTTTTATTATATAGAGGGTGAACAGTTTGCTAATGCATTCTTCGACACGGCCAAGAAGGTGGAAATTGCTAAAGCGTTGGATGCGATTGGTGTGGATTACCTTGAACTCACTTCACCTGCTGCCTCTGAACAATCATTGAACGACTGCCGGGTGATTTCCAGTCTGGGACTCAAAGCCAAGATCTTGACTCATGTACGGTGCCATATGGACGATGCCAAACTGGCGATTGAATCTGGTGTGGATGGTCTCGACGTGGTGATCGGAACTTCAAGTTTCCTGCGCGAATTCTCTCATGGCAAAGATATGGAGTACATCACCAATAAGGCTATTGAAGTCATCACCTATATCAAGAGCAAAGGTCTCGAAGTGCGATTCTCAACTGAAGACTCTTTCCGATCTGATCTGGTGGATTTGCTCTCGATTTACAAGGCTGTGGACAAGATTGGTGTGACTCGCGTAGGGATTGCTGATACCGTAGGCTGTGCTAATCCTCGTCAAGTATATGAATTGGTACGAACTTTACGAAGTGTCGTTAGTTGTGATATCGAATGTCATTTCCATAATGATACTGGTTGTGCCATTGCTAATGCTTATACTGGTAAGAAAGGGGGGGGAAAGAGAGAATGGATGGGTTTGACATGTAGGGAAAAAAAAAAAAAAAAAAAAAAAACTAACACCCTTGTCAACTATAGCTTTGGAAGCTGGTGCCACACATATTGATACATCCGTCTTGGGCATTGGGGAACGAAACGGTATTACTCCTCTTGGTGGACTTTTGGCAAGAATGTATACGGCAGACAAGGAATTCGTGATGAACAAGTATGATTTGACCAAGATTCGGGATGTGGAAAATATCGTGGCCGATTCGGTGGAAGTGACGGTGCCTTTTAACAATTACATTACTGGTTATTGTGCTTTCACTCACAAGGCAGGTATCCATGCCAAGGCCATTCTTAACAATCCTTCTACTTATGAAATCCTGAATCCTCATGACTTTGGTATGAATCGTTATGTCTCGATTGGTCATCGTCTCACTGGCTGGAATGCTGTCAAGAACCGGGTGGAACAACTCAACTTGGGTCTGACAGATGATGATGCTAAGCATGTGACTCAAAAGATCAAGGAATTGGCCGATGTACGTCCATTGTCGTTGGATGATGTTGATACTTTGTTACGTACTTATCATCAAGCCAAGGATCAAGGTTTACATACTCAAGTCTTGGATAAAATCGACACTCCTGATATGATCGCTACTATCAATGCCGCGCAATGAAGAAATAGTATAGATCAACATCATCTCCTATCCCTTTTTTAACATTCCTCTCCATATATATATATACATACTTCTTTTCCCTTCCTTCTTTGTCACTACCCTCTCCACATCTATTTATAAATACATGTATCTAGCTATCTTATATATTAAATCATTTTCAAATATTAAAAAAAAATACACTTATCTATGCATAGACTACTTTATATATAGGTCATTATGGACTTTTTTTTTTTGGAATAAACACATATCATATGCATTATGTATATAATGGGGTGGGGTATCATGATCTTCCTAGTTGCACAGTGATTGTCTTATCTGTCGGGGTTTCAATGCTCATCTACTTTGTCAAATGGCACAACCAAAGCCAAAGGGCAATCCAATCGAAGACAATCCGTGTCACCTCGCGCAGAACAATAATTAAGAGTAATTTGTAAATGATGGGTGACCTTGATGCGAGTACTACACACCGTACTTGAAAGTGGGGGTTGATCCAGGTCAAGCATGAACAAGCAAGGACTAGACCAAGAAGAAGATGGTTGACTGAGCACGCGACTTGATGTCATGAGGATACGATAGGACCCTGAATAAGATGATCTACAGAGGTCGAGTAAGAAAAAAAAAAAATAACGCATACCGGGGTTTGAAAGTTTGAAAAATGCCTATCTTCTCTTACCCCATTTGAACAGATTCATAGAGTTGTACACCAATCATACATGAATTGTGAGTGTCATTAAAAGGAGAAAAACCGCGCATCCGAGTTCGAAGTGTGAATACAACAGGTTGAGTAGTATCGATCACCTGAGGAAGTTCCAGCTCGTATTGCCATTGATGCCGTTCAGACATACCCCAGAACAGTCTTACTCTGTCTACTTCTGATTGAGAGGAGCAGGTAGAGGAGGAAGACGGGCTGAGAGGGGGCGGGATGAGTGTTAAAGGCTGCATTGATCGGAGTTCCGAGTCACCACATTTCAAATTCCGCGCGGTGGCACTGAGGCAATATTCAATCCTGCTATTCTCACCCAAAAAGGAAATGGGGAGGTCCCGAGGAAGGACGAGATGAAAAGGAATCAGGTAAGAGTTGTCCTGGTAGTAATAGTCATCGAGTCGATAGGTTTCATCAAGGAGAATGATATCATCGTTCTTGATGGTTTCTTTTCCTGTCAGTCGAATGCATGCTGAATAATGCGGCGAGGGGCCGAATGGATCCATGGCAAGCACAAGATGACCGGTGATGGTTGAACAGCCAGTTTCTAATTGACAGATGGAGTCATGTTCCAATTCAATTGACAAAGACATGGTTTGTAGAGTAGAGTATAGGTACAGAGTAAAAGAAGAAGATGTATATATAAAAATAAAAAAAAAAGAGAAAAGTGAGAGAGTGGGTGATAAGCTTTTTATGTAGCATATAAGCATTCCTTTGAACCTTAAATATAAAAACAACGCTTTTATGTCACATACAGTAATACACTTTTTTTTTTTTTTTTTTTTTAGTCACATGATAGAGTAGTAGTAGTTAAGCTTTATTAAAAGTGAGGGAATAGAAGTATGTATCATAGTAATTAAATAAAAAGTCTATATACTAAGGATTGAGGGGAATAACTAATCTATTAAGATGGTATCAGTTTTTTGTGAAGCTTGATATAACCTGGCTTCACTATCAGTCATATCCAATAACCGAGCCGCTTTTGATGAGAGTCTATTATCACCAAGTTGTTGTTGTTGTTTCCCATTTGTCGCATAACCTTCATCCAAAATATTCATATCCAATCCCATATCATCATCATAATCAGGACCATCATCATCCAATGTCGTAATAGGTCGAATTGTCCTTGTTGCCAAGATTTCCTCCAAATCCACCGTGTTGCGACGATGTGTATATGATTCCCTTTTTTTCCTTGCCGCCCATGATCTTTTTTTCCGTTGATTAGGTATTATTCTTCGCCACCAGCTCGTCCTTTTCCGACCATTCACCAGTCGATAGCCTACTCGTAAAGTGCTGTATGTCCATGCATTCAACATACCCATCACATGTCCTTCTTGTTTTGGTGCGTTTACTTTTCTTGGTCGTTTCCAGGGATAGTCGTGTGTTTCATCTTCGTCCATAGTATCCGAATCATCATCATCCATATCGTATTCATCGTCGGTAGTATCGTCATCGTAAACTGTGGGTCGGTTCATGGAATGGCTGATGAATTCTATAGTCGTCATATTCAAGAATGCTACAAAGAAAGAAAGAAAGTTAGAGTCATCAAGATGTCATACTTTGTGTTATTACCTAGTCTGATATGAAAAGCCAATAGTCTGACCATAGCCACCAAAGCACATACCGCAAACAATGCCACAAAACAGGTGAATGTCATTGATGTATAGTACGTCCGAGTCAATGATACCATAGTATCATCGTTCAAAGGCATATTGAGCCATTGTATCACTATAAAGAGAACTATTAGTACGACTTGATGATTTGAAACTTGTTTACTTACCACGTAACATGAATATGTTTTTCCTAAAAAAGCATAAAAACACAACATAGAGAGCCAGACTAGAATACCATACCAAAGATACAAAGGCACAAGTGACCAAGACAATAAAAAGTCTTAAAAGTATCATCACCAAAAAAAAAAAAAAAAAGGAAGAAGCATGTTGTTTTAGTGTGATAACCCTTCCCACCCCCTATTCACTTTAATTGATATTTACCTATAATTTGACCACCCAATACAACAATTTAGCCATTTGCAGTGATGATCCATACCACTTATACACTTGTTACATAGTTTACAATGTCTTGTTGTTTTCGGCCTATATAAAACAAAAAACAAGGTGAGTGACTCAAACATGATTCTTTATGTAGACTTACACTTTGACCCGACAAATACCACATATACTAGTATAAGGATCAATGACAGAGATACCATATTTCTTGACATAGGATTTACTTCGTGGAGCTTGACTATTTTTGACTGCTGGTTCCTCCGTGTCGATAAAAGATGTAATCACACTAAGCACCTTGATACCTATACAAATCAATCCCATCACGTATATATAAAAGGTTAAGGAATACAGTTGTTGTTGTAGAATCAAAATCATAATATATATATATATATATAAAAAAAAGGATATTTCACGAGCATGAGAAGCCCATAACCAAGATGATGTGACATGGTCTTGTGGTGGATCCGCCAAAGGCCATTGCTTGACCAATTCCAAAGTAGCATCCAAATGTGGGGTATCGGGTAAGGTTGTAATAAAGTGGATGAGAAAGTAATAAAAAAACAGATCAAGAGCAAGTGAAGCTGCCCATTGTAATAAAAGGTACGAATCCAAGGGAAATTGATATCCATGTCGACGTTTCCAATCGTTTCGTTCCCAATATGGTGGTGTTGTATATGTTGTATTCGATCGTCTTTGTCGTAAAAAGGGTATAAATGTCATGATTACGGTGCGTTTTTTTTAATAATAAAAAAAAAAAAAAAAAAGAAAGGAAGAAAAAGGGAAATGAAAATAAGGAGCCTCTTCAAATTACCTCTTTCCTTCGCCGATTCATTATTTGAAATCCCGGTGGATCAAGTTGAGGAAAAATAGGTGTGATCTTTTTCGGAATAAGATGAAGGTCAATGATTGGGCGTGATAAGAAGGGGAGGGACGGAGAAGAAGATTACCAATATATTGTTACACCATCCAAATGTCGAGTAAAAGATATGTGAAATTGTCCTCATTTGTGCAAATGGAAGGTTACTCCGATAGTCATATTAGCAAATGTATTATAGATCGTCTTTCTTTTTCTGTTCAAAAAGTAAAAATCCAATCTTTGTCCTCCAGAAGAATCTATCCTTGACTTTGTGTTGTACGCATAAATGAATTAAAAGGGCAGCAAAGAGAGGGGGATGGAAAGAGTCATTGCTGCCTTCCAAAAAAAGACGCTGTGATGAGTCATGATACACCATCCGCAGTGGAGTGTAGCCAATGAATGCATAGCCAAAAAAAAAAAAAAAAAAAAAAAAAAGGAGAGTAGTAAACGGATCAAGCATGGATAAGTGAAAATCCGGGGGGAAGGACATTTACCCATCAACGATCAAAAAGACGATTCAGTTTTGATGGGTGATAATCAAAAACCAAGGGATCAAAAGAAGGTTTTGGGAACAATTTGCCAAAAACAGTAGAAAATGCTTAACTGGGAAGGGACCTATCGATTCATCGTGCGAAAATAAACCATTCATTGAAGTGCTCGGTATATTTTGTAATGATGCTTCATGTGACATAAAAGATCTAATCGCATTTGATTGGTTTAACCAATAAATTGTCCGACAAGATAAAAGGGCAGTTGGTCGGGATTTGAAAATTATACTTTTTATAAGGTTGGCAGAAAAATTAGGGTTGGTCTTTTTTTATTTTTTCCTTTTCTTTCTCTTTATTCTCTCTCAATTGTATATATCTTTCATCATGTCTACGACGGAGAAACATGAAGAAAAGATTGAATACTATGATACCAAGCTCGAAACTACTTTTGATGAACAAGTTCAAGTCCCCCATTTTGATGAAGATCGATCATTGGCCGAAGAATTCATTGAAGAACATCAATTCACTTGGAGAGCTGCTATTATAGGCTCTTTACTTGGATGTTTGGTTGGTAAGTTGAAAAAAACAAAAACAAAAAGTAGAATGGTTTGACTCATCTCTCTCTCTCTCTCTTTTTATTATTATATAGCTGCTTCTAATACTTACCTTGGTCTCAAGATTGGTTGGACTTTTGGTGCCTCATTATTCGGTGCCATCTTCTCATTTGCCATCATCAAACCTTTATCCCGGGTCATTCCTGAAAAATGGGGTGGTGGTTATTTTGGTGCCAAGGAAAACTGTACTGCTCAATCAGCTGCTACTACCGCGGGCGGTCTCTCTGCTGGTTTTGTTGCTGGTATTCCTGGTAAGTTCAACACAAATAACAAGATGAAAAAAAAAAAAAAGATCTCACCTTTATTTCTCTTTTGTAGCAATGTATAAATTGGGTTTGATGACTACACCTCGTCAAGATGCTCCTGCTCTTATTCTCTTCACTATCTCTTGTGCGTTTTATGGTCTCTTCTTTGCTGTGCCTTTACGTCAACACTTTGTAGTGAAACAAGATTTAACATTCCCTACTCCTCGTGCTGCTGCCACTACCATCATCTCTTTGCATAGCTCTCTGGAAGGTGAAAAAGAAGCGATGAAAAAGGCCAAATGGATGGCTATCTGGTTTGCTATCTCTTTCCTCTGGTCATTAATCTCTTATTGGGTTCCCTTCTTTGATACCAGTAAGTAGGAAAGAAAAGAAAAAAAAAAAAAAAAAAAAAAAAAGGAAAGGGGGGATAAATAGAACAATCATTGACCAACTCTTTTTTTTTTCTTTTTTTCTTTTTGTGTGTGCATAGTTCATATCTTATGGTGGATCGGTCATGATGCTGGATATGTCCCACTCATGAGCGCTGATGAACAATGGCGCTGGTCTTTCCGTTGGGATTTCCCCTTCTTCGGTGCTGGTCTCATGACGCCTGGCTCAACCGTCCTGTCCTTCTTCCTCTCTTCTCTCATCATCTATGGTATCATCGGTCCAGTCAGTGTCATCAACGGTAACTTTGTCAAGGCGTACGGCTTCACCGATCTCGGCGAAACCACACAATCCTTCTTCTTATGGCCCGGTATTGCTCTGATGGTGCTCTCGACATTTGCCGAACTATTGTGCCGATATGATACTTTATGGCGTGGTATCAAGGGTGGTATGGTGGGTCTGTACGAATCCTGTCGACAAGGTTTCTACAAGGTCAAAATGGTCGTCTTCCGTCAAGAATTATCCGAAGATGAAAAGAAACATCTCACTCTCGAACGCGATCCTGATGAAATCTTTGCTGATCACGAATTGGTACCTACCTGGTGGTGGCTCTCTGGCA
This sequence comes from Chlamydoabsidia padenii, assembly GCA_025330725.1. NCBI lineage: Eukaryota > Fungi > Mucoromycota > Mucoromycetes > Mucorales > Cunninghamellaceae > Chlamydoabsidia > Chlamydoabsidia padenii. Next base: position 240,193 of record JAIWND010000021.1, on the reverse strand, counting down.
CCTTGATCTCGATTGTGTTTACTTGTGCTATCATGGGTGAATACTTTGGCATGCCTGTGTACCAATCCATCATCTCCATCATTCTTGCCTTTATCTTCTCCTTTGTGGGTGTCCAAGCATCTGGTGAAACCGATATCAATCCCACTGGTGCAGTGGGTAAAATGTCTCAATTGGTGTTTGCTCGTATGCCCGCGGATTCACTCCAAGATGTCCAAAAGAACAATTTGATGGCCGGTAACATCTCGTCTTCAGCAGCAAGTCAAGCAGTGGATATGGTCGGCGATTTAAAGACTGGTCAACTCGTCGGAGCATCTCCCCGCTCTCAATTCTGGGCTCAATTCGTCGCTTCCTTCTTTGCCATTGGTATTTCTGTCGGTCTCTTCATCTTGTTTGCTGATGCTTACCCCTGTATTGTCGATCCTAATCTTGATGCAAAGTGTGAATTCCAATTGGTGGCAGTCTTGACCTGGACGAACGTGACCAAGATCTTGACCGGTGATTCTCAACCTTTGACTCGGGGTTCTATCATTGTTACCATCGTCTGTGCTGTTCTCGGTGTGATCTGGCCTTTCTTCCGTACTTTCTTTATCCCTCAAAAGTATCACCGCTATTGTCCTTCCTTTAGCGCCGTGGGTATCTCGATGATTAACTCTAGCCCTGAAGTGCCTTTGGCGATGTTTATTGGTTGGGTCAGTGGCAAGATCTGGAAACGCGTGAACCCTACAGCTTATGAAAACTACATGTATAGTACGGCAGGTGGTCAAATTGCTGGTATGGGTATTGCTGCTATTTTGCAAGCTGTCTTTACTATCTCCAATGTCGAAAAATACGTATACACTGGCTCTTGTATCGATGGTCTGTATGAAAACTGCCCTTAATTCTCATCTTTCTCCCTATCACATACTATCTCCCCTCTGCTTTTTTTAAAAAAATGTATATTATGTAATCTTAATTAATAAAATGTATTCCATCACTTTTATCCTATCATTCGGTTTTAATGTCATGTCTTGAAAGGATTTACAGTAGGCGGGAAAGCGGGATTTGAAAAGTTGCATTAATCAGCTTTTTGAGATCCCGCTCTTAGGCTGCTCTCAGACCGTGCCTCGCCCATTACTGACAAGTTGATCTTCTTTTTTTTTTCAGTCGTTGTTGCATATATATTTTACAACTCTAACTATTGTTGACACAGAAGAAATATGCATCCCAATGTATAGGAGACCTTCCGATCTCTCTCTCTTTTTTTTTTTTTCTTCTTCTTCTCCCTGGATGGGTCAACCTTGAAATGAAACAATTAGTAACTAGATATCATAAACATTAAAGTAGATACTGAAAAAAGGGGATTACCAAGATACTCTGTAGTTGAAGGGGGCCCAATAAAATTCATGCGGATCGCCGTATACTGTCAATAGCCCACCGCCCAAGTCACAGGTATAACTTCAAATCCCGACTTTATAGGCGGCAAAGTATACAAGAACTTTTTTTTTTTTTTTTTTTCTTCCCCCTCTTCTTTCCACTAATTATAACCAAACAACAATGAATGCTCCTGATCGGTTTGAACTGTTTGTGATTCCTGAAGGACACAAAAAGTAAGTGATGAAAAAGAACAAGTAGAGTAAAACATTAACTGACGAATATATTGAAGAGTGGAAATGGAAATAGATACCCGTATTCCTAATGCTGCCACTTTTAAAATCGAACGAGAAGATCATACGTTAGCCAACATGTTAAGAGCGTAGGTGGTCAAATGATAAAACAACATCATCAACAACAATAACAAAGATGTCATTAACCATTTTATATTTATATTTATATATATATTTTATCTAGACAACTTTTGAAGGATCCAAGAGTATTATTTGCAGGTTATAAAGTACCTCATCCTTTGGAACACAACTTTTTGATCAAGATTCAAACCGTACCTGGAACTTCACCCGGTAAAGCCTTGAACGATGCCACGTCAGAACTGATTGGGGAAATCAATGCGCTCAAGAACAAATTCGATATGGATGTCCTTCGTCACCGAACTTTTGAAGATGCTAAAGCGACACAAGGCGGTATGGGTGGTGGGGCTGGTATTTATGACGATCCCATGTCTATGGATCAACACAGAGCTCCCATGGACGTAGACTTTTAGAATAGAATCTTTAGTTACCCCCCTCCTCCTCCTTCCCACTCCATCTAGTCATCTTATTTATCTTCTTCCACACACGCACAAAGTTATGTACATACCAATACTTCTTTTTTTTTTCAATAAAGACATTATTACAATAAAATGATTATAATATATATATATATATATATAAATGGGGTTTTTTATTATTATAATTATCAACTAAATAAAAGGCTATCCTACTTGATTAAATGTAATATCCACCTTGACCAAGCGATCGATCAAATCCGTCTTCCAAAAAGCAACACTAGGGGTCAGCACACCATGGGGAATAGCATCGGTGTGTTTCAATAAAGTCAAAGCACATTGGACGACAATACGCGGGGTTGCCACATACCCAGGTTCAGGCCCACGCACCGCCACCGTCATTTCCGCATCCAGACTGTTTGTTTGATACCCTTTACTACGGAGGATGATTTCAAAACTGGTTTGTTGTAATTGTTCCAAAGTCAGATGATCCTTGGAAAAGACACCGGCTGAAAATTGTTCGGGATAACGCAGTAAAAGTTGACGACCCCAAGGTGATGAGGCCAAAAAACCAAAGACAAAGCCATACAAGTAGTATAAAACACAAATCCACAATGAGGGCAATAAACAGTAAGCAGCAAATTGGACTGTTGGGGGTATGTTGTTGTTTTCTTGAGCGTAACCAGACAAGAAGAGTTGTTGTGAGAGTCGGACAATGGATGGGTCGGCAAAGACAAAGGGAACATGATACCCGAGTTGTTTATCGTATGTGAGTCGTTTATGGAAGGTCAGTTTGGGGCCTTGGGGACGAGGTAAAGTGGCCAGATCGGATGCTTTTCTGATTTCTTTGAGTAGTTCCACCGAGCCAAAGCCATGGACTAGAGGATTAATGACATTGTTAGTACAAAAAAAAAAAAAAGAGAGATACCCTTCTCTCTCTTACCTGCAGATTCATAGGTAGCATAACCAGCACGTACACCAGATGGACCAGTATGTAGTTTAAAAAACATTTCGATTTGTGTAGGTGTCCAGCCTTTGGATGCATATAATTGTTTGATCCATAACACGCCCATATCAGTCGGTACCTATTTGCAAAACAGTTAAGAGTGTTAGTATGATTTATTCCTTTTTCCATATACCACTTACACTATCAAATCCACAAGAATGAACAATGGTCATCTTTTTATCCACCGCCTGTTTATGATATGTACGTTGCATACGTTCAACGAATTCAGGTTCCCCTAAAAAAAAAAAAAAAAAAGGTGAGACTAATCCCACACGAATACCTTCACTTACCAGTAACATCGACATAATGGCACCGTTGTTCTACACAAGACCGCACGACATAATCGCCCATAAACCGGAAAGGTCCCACGGCATTAATGAGTACTGTTGATTGAGCGGTCATGATATCCAGTTGTTCTTTTCGTACAATATTGGCCACGACAATCGCAGGTGGTGGAATAGTTGCCTGTGGGTACTTGGTGTTGCATTCTTGTCGTATTTCCTCGAGTTTACCTTGTGCTCGTCCTGCAATAGCCCATGTAAAGTCGGAAGGGAAGTTATCGGGTTGTGAGGTCGCTAGTTCGTAAATGTGCTCCACAATGTATTTGCCCGTTAATCCAGTAGCACCAAAGACTGTTAGACTGTGTTGTTTGGTCATAAATAAAGGTTTAAAGTGAATGTCGGTGGTATATATAAAAGGTGGGAGTGGATGGAGGTGGAAGAAAGTGGAAGAAAGAAGGGAAAACGGGAGGATTTTTGCTTGAAGAATAAAATCAAAAATAGTCGGGGGTTAAATAGACGGGAACGAGTCTTTTGTGCAACAAAAAGACAAACAGTAAGTGGATGATATAAACTGGAGAGGTGCATATTCCTCATCTGATCATGCTGTTCTTTATTATAAAAGATATGTAATAAGATAAAGTAAAGTTAAATAAAAAAAAAAAGTGACAAAGCTATCATTAAACTAAACTACCATCGAATGTTTTATTGTTGTTGTTCCATCATTTCCTACAACATAAAGTGTGAGTATCAAAGTCATGAGTAACAAAGTATTTTAATTTACCTCCGGACTGGGTTGACCACCTCCTTGAGCCTGACTCTTGTTCTTGGAAATACCAGATACAATATCATCCACACGTAACAGTAAGCAAGCAGACTACAAGAGAGAGAGAAAGAGAGAGAGAGAGTTAGACATGCCCACTCATTTCCTAACCAAGCTATAGCCCTGTACTTACTTCAATAGCCGTTTTGATAGTTTGTACTTTGACAGCACTGGGTTCCCATACACCATAATCCTTCATATCTACCACCTTGCCAGATTCACCATCAATACCAAACGAATGTTCACCATTGGAGTGTTTAGCTCTTAATTGAGTCAAGATCTTGATAGAATTACCACCACAGTTTTGGACCAAAGTACGAGGGATCACTTCCATGGCTTCGGCCACCGAGCGATAAGGCCATTGTTCGACACCTTCGATCAGTTTAGCACGTTCTTCTAATTTGACAGACACCGCCATTTCAGTGGCACCACCTCCAGGAGCAAGCTTGGCATTGTAAAAGACATTACGAGCAACACACATCGCGTCTTGCAAGTTTCGTTCGATTTCGGCAATAATGTCTTTACTGGGACCACGCAAGATGATAGAACAAGCCTTGGGATTATCACATTTAGTCAAAAAGGTAAAGTATCTACAAAAGAAGAGAATAATTAAGTATACTCTGTTCCCTTCCCTCTTCTTTTCCATCAACTTACTCGTCACCAATCTTATCAATGTTGAAGAGACCACATCCAGTACCGACATCAGTTTCACGAAGATCATCCACACGGTTAACAATGGTGGCACCCACAGCACGAGCAATACGGTTGTTGTCAGTCTTGCGCACACGACGAATAGCAGTGATGTTGGCCTTGACAAAGTAATGTTGAGCGAGATCTAATGACATACAAAAGAGAGAGAGAGAGAGAGATTGAGTAAAAGAATAAATGTTTAATTCAAACCATTCAATAAGCCATACTTACCAGAGACACCCTTTTCAGTAAAGACCAAATCAGGTTTCAATTCAATGATCTTGTCGCACATGGCCTTGATTTGTTCTTCTTCGATTTCCAAAATACGGTTCCAATCGGCTTCTTTTGTGATTTCAATGTTGGTTTGAGATTCACCCTTCTTGTATTCAAGAGGACAGTCCAGTAAGATGATACGAGGGTTTTCAATACGACGACGCATCTTGGGGTGGGTCACATCCTTGGCCAGAATAACACCATCCAATACTTGAGATTCTTCAATTTCACCACCAGGGATCTATCAACAAGGGTTAAGTTATGAATCACAGTATCACCACCTTTCTCTTTTTTTTTTTATAGTTACCTTTTCCACACGAGCATATCGCTTAAGATCTACTTCTTTTTTACCAGTTCGTTCTTCATCTTTAGCCACTGTTCGGACGGCATCCAAAGCAAGTTTACACATGAGGTCGCTCCAGGTGCTGACAAATTTGGTGCCAATGGAAGACTTGATCAATTTGAGCATTTCTTCGTCGCTGTTCACGTCCACCGGTGTTGAGATATCTTCCACAATCTGTAAAGCATCTTCCAGAGCTTTTTTAAATGCACTGATGATGACAATAGGGTGGATGTTGTTTTCGATGTGAGGAAGGGCACGCGCAAGGACTTCACCAGCTAAAAGATAAAAAGAATTGTCAAGTTCATAGCAAAATACAAAGAGAAATAGTCAGCATTGTTTACCTAGGATAATGACACTAGTGGTACCGTCACCTACTTCTTCATCTTGTGTTCTTGAGAGTTCAATCATGCTTTTGGCGGCAGGATGGTCCACTTCGATTTCACGCAGGATCGCATTACCATCATTGGTCAACAAGATACCTCCCATAGGATCCAATAACATCTTCAACATGGATCGAGGACCCAAGCAAGTACGGATGACATCAGCGACAGTCTAATAAGGAGACGAATTGAAAAAAAAATAAATAATCAGTATAATTTGACAAAGCAGTAACAACGTCAGATGGTTCGAATGTTTTCATAGATTACCTTTGCAGCAGTGATATTGGAGACTTGAGCCTTACGACCGGATTCCCGCTCCATATTGGTATCTACATTGAAGTAAAGACAAGTATATTGTTAATATGACGTATAGATGAGTTGACAGGAGGCAAATCAGGGTGGAATCATCGTTGACTTGATCGCCTAACAAGGAGGAGGAGGAGGACATGTCGTATTTCTTTTCTCTTTTTTCTTTTTACTTACTCATAACAACAACTGGTGATTGCATCTTGTAAGTATGTGATTGATAAAAAAAAAGTGGTAAAAGAAGAAGGAAGAAGAGAAGGGAAAAAAAAAAAAAGTTAAATAAAAAATATCAAAAGTCCGTTCTCTCTCGCGTACGCCGACAGCCAAATTTTAGAAAAAGCAGGCACGGTAAAGTTAAACCCCGACACCGGCACTTTCATCTTCCTCACCTTGATTAGTTAAAAGGACAGGAATTGAGTTGTATGTACATTTATTCTTCCTTAATAGGTTTTTGATTCAACATTTACAACCAAATAAAGCACTAATGCTTTATGAAAAATGATTTGTAGTAGTTGGATCCTGTCAACACAGGCACAGCACACCATCCTTATTTTATTTATTTCAAATCCCGCGATTCATGCACAAAACGTAAAAGATCAGTTTATCGATCTTTGTGTAAGAGTGATTCAATTCCAAATCATGATTCGACTAGGTTTTATTGTAATGTGATAGAATGATAACTAGTAATTAGTAAAACTAACAATCTAAAGTGTAAAGTGGATGAATGATATGAATAATATATAACTAGAGAAGAATGAAGTAGGATGAGGGAGAGATGGGCGGGGAACCTATGTAAAATGAATGTTGGCACGGTTGAAGGTAAGAAGAATCCTATAAAAGAGAGAAAGTCAGTCGAATGAAGAGTGATGTAGTATACATGATCATTGATTTACTTACTTGAGGAAGTCATCCAAGTCCAATTTGGCCGCCCGTGCAAGTGACATATCGATGGAATCCAAAATACCGAGCACCATGGTCTTGATGTCGAAATCAGCTTCCACCATCTAATCATAAAGCAAATATCATTCAGTCCACCTTGTTACAGTCCTGTCTTTTGTCTCCTCTTCTTACCATATCATGTGCAGAGCAATAAGTTTTGTAATTTTGTTCCAGCATATTCAAAACAGTTGTTTGCTTAAAATTAGCAGCGAGTGTCTACCGATAAATAAAAGATTGAGTAAGCCATGCTATGATACAACATCTCCATTTACCTTGTGTTTTCGTACAAACAGAATCCGTAATAAACCATCGAATTCTTTAGGATCAACAGGGGGTGGAGGGTTCTTGGGTTCCAGTCGCACAACAGACGATTCAACTTGAGGAGGAGGTCTAAAGTTGTTTTTACCAACCTTCATCACATGATCCACTTTGGCATATAGTTGTACATTGACTGATAATCGACAGTAGAGCTCGTCACCAGGTTTAGCTACTAATCGTAAAGCGAATTCACGTTGGAACATGAGAATCGCACACCTATCAGTATAAAAGTATCGTCAATATAAAAATCCCCTTGTACGTATTACTTTACTTACCGGAATTGAGGACGATGTTCCAGAAGCTTGAATACCAGTGGGGATGAAATTTGATAAGGGGTATTACTGATACAGACGTCAAAGTAAGGAAGCTCGGTTTTCATAAAATCACCAAGCATAATATGTAATTTTCGTTGTTCGGGTCTATTAAAAGAAATAAAAACCACAAAGTATATTAGTACAACATTCCGTTTCCTCCCCATTCCCTTCCCTGTTTACTATTACTTACGTTCCGTTCACACGTTTTTGTAATTCGGCAGCAAGACGAGGATCCATTTCGACTGCAACCACCTTTTTGGCTTGAGCAAGAATCTTGACAGTTAAATTACCAGTACCAGGACCTACTTCAAGACAAGTATCACTAGAATTCAAGTTGGCCTAAATAATGAGTGAGTACAAAAGTCAACTACTATATATATTTTTTTTCCCTCTTTCTATAAGAAAGCTTACCTTGTCCACAATACCTTGAGCTACTAGAGGATTCTTCAAAATATGTTGACCAAGATCCTTGTTGAATAATGGACCAAAGGCTCTCATATCAGCTGAAGAATCCTTCTTGGCTTGTTTGGCTGTCAATTTCGGCATGGTGTATAGTTGGATTCAAAAAGAAAAAAGAGAGGGAGGGAACGAAAAAAAAAAAAAAATTCAGACAACCCGAAAAAGCCACGCGGGGTTTGAACGTGCATTAGAGAGGGGCCACCCGCATGTTGAGGGGAAGAGACATTGAATGACCGCCCTGATAGATGTGCCAATCAGTGATAGGCTCTAATGTTGCATAAAAACAAGTGATCATTCTCACATTGTCATCAAGGGAAAAACTCTAATCCGGAGAAAAGTTTCGCCTTTCATCCGTATTACTACCATGATATTCTTCATAAATGGCATGATCCATTATTCACTTGCATTGACCATGATGAAAAGAAAAAAGGTGGGGAACATCAAAAAAAAAAGCAACCATGTGAAGACCGACAGGCGGCCTTCTTTTCTTTTCAAAAGGGGAAAAGTATAAAAACGCCAGAAAAACCAAATCCCGCTCATCTTTTTCATTTTTCTTTTCTTTCCCCAACTCAACAATGACGAATTCATCTTTACAACAAATGGCAACTGATATCCAAGTGGCTCGCCAACAGGCTACTTTTCCTGTGAAGGAGTTGACCAAGGTGCTCTATGGTGGCGAACTCATCCTCAGCGTTGCAACGAAACTGCGTGCCATTATGGAAAAGGAACCCCTATTGGACAAGTCTAAACTCGATTACATGAGTCGCGCAGAGGTATGTTTGTTTAATAAAGAGACAAAAAAAAAAAAAAAAACAGGGCCACTTACACATATCTTTCTTTGTTTTTTTTTCACAATAGATGCTTCATCATTCTCTTTTGGTGCACAAACGTTTGTTACAGATGGTCGAAGAAGAAGGTCTGTCCGAAGTTGAATTCCAGGGTCTTGTCTTGCTTTCCGATGCAATGTCTCCACTAGGTCTACACTACTCTGGTAAGTCAAAAGAATGAAATACTAGTCTTATGGAAACTGGAATCAACTCTCTTTATATATATATATATATACAGCTTTTATTCCTGTCATTCAATCTCAGGGCACGGACGAACAAGTTGAAAAATGGGTGGAACCGGCAAAGAAATTGGCCATCATGGGCTGCTATGCTCAAACTGAATTGGGGTAAGATATTATCAATATGAAGATTCTCTCTCTCAGCCTGTTATTAAACAAAACCTTTGCCTAGTCATGGATCCAATGTACAAGGTCTGCGAACAACTGCCACACTTGATACCAACACTGATGAATTCATTATCCACACTCCAGACCTAACTGTAAGTTGCTATGTCTTTGATGCAATGCCTAATGATTAACAATTTTTACTTCTTTTATATATATATATATATAGGCTGCCAAATGGTGGGTTGGTGGATTAGGTATCTCATCAAGTCATTGTGCTCTTCAGGTAAAAGGAAAAATCATTAAATGCAGTGAATACTTTACTAACAGACTTTTTCGAACTAGGCTCAACTGATGATTGACGGCAAATCATTCGGTCCTCATATCTTTATTGTCCCCGTGCGATCTCCAGGTAATAAGAAAATAAAAAAGATCGTTATCACGAAATGCTCATTTATTTGTATACTTTTTTTTCTTTTTCTTTTAGTGAATCTCAAACCACTCAAAGGTGTAACTGTTGGTGATATTGGACCCAAAGCCTATGGCGGTTTTGCCAATGTGGACAATGGGTGTAAGTAAAGGTGTTGCAATAAATAAAGACGAAGTATAACTAACCCCTTTCCCCCCTTTTTTTTTTTCTTTCTATTTTTCTAGTCGCCCTCTTTGATCATGTCCGCATTCCTCGGGAAAACATGCTCATGCGATTTGCTCAAGTAACACGGGATGGACAATACATTCGACCTGTACATGACAAGTTATCCTATGGCAGTATGGTTAAACTCCGAGTAGGTATGGTGGCAGATGCTGGGGTCAAGCTCGGAAAAGCAGCAACTATTGCCATTCGGTACGGTACGGTACGACGACAATTCCACGACACATCGGTAAAAGACGCCACTCTCGAACAACAAGTGATTAACTACTCCTCGGTCAAACATCGTCTCTTCCCTTTGGTGGCAGTGGCCTATGCGTTGCTGTTTGCAGGACAAAGCGTCAGTGCCCAATTCCAAAAGATGACTCAGCAATTATTGAAACAAGACGCCAGCATGTTGCCTGAAATGCATATTACCACATGCTCTCTTAAAGTATGGTGTACTCGGCGATCTACGGATGGTCAAGAAGAATGTCGAAAGGCGATGGGTGGTCATGGTTATTCTGTGTTTAGTGGGGTGGGTCAACTGTTTGCTACTGCGGTGCCATCTAATACTTATGAAGGGGATAATTACGTGCTTTGTCAACAAGTGGGTCGTGCGCTTTTGAAACAACTGGACAGCGTCTCTCGGGGCACCAAGATCGAATCCACCAATACCTCTTACCTCAACTTGTTGATTACTGATACGCCTCATGCTCCTTACAAATTCATTGATGCGAATCAAGATATCCTTGAACCTAAGGTACAAGAAAATCTGTTTGGATTGCGTGCGGCTCGTCTGGTTGCGGATCTAGGTTACCAATTGAAATCAGGTCGATCTTGGTCGGATGTCAATATCGAATGCTGGAATGTCTGCTTTGCTCATGCTGAATATAACCTTGTCCGACAATTCAACGAACGTGTGGCTTCTGTGTCTGCAAATACACCTTCTTTGGCAAAGACAATGACTCAATTGGCCAACTTGGTAAACCTACTTGAAGAAGAAAAAAGGCTTATTGTGGAGGATGATGATTAACGATTATGTTTTTTTTTCCCTCCCTTAGTTTGCTGTCAGTATCGTGGCCCAATCTTCTATTGCCTCCTTCCTGTCTACGGGTACCATTCAATCCAAAGATTTAGACGCCATTCAGGCCCAATTCCGACAACTCCTCGACAATGTAGCCGTTAACGCTGTGCCTTTGACTGATGCTTTTGGATTCAGTGATCGCGAATTGGCCAGTGCTCTTGGATCGTATGATGGTCGTGCCTATGAACGCCTATGGGAAGCCGTCCAGAAGAATCCTTTGAACAATGAAGCCGGTCGTAAGGAAATCGATGTAAGTTGTATTGTTGTGTATAATAGTGGCTTTACTAATACCCTTTTTTTTTAAATAAAAAAAAAATAACAAATAGGCTGTGCTGTTTGATATGCTCCACCATGGTGATAACTTGAAAATATCTTCCAAATTGTAATAGACCTCAATTATTAATTATATATACTATTCATTAGCTATTTTACTTGTCTTCTTTGTTATATCTAATCACAATAAACTTGTGTTTTTTACTTACTTACGGGGTTTGAAATTTGATCAATTCGACGATTGAATGCGTTTAAAAATCGTGTCCCTTGTCTTTAACCATCCAAGTGTCATCTTTGTAACTTTTGTATAGACCACAAAAAACTATACATGCTAATCAACTAGGACCTTCGTATACAACGATGGGCCTTGTAAGGGACATGATCACTTGGTATCAAAACGTTGAAGCGGCGTTTGAATAATATGCATATACATGAATACTCGTTCCTGCCGCCACATTTTCCCCTGATTAGGGTATTAATCAACTTGCTGGATTCCCTAAACATTACTCTTCGTATACCTTGGCTTACTATATCAACTATTATATGCCCAGTATTTATCTATGGTTTCTTCTGATTGATCTGATATCGTTATGTGACAATAGTTTTTGGTTACAATAGTGGGTTAATCAATAGTTGTATAGCATTCTTCATTGTGTTGGATGATTTATTTAATGTCTGACAAAAAAAAATACATTTCTTTATTATGGTTAAAAGTCATTTATGCAAAACATAACACTGTAGTCTATATTATATGTGGGGGTTGATATGTGTTTGTATTATATTGTGGGGTAAAAGTACTATACTAACCCCGGACTAGATAACCTCGAGTAGAATACATCAAGGAGTTGTTAATGAATACTTTGTTATTCCCATTACATGTCCATCGATGATAATACATGAGTACGATAGTAGGTTGGGCCACCAATGACACAAAAGATAATCCTAACATAATTATGATAACCCAGTAAAAGTAATATGTGTTAGATCCAACCCGATAGTCCTTTTTTATACTTGGCGAATGAAGGTATCATCAAAGGCACCACTTTTTCAAATGGTTCGTATTAGTGATTGAAGGAATCTGATCTAGTATAACACCGTTGATTGAATGAATAGGAATGGCCACCATGCAATACGGCGAGATAAGGAGGCAGACCATGATGGACACTAGGTAGATAAACATGTCTTTTGAAGAAGAGGTAAACTGGTTGATTCCATATCCAATACCCATTCCAACGCGCACATCCACATATGCTTACCTAAAGGATGATTCAATAAAAAAGCAGATCTTGTATTCCACCATAATAAGAGAACATCAAGCGGAATGGTATATCTAACCAGTAAACCATATGCCAACCAGTTTTCAATCACCAAGCGAATGTTGCCATCACCTATAACAAGTATCATAAGCAATATAAACAGATTAGAAGGGATTTGCAGATAGGCAAAATTACTTACTGTCAAGTCGAAGAAAACCAATATAGTTTTCAAGAGAAGCTTCTTTTAAGAGAATTGATCGTTTGGTGATGGTGTAAATGCGAATAGTATGACTTTGTTTAAAGTGAGTATAATGTTGGTGCTTTTTTCTTCTTGTTGTTCAGCTTGTCTTCATTAGTAGCCTAGAGTCCGATTGATCGTCTTTGCTATTTGTTGTCACTTTTACCAGAGTTTATTGAAGAATGTTCGTACTGGTGTGATTGGTGTGTATATGAGAATAAAATAAAAAGTGGTGAAGCGGAGTGAAGGAAGAGATCCCTCCTAAAAAAATCAGAATCCATAAAAAGTCATTTTTGAAATCCCGTTGAACAAAAAAAAAAAAAAGACTTCTGATTTTTTTTAATTGAATGATGCCTAGCAGATTATACGACACCTTATAATAGGTACATTCTAATCACCTTAATGAAGGTAACGATGAACTAGAGTTTGACAAAAGATGTACTCATGAAATGGCTATTAGTGGGGCCCCCAGCCATCGTGTCACCCTGCAAGAAACCCGTTTTGGAAAAAAGGTAATCAGTGTATTAACAAGAGTGTCAGCAATGTGAACTACTTTTTTATCATCATGTAACTGTATCACTATTAATTGTCGGGATGTCAATTTCGAAACCTGCCGTTCATGCAAAAAAAGCTTTTTTCATATCCCGCCATCCTCGATGCAACTACTGTCCTTTTTTCATGGTCCTTTGTTATCATCATAAAGATAGAATTCACATGAGTGTTTGAGTTAAGAGGTGGGAAACGAGTAAATATCTAATGACAACGCCACTTGAATTAGTGACACAAATAAGGAGGAAGACATCCATCTTTTGTTTATCGCTCAAACAAACACCACATGATTTGATTTTATTTGGCTTAGATTCCTTCCATCATAATCGATTTCCTTCCATCTCTTTTTTGAAAAAAGTCCCTCACGGTGGAAAATGTCTATAAAACACGCCCAATTTTCTTCTTTTCTTTCGTCTTCATCTTCATTCTTTTCTTACCTATCCAAAACAAACAAACTTGCTCTCTCTCTCTTCTCCAAGTTGATCTCCAATCCTGTAATATGGCCTCAAATCTCTCTCTTTCCTCAAGTTGAACTCCAATCCTGTAACATGGTGCTTTCAAATCTCTCTCTCTTTCTTTCAAGTTGACCTCCACTCCTGTAACATGATGGTCTCTCTTTCTACTACCCAAGTTGACGTTTATCCCTAATGACACATTCCAAGTTGCTCTTCACTCAAATCAAAGTAAGTACATATCTCCCCTTCCCCTCCATAAAGTTGATCATGACCTCTACTAATAACCCATTTGATAGACCCTTGATGACTCCAATCCTTTATGGTCGAGCTCAATCCATGTACTTCATATGCCAACCTCGGCTGCTAATCTTATAATTCTTCTGGTTGATGAGCTGGTGTTAGCACGCACTAGAGCGCACTAACATAATGAATGGATTGTCGCACAACGGCTGACTATACCAGTTCACAATAGAAGGCTGCGGACGCAGGGGGAGTGGATGGACTGCTTGTTGGATATTGTGCCTCTGGGCATACCGACTATGCCTCCTGACACTACTGGCTATGAACATGATGCTTGCTCTTTTATTTTAGGTCCATGATACTTTTTGGATGATGATCCCCTCCAATCACATTATAGCCTGTTTTTTTTCTTCTTTTGGCCTGAATCTCAAACCAGTGATACATAATCACATTTTATTTCCCATTTGTTTCCTTTTTTTGAAAAGTTTTTTACAATAAAACTGATTTATCGTATATCATCATTATTATATATGCGACAATGGATTTTCAAATCCCGTTTTTCATTTTCAAATGTCGCCGTAGCTGTTCCTCACAAAGGGGGAAATGCTGGGCTCACGGAATTTTGGAGGAGCACTACTCTCTAAATTGTTAACAGATACTAACGATTATAAGCGACGATGACTTTTACATGTCATTTGAAAGAAAAAAAATAAGAGGAACCAGCTTCATTTTCAGATTCCGTCTGCCTCTACTAAGATTTGGAAAGGGCTCTACTCTCTCCAATGGTCAACGGATGCTAATGATTAAAGTGGCTATGTGAGCACTATAGCATATTTCCAACATAAATCACCGCAAAAGCTAAGCTCCAAGACCCTTGTGTCGGTATGTTCAGACTTGCGATGACTTTTACTTGTCCTTTGCGACGAAGATTGTTTTATTGTTTCTAGACGGAAGGAAACTTCATTTTCAAACGCCGAATACCAAAATTCTGTCCGCCTAGCAATTCCCACAAAAAGAGACAACCCCACTTTCTTTCACTTTTTAATCATGACGACTATTTTAACAACCTACACTGAAGATTCTATTGAACTGTAAAACACAAAACAATAGACACAGAAAGTAAGTACCTGACACATAACTAATTGGTTGATTGCTTAACTGACTCTCTTAATTCTAACCCTTCTCCTTTTCTATAGATGTCTTTTATTGTCAGTCAACCCACAACAAGGATACATATTCAAGGTTGACTCTTGGTCATTGAATAGTGCACCACTCTATTGACATTACAAAGTGACCCTAATCGACGCTATACAACTAAAAATGATTATCGATATCAAGATGCGTGGAACTAACTTGGATCGACTTTTGCATCCATGTGGTCTCTTGATGCTTTTAAAAAAATAAGCCTGGAAGAAATGGCCAACACATCCAGACACCTAGTATTAAGCTTGAAAATAAGAGACAGGTAAATCTACCCACTCTCACTTTACTTTACTAACAACAAATTTTCTTCTTTTTCTTTTTTATTACTTGTAGGCCACGTCTTTACTATGGACTCCAACCTGATCATGAATTGGTGCACTAATTAGCTCTTGCCTTGCGGTCAGTTTTAAGGTAGGTAACTTCTTCATCAGTCATCCGAACATACTAACTATATATCTAAATTGCAGGGAAACGAAGGACTGTGCCGAAATAGAAACACTCTGATGATCGATACACTAGGACGGCCTGATTTGCAATAGGAATGATCCACAACCCACATTACGACAATTCCTCCCAGACCAATAACTGGATCATCAGCTTCCAAATCAGCACATTACTTCACTCCAACTTGACACAACATTATCAATCTACTAGTTAACCCAGCTTTTTTGTGGCGTGCTCTTGGGTAGATTAGTAACGATCCTTTTTAATATCCTCCTCCTTCGAAAAACTACTACCTTTGATCCTCTACACTCAACATGGTTGTTTATCTTTGGTGCGTGCTTTTATTTGAAGATGGTAAGTGCGAGAAAAAAAAAAAAGTGGATGGGAAAGGCTTAATCGATGATCAACAGCTACTTACTGCATCTCTTTGTTTTAAAGATTTAGTTGGCGAATACCACCAAACCTTGTTGAATAGGCGGTAGATTACTCATTAGTTGTAGTTTCGATCAGTATTAGAACAGGTTACTTGATTATAGACACTCCCATCCCTCTAATATTATATAATCTTGTTTAACAATAAACATATCACATCAACTCTTTACTGTATCAGGCTACATATGTATAACACTTGTTTGAAATGCAGGAAAATGGAAAACTGGTAAATCATCACAAACGAATAATTGATCCAGTTTGAGAATTGGTATAGGCAAACTTTTTTTATGTCCAAAGATGGTTTATTTTTTACTAGTTTATAGTTGCTTGCTTACTGAAGGAACAGGAAAAAGCTTTCACTAGTCAATCTAGCGCTTTCCTATATGAAATTGAAAAAAAGGGGGCTTCAGCCATCGTGGCACCATATACATCAAATTCCTTTTGGGAAAAGATAACCATCATTGTAGACGAATCCTTGGACGAAGACTTATCGGGATTTTTAAAAAAATATTGATATTCATGCACGTTTAAAGCCCGCATTCGCAAGTTCAATTAAAGGCACCATGCTTGTATTATTTTACAAAGGTGATGAATGAAGTCATAACATAGTATACTGTAATGTGGGTCAGAACGACAAGCCAGCATCAAATGATCACAAGTAAAAAAAAGACCTTCCGCAGTCTGATGGATGACACACACAAAAAAAAGAAATTGCTTGTCTTTATTTTGATTTATCCTACGTGGTCTGTGCCTTGAGTTAAAACAAAAAATAATTATATGTAACCATCAAAAGACGAAAAGGCTTATCATTTGATCGTACAGAGATGGTCTTTTGCACAGTCCGTCAGCTGATTCGATCCCCGCTTAATCATGCAGACAATGACCGTCGGCATTGAAAAGTGAGATTCCAGGTCCTTCCTTCTCCCATCTCCATAGACCACTTTTATTCTACCAAGATATAAAATATAACTCTTGTATCAAGTTTATAGTAAGAGTGGATTGGATTGTGGGGAAATTAAAATTGCATAAACGAGATCGCTGAACCATGTTTTCCTGTATACCATAAAAGGTAGGCTTGTGTATCTCTGACAAGTAAAAAGTTTAAAACAGGATTTATATAAGGACAAAGCCAAATCATATTCCACCTCTTTTTCTTTCTTTTATACGATATCACTAATGAGTCCTCCACAACCACAACCACCACCTGGTACAACCTTTTATATCATGTCACCCGGTCCATGTCCTCCACCACCGCCACCACCGCCAGCATGTAAATGTCCTCCACCTAGTCCGCCTAAATTGATTCTGGTTCAAGACTCTCCCAATTGGAAGAATCCTCGGGTAGTAGCAGCAAAAGGCCATGTTGTTGAAGATGCCCAGTGCTATATCATGTAGGGATTTTAATATAGACCATCCATCCTCTTTTTGATCTGCCCAACAAGTCATTCTATTTTACCTTTATATATATCATAACATCACTAATAATAGCAATAATAATAAAAATCCCAAAGTTTTTATTTTATTCTTTGCATGAATAAACATTCTAAACTATATGCCTAACTATTATACTATGTTATGTTGACTCCAATGCCAATGGATGAGGTCGAAGGTTGATCGGTACCTATATCATAATGAAGAAGAGAGGGAGAGAGAGAGGGAAAAAAAAGGGGGGGAGAGGGGAAAGGTGAATTAGTTAATAGGTCTAGTTTTTATTTTATTCTTCAACATATCACACGTACAGCTATATTATATCATCATCCACTTCATAACCACCCCTCCGCCTACAACAGCGAGAATACCAATATTAATTTGTGCTTGACCAAGTAAACATGGCAGCAATGTGGATTAGTAAGACATTGAGTTGCTGTGGATGAATATAGACATTAAAAGAAGAGTAAGATAATGTCAAACCCCACCACCCCCGCCACCCTATTTACCTCTACTTGTACTTGAATATCACAGTGCATGCATGATAATAATCGGTCCAGTTCTAGAATGGGTGTCCCAGTTCAATAGTGTACCACACTGGTGTCACGACTTTAGTTAAACCTATGTGTTTCGTCAAGAATACAGCAAGTAGTTTCTTTTACCTGAGAATTCCATAGTTGCTGAATACACTCCATTGTGCTGATAAGAAGACAATAAACCAAAGAGGAATCACAACTTTAGTAAGATACCAAGTAGTTGCACATGGTCGACATAAAAGTACCCAATAAAGTTTGTACCTATATCGTGCTTGTCTAAATCTTTACGCCCAAGAAGTTTAGCAATTCCGTATTGTTCCTTGAATGCTGTTATAATAAAAAAGTGTGAATGTGAGTTATTAGTCCAAGTACATACTTTTTCATACCGATGCGTTTTATATTCACTGCTTTATTGTTGACTAATTCCCAACTTTATTATTCCAAGCAAGGAATGATCGTATCCACTACAGAATGTAAAAAAAAAAAAAAAAAAAAAGAAGAAACCATCCCCGCCGCCCATTTTTATTATCTTGAGAATATAGAGCGGAGTTTCCCAGTTCGGATTCAACCTATTTTGGCCCTCACTTGAGACGAAACAACCCAGTTTTATTATAGACATATAAAGAGACTACCTAGATAAACTAATACATACAACACTGGTAACACAATACAATAAATAGAGGAAGTATCCAAAATGGGGGATGAGTGTCCAAGTTTATCAAGCTGGAGGTGCTTGATCAGCTATACAGAGAGGGAATACCAAAAGGATGAATATATTAAAAAGCTTCGTATTTTTTTTTCTTTTTTACCTGGGAGAATGCCTTGTTCAACCAATTTAGAGACTGGTGGTCGATTAAACATTTTACGATCCAAATTATCTTCTAGACGATGTCGTTCAAGTTCCGCTTGAGGCCGTTGCAGAGCTGGGGCAACATCACTATCTATCATCATTCCTATTAATCCCTGATCATTCTATAATTATTTTCTTTTTATTTTACCTTTTAAAATATTGTGTTCAACGAGTTCTTCCCGCGTAGGTCGATGATCAATCTTGTGACGAAGCGAGTCTTGAATTTTCTGTTTAGCTAAATCTTCTGCTTGTTGTTGAAGCGAAGGTGCCAACTTGGGATCTATATAAAAGTGTTAGTTAAAAACAAAACTCCTCCCCCCTTGGGTGTTTTACCTTTCATAATGTTTCTGTCCACCAATTCTTGAGGGTCAGGTCGGTGACTAAGAAAGTTATCAAGATCCGCTGTCGTTTTGTTTTCTTGAGCTATTGAGAATATAAAACGTTACTATCAAGAATCATTTTATTTTTCTTGTTCTGCCTTACGTGATACTGTCATGATGGAGGAATAAAAAAAGTGATGAAGAAGAAAAGAAAAAGAGAGGAAAAAAAAAAAAAAAGTAGGTGTTTTATTTTTGGGGCTACACCGTTTTCGATTAGTTCACGTGAAACAATTCAAATCCCGATGCATTGCCGTGCACTTGGAGCTTCCCACCATTGATGATATTTATAGACAAACCACTATTAACCCCAAGACAAGTATATATATGATGATGATAATATTGGTAGTTTTATTTTATTCAGTAAAATGCAGTATATGTATAAACTATGTGTAAGATGATGACTAGGAAAGGCATTGGGTGATAAATACAAATGGTAGTGTCAATTAGTATTATGTTGAGGGTACTGGATTTGTTGATGGCGACGTATTTACTGATGGTGTCGGTGCTGGCTGTGTTGATGACGCTGGATCTGTTGATGGTACTGGATCTGTTGATGGTACTGGATCTGTTGATGGTACTGGATCTGTTGAGGCTAAAGGCTGAGGAGCAATATCCTTTGCAATATCCTTTTCCTCGTCTTGTCGCATTTGTTCGTCTTCACCATCCACAAACTGTTCCAGCATCAATGATTGTACAAACTGTAAAAACCTATCCGCTCGATCAACATTCATAAAAAGGTTTGATCGCATCGAGTCCAATAGCTTGTCCAATCTTGATTGTGTTCCATATGTTGACAGCATGTTCATTTTACTATGGGAATGACGGGGATAATATTAGTTACAATCAGGTAATTCAAACATCATTACTTACTGTTCATAATCTTTAAATTCATCTACCAGTTCCTTCATTTGATCCATGATTATTGGCGGTACGTCATTGTCTTGATTGACCATTCTTCGACAAGCATAAGGTATACCTATTAAAGTCAAAACACAAAGAACAAAAGGTTATATATATATATATATATATATATATGTATATAAAGGTTGTTTACTTACGGAATGAGTGGTTTGAGTTCCATTGATTGCTAATATGAAGGTATTGGATCTGAGACTGATCACTTGCCACAGTTAAATCATAGGGAGTTACAATCACACCAATAAAGGGTTCGTCACCTGTTTTTTCATCACGGAATAAAGTCTATTAAAACAGAGAGAGAGATCAGTTTCCTGTATATCATCCATATGATCCTATAGTCATACCTGATATGATGTTTGATTTTCAATATCACGAATACTAGGGTGAGGTTCAAACGTAGGATGAGAGTGATACCAACCAACCACAATATAACCATTTGCAGCAAAGACGTCGCGGGCTTTCATTTCAGATTCAGGGTCCATTTCGCATTGAATACCAGTGCTAGTACTTTTACATGGAAACACGCTTTTCACCACCAATCGTTTTCCACCATTGATATCCGTCTCATAAGTCCCACCAAGTAATCCAATGATTTCAGTATGGGCAAGATGGGAATGGAAATCCATGACCAATAAAGAGTTACTGGTGATTTCGACTGTAAATGGTGCGACGTAGTGATCGTCATAATATTCCACTGGTATGAGTCGGAAGGGGTCGTATCCTCGGCCAAAATCGTCGCCACTATAATAATGTTGTGATCGTTTGATGATACGTTTGGATCGTACTATTATGAAAAGATGATATTATTTTAATCATATCTTTTCATGACAACATTTTTGTTCTTGTTCTTGTTTTACCTTGTTCTTTTGGTTGACCATGTTCAATCACACGCCCTTCAAGTTCCCTTGGATCCACCCTACAACAACCAAAGATGAGACATCATCAGCATCATATAACATAATATATTCAATAAATACAATAACATACCAATCACCCAATTCGTTACGCACTTTTCGTTTTCTTGGCCTATATGAACAAGAAGATTTAAAAAAAAAAAAAGTAAGTACACGTGGAGATCAATTTAAAACCAAACCCTTACCCTTCATATCCTATTATTAGATCAAAATTTGGTGGATAATCATCTTCATCATCATCATCGTCGTCGCTAGTCAGAATGGGTTTCTTGTTCTTTGTTGATACAGAGTTCGTTCGAGGTGGTCGTGGTGCTGAGTTGACACAGTTGACATTAATGGCACCGATATTTTCCAAATAAGTATGGACACGACCAATAGCATTCACATCCCCACAATCCTTGAGTTCCTTCCGTGAGCCTGTCTTGGTAAGATAACGAGGTCGACAGGATCGCCAGCATTTGAGCATATGATTCCGAATCTTCAAATAGCGATCTGGTGTTTTAGAGTGTTTGTTCTTGAACCATTCGGGATTACAGCGTTTTTCTTCGTCAGAGATGATGCGAGGGTCAAAGCTCTAAAATAGATAGTTGATTATAAAAGTACAAGTTAGTATACTTTCCCATATTACCAATTAGTCTTACATTGATAATATCATCATTTTCTTGATCATTGGTGGGTATCTTCAAGATATTGGTTTCACTGGTTTTTGATTCATTGTCTTGTTGAGTGGATGCTGCTATTTCTGCCATGGGAGCAAGTGTAGAATCCAATGAGGTACCGTCACTGTCGACCTTATCTTTATTCGTTAAATCGCCCTTGTCACCAGTATCACCACCATTTCCAACACCTGTTTCTTTGTTAGAAAAAGTCGTACCTTCGTCAAAAGTTTGTCGAGCCTGATGTCCTTCACCTACTGATTTTGTTTTCGATGCAGAAAGCGACGAGTCATCATCACCTTCCACTGATATATTCTCCTCGTTGTCGTCGTTTGTCAGCGATTCAAGCTTCGTCCTTGGTGAGTTGTCAGTCTTCACCTTGGTGGTCGGCAGAGGTGTTGTTGTTGATGATGATGATTTTGATGCATCTGTCGAGTCTGTCTGTTGAGTATTTTCGATTGTGGTTTGTGATGATGATGGTGCTGGTATATTGTTCTATAGTTCAAAGAAAGAAATATATATATATATATATATATATGATTATTCCTCCCCTTCTTGTTTGCTGTTGTCTTTTACCTTTCCATAGACGGCCCAATGTCGCGCCCGATTCTTACATTGTAATGGATTCCTAGTTTTAACAAAGTCAGCAATAGGTTTCCAGTTTCCATAGCCAAACTTTTCCTATGTCATATATGTAAAGGATCAGTCCATATCATGCTTTATATTTAAAAAGGTTACTTACGAGAGCTAGTGTCAGTTGTGTGTCTTCATCTGTTGACCATCGAGTATTGTGAGAAGGTAGAGACGCTGATGACAGTGCTGTAACTTTTTCACCTATAACAAACCAGTTTAGTATGATCAGCATTCCATTCGTTTCCGATCTGGTTTTACCTTCATAACTACCATTTCCCACTTTTCGTTTCTTCGCCCCCGTTTTCTTCTTTGTAGTCGTTTCTGATTTCTTTTGTCGTTTCATGTTGGTCATTGTGTTTTGTCCATAATAGAATTCTTCTTCCGCCAGCATTTGTTCAATCAGGGCCCTAGAGTCCGAATCCATGTCCGTATACTATGAAAAGGTTCCGACATAACTAGTCATTTAGTTTTCATTTGCGTTTATTACATTAGTTGTCCAATTATCAATTTACCGTATTGTCTGACCAATCATGATTTTTGAATGCTTGTTCAGAGCTAGGATCCGTTTCTGTTGTTGCAAGTTTACTACAGGTAGATGAAAAGAGGTTAGCCAGTAAGTAAAATGTATGTCCAATTTTATAAATAAAAAATAAAAAGAGACTTACAGTTCAGTCAGATTAAAAGGGGGCGATTCGGTAATGGATCCAGAGTCACCAATGTCTATGATATCTTCTTCCGTTGTCATCAAAATTGAGTTTATACAGATACGGTGAAGGTGGGGGTTATTTTTGTATGTTTTGATGACAAGAGAAGGAAGAAAAGTCGGGAAATGAAAAAATTGCAGACGCCTTCTTTTTTCTTCTGTGTTTTTGGTGGTGGCCCAATTCACATCCCGCCTCACGCGGTACCTGAAAAGATCAATGCAATGCATAAAAGTAACTCAGATAAGAGAAAATAGGTATGACAGCACACATCTTTGTCTTTTTTAAACATTGCAGTAATAGTCATCCATTTATAATAATTACATATATACATAGTCATGAGGTAGGTAGATCACAAAAAGAGCTCGATCTTTAGCAAAAAAGGGAACAGAGAAGGAAAACTCTTTTTTGTTTATCATTTGACTGTTGTTGTTATTGATTTTACACAATGTATTCGTGAAACGATTCCAAATGGTATGAGCCCAAATATTAATCTGGATCAAGTTTTTTCCCTTTGGTCCGAAACCCGTTTAAAATAGTACGGGCATGTGCTGATCAGGTGAGTGGGAAAAGTTTACTCATGACGTTTCTTCCAAAACAATAGGCATGGTTTTTGATCGATGACATGATCGTTTTTGGGAGGACAGGATTGATGAAGTTACGTCTATTATATCATACGCGCACATCATCGCAACTACAAAAAATAGCGCTTTTGTATCACAAAGAAACGAAACCTTTTTGTGATAAACGAAAAGGAAATCAACCATATTTGGGTATATCATATACAAACTTGGGGGGGCTCCAAGACGAATATCGGGATTTTTCTAAATCCCTTCCCACACGCTTTTTTTTTAACATAAAAAAAAGGAATATTTTAAACTCCACATTTTGATTTCCCTTTCTTTCTCTTGATCTTTTTTTTTTACTTCTTCTTCTTGTCCTTCATTGATTCATTCACCTTGTTGATCCTCTTCTTGACTATAAATTTATATAGGATCTGTAATGTCGGCTGAAAAACAATCTCCCAAACATCCTCAGGACGATTCTGGTGGAAGTAGTAAACATTCAGACAATGACTTGGTGGACACCACTAACCAGGACACCTCCAACGAAAAGCAACCTCAAGCCAACAATGAACATGATGACCTTCCTGGAATGCAAAGTTTAACGGTGGAAGAACTCTACGACAAGGAAAAGTTCGATCTGTCTACCATGGAATTTGATGACGTCTTTGCACTACTACAGTAAGTAAATTTATATAAAAGAGGCATCGTTACTATCATGATTCTAAACTTACCCCTCTCTTTTTCTTTTTCTTCTTCTTTTCATCAACCTATAGAACCACTACCAATGGCCTTACTTCTGAAGAAGCTGCCTCTCGTATTGAAAAATTTGGTCACAATCGTCTTGAACACAAAGAAATCAATCCCTTCTTACAATTCCTTGGCTTCATGTGGAATCCTCTGTCGTGGGTGATGGAAGCCGCTGCTCTGGTCGCCATTGCCCTATCTAATGGTGAAGGTCAACCTCCAGACTGGGAAGACTTTATAGGTATTATTCTCCTCCTCTTGGCAAACTCCATTATTGGCTTTTTGGAAGAACGTCAAGCGGGCAATGCAGTCAAGGCGCTCATGGAATCTCTGGCTCCGGAATGCAAGGTCAAGCGCGATGGTGAATGGCAAACAATGGAAGCTGCAGAACTAGTACCTGGCGATATCATTAGTGTCAAACTTGGTGATGTAATTCCTGCCGATGGTCGTCTCATTAAAGCACATGGTCAAGTATCTATTGATCAAGCAGCATTGACGGGGGAGTCTCTTCCGGTGGGAAAAGAAGCGGGTGATGAAATCTTCTCGGGATCGACAGTCAAGCAAGGTGAAGCGGAAGCTGTCGTTATTGGCACTGGTCTCAACACCTTCTTTGGTCGCGCCGCAAAACTGGTCGGGGATGCCAACGATGGGTTGGGTCACTTGCAACAGATTTTGGCTAAAATTGGTAACTTTTGTTTGGTATCCATTGGTACTTTTGTCTTGGTGGAAATCTTGGTGATGTATCCTGCCTTCCATTATAACTATCGCAGGGGTATCGATAATATCCTAGTGTTGCTCATTGGTGGTATTCCTATTGCCATGCCTACCGTGCTGTCTGTGACACTTGCGATCGGTGCTAAACAACTCGCGGAACACAAGGCCATTGTTACCCGCATCACGGCAATTGAAGAAATGGCGGCGGTGACGATTCTTTGCTCCGACAAAACCGGGACTCTTACTTTGAACAAGCTTATTGTGGATAAACCGACCATCAAAACTTACAGTGACTTGACAGCCGACGATGTGATCAGACTATGCGCCTATGCCTCTCGTACCGAAAATCAAGATGCTATTGATTTTTGTATCGTCAACTCCCTTCCCGATCCTTCCATGGCTCGTGATGGTATCGAAGAACTGGACTTTGTGCCCTTCAACCCTACGATCAAACGAACAGAAATCACTTACAAGCAAACCTCGGATGGCAAGGTGTTGCGGGCGACCAAGGGGATGTCTCACTTTATCTTGGATCTCTGTACTCGTGACAAGACTGAACAACAAATACAAGCCTTGAATGATGATGTGGATGAATTTGCTCGACGTGGGTTACGATCTCTGGCTGTAGCGGTGGACGAAGTGCCTTCGGGCAAAGTGGATGGTGACGGTCTTGGGTTCCAACTGGTGGGTTTGCTGCCTATTTATGATCCACCTCGATCGGATACTAAAGAAACCATTGATCGTGCTATTGAACTGGGTGTCCAAGTCAAAATGATAACTGGTGACCAACTGGCTATCGCAAAAGAGACTGGTCGACGTCTCGGTATGGGGGACAATATGTTTTTATCCAAGACACTTAAAGAGGGACCTCCTGCTGGATCTGGTTATTCGACTTTGGACGACATGGTTCTAGGCGCTGATGGCTTTGCTGGTGTCTATCCTGAACACAAGTATGAAATCGTCGAACGGTTGCAAGGTCTTGGGCACATGTGCGCTATGACGGGTGATGGTGTCAACGATGCTCCTGCACTCTCTAAATCAAATGTGGGTATTGCCGTCGCCGATGCATCCGACGCAGCACGATCAGCAGCAGATATTGTATTGACGGAACCAGGGTTATCTGTTATTATCGAAGCCCTCATTCATTCTCGGCAAATCTTCCAACGCATGCGGAATTACTCTATCTATACTTGCTCGGTGACTATTCGTGTGGTGGTAGGTTTTGCCGTCATGTGTTTTGCCTTCGAGTACGACTTTCCTCCCTTTATGGTGTTGATCTTGGCTATTCTCAATGACGGAACTATCATGACGATCTCGACGGATCGGGTCAAACCTTCTCCTCACCCTGACCAATGGAATCTTTTTGAAATCTTCTCCTATGCTATTGTCTATGGTCTTTATCTCGCTCTATCCACTGTGTCCTTTTATGCGGTGATCTTCAAGACGAACTTTTTCCAAAGCAAATTTGGCGTCGACACATTCCACGATCCTAACGATGGTATGCTTCACTCTATCATCTATCTTCAAGTATCAACCATCTCTCAGGGTCTTATATTTGTCACTCGGTCACAGGGATGGTTCTTTACGGAACGACCTTCGGTGTTGTTGATGTGTGCATTTGTGGTTGCGCAACTGGTGGCTACTTTTATCTCGGTTTATGCCAATTGGGAATTCACAAAGATTACTGGTTGTAGATGGTCGTGGGCTGGTATTGCCTGGATCTGGAACTTTGTGTGGTTTGTGCCTTTGGATTTGATCAAATTTGCCATGCAACGTATCTTCAAGCCTAAACTGATTGCACCTTTACCTGACCATGCTTCTGGTGCTCCTCGATCTCGACGGTCTTCGATGATGTCTAGCTCGGCTTCTGCTCGTTATTATGCAAATCGTACTCATTCTCTTCGTGGATTGGAACGTCCTCGTAACTTTGGGAAACGTATTTTGGGTCTTGAAAAGAAAATGTCCATGGAACCTAATGAAATGCGTCGATTCTCTTCTGCTCAGGTAAAGAACAATAAAAGAAAGAAGGAAAAACACTCAAATTACTTACAACTCTCTCTCTCTTTCTTTCTTTCTTTTTTAACATAGACAAATCATGCGTCTCAAATTCTTAGTGGAACAAGCAGCAGATAGTGGCTATTTACTACCCTTCTCTTTTGTACCTCTCTCTTATATATATATATATATATATATATATGATGTTAATATATCTACCATTTAATCCCTCCCTAGTTTAGAAAACATCATCACCATAGTTTTTAATGTATTTTTTTTTTATTATTATTATTCTCCAATACCTTTTTATATGTTATTCCTTTGTCAAATCAATAAAGTATAAACTTATCATTATCTATTTCTTCAAGACAATCTGCATGACTGGTTTCAGATCCCGCTCAGCCCTGGCTGACTTTTGTATGTTGGTTACTGTAAATTGGGCTTGGATCTTCTCTCTTTTATTTTATTTACAAGCCAAATCAATCCACTTCGTTTTATGTGTAGAAAAGTACCTTTTGCTTTGGTAATTAAGACAAAGCAAAACAAGAAAAAATGGAATGAAAACTCATATTCTAATCACTCTCTCTCTCTTTCTTCTTGTCATTGCACGTAGGAATCCAAACGACTTTTAACTTGGTGTACATACAGTCTTCAGCCCTTGCAACATCAGCTTTTGACTTATTTTTATCTTGTCGAAAGTTATTGTTAAAACACTAAAACTATTTTTACGACCTGAAGCACCCAATAAAGGTAAATGTAAACATTTCAAAAAGTTTAACATATTTCAACTGGCTCACACTTCTATCTCTCTTTTTCTTTATTTTTCCTTTTTTTTTTTTTTTTTTTTTTTTTTTTTTTTTTTTCGCTATGAAATCTAGGATCCTTCTACTCTTCTCTTTACTGGTGACCCTACTAATCTACACTCATCCTATAGATGGGACATACACGGTGACGGCGGACCAATACAACAATCTACCTTTGGTGTATGGGTCAGCCTATACTTCCATCAACGGCACCATTTACAGTTACGGGGGCAAAACTATAACTAGTGAAGGTGTCACCATCGACTCTGGTGATCTCTACCAAATATCCATTCCGAATCCCACTCACAACGGCAGTGATCTCAGCTACACACTTTTATCTTCTCATGGCAATGCTTCTTTTGGACAAATGGTGTACCTTGCTCAAACTCAGTCTCTTTTAATGATAGGCGGGGCGATACCTATCAACGCAACAAATCCCCCTTTGGTCATGTCAATATATCATCTTATAAACTCTTCTTGGTCTTCACCACCTATCCATTCTCCTGCCCCGCCCAATCGACAACGATTTGGCGCTGCATTGTCAAAGGTAAACAATTTGGTGTATATCTATGGTGGTCTAAGTGGGTATGCTGGCGATAGTTATCTGTCTGATTTTTGGTCTTATAACCCTATCACTGGTGTATTCAACAATCTCACTTCAACCCTGCCTTCTCCCGCTGCTCAAGCTTCTTCATTGGTATCACTCTCGTAAGTACTTTTTTTCTTCTTCTTCAAAACACTTTGTTGATTTGCATATTTTAGGAATGGCAATCTCATGGTGATGTTTGGTTTACAGCAAGTCAACAATCTTTATTCTGCCATCAGTGCCAGTAAAATACCTACATTTAACGTCAATACGAATCAATGGACTCTTACAACCACACAAAACCCGGGGTATCAACGATGTGGTGCTACTACTATGCTCAGCCCGAACGAATCATCAATTGTGGCATTTGGAGGTAAATTGGTGGAAATACACCACATACAAACCAGTGGTTTGGGGGGAAAAGAAATGTTGTGATACTCATATTCTAATATATGTTTTTTCCCCTGATTTGATAGGTGATAATTGTGCCGGGATCTTGTACCAGGCTTATACCAATCGGACTCATATTCTTGATCTTGCAACAAACTCTTGGCAACAACAACAACAACAACCCAATGGCATTACACCAAGAGCACGTACCTGGGCATTTGGGGGCTTTTTGGATAGCAATCATATCCTAGTATCTGGTGGTAAGGAGCTGTTATGTCTTTATAGTGATGACTGGAGTAACATTAAACCTTCTTTTTTGTATACTTTGTATAGGTGTGCTCAACATCCAGGCATTCAATGATATTAATGTACTCAGCTTCCCTTTGATACCTGGACAATCTCCTCAATGGGTTAAAACTTATTATCAAGACTTGTTTACTGATGAATCAAACAGCATTAATGGTGGTCGAATTGCGGGCATTGTCATTGGTGTGGTTCTCGGGACACTTTTACTAGGATTGTTTGTATGGAAATGTGGAAGATATATTCGTTATGTCATACTCAACCTACATTATGATATTTGGAGGCCAAGGTAAGGAAGCAAATAAAGAAAAAGGATGTATGTGTCTCTCAGAGAAGCATGAAATTAATCATCACTCTTTGTAACTATAGAACTGGGGAGCCTCTGTGGACAGAAACAAGTCGTGTGATCTCCCAAGTATTCCTCTTCTTTTTGTTTCTGGTCTTTACTGTGTATATTGGGATACAAGTCAGGGACAGTCCTACCAATATCCTTACTATCGACAAAGAAGTTGCGGCTGTCACTACACCAAGTAAGTTCACTGATATCAAGTAATCGGAAGGGGAGGAATGTCATTGTATGGTATTAAAAAACAGAACTCATATCTTTATATATATTTTTAAATATTAGATATAAGAATCTGTACAGAAGGCTACCACGATCCAACACTTCAATCCGCACCTTCGATTCTTTGCTTCCTCGATGATGGCACCAACTGTAATTTCGCTATCAGGGCTCTTGACTCGACAATTGAAAAACCAGTTTATCTTCCTTCACTCGGTCCTATGCAATGCTACTATTATCATGCCTATTCCAACATTACCATTGGTCCAGCACTCGAAACACCAACAAACACAGGAACAAAAATGTCATTCACAATCTATGGTGGGAACGGGTCACTACCTGGGGCAATCCATGTTGACGCCTTTGCACCTGGCTGGGATCCTATCGAAAGCATCTTTTACAATCTACCAACCTACATGTCACCACTGGATATCAGCAACTGGCGGAACGACGATCACAACAATCTTTTAGTGGAGAACTCATACACTATTCAATCGGGTCAAACAATGACAGTCAACTACCAGCTGGAAATATATGAACGCCTGACAGGGAGTGCTTGGAACTATATTGGATTGGCACCTCAGTTTGAAACAACAACGCAGTTAATCACACAGCAGCGCACCACACTCACCAATCCAATACTCTCACTAAATCAACCAATTGCTACTATCTATGTTATGCCACAAGCCATGTTAAACAGGACTCTACGAGAAGCCAAGATGTTTTCGGTGATATCTGCTCTCAGCTACATTGGTGGTTTATTCAGCTTGTTTCTTGCCGTGCAAACCCTTCTCTTTGGCTATCGTCCCAGCAGTCCATTTGGTGTTGTCCATCGCTGGTCGGTTGGTGACATGAAAAGGTCAATATCTGATGGTTTAGTATCAAGATTCAGCTCATTGCAAACTCCTGTGCCTATGGTGAATCCTGTACACCGGCGATTCTCTAAACTCGACATCAAAAGTTACGGCAATATGAACCAGGGACCACTACATAGCGGTGACTATCATTCGAACGACCCATTGGACTCTTTGGAGAAAGGCACCACTTTGGAAAATGAACCACTTACTCCTATCGGTAATGAAGAAACACGGTTGGCGCGGATGGAGGTGATGGAAGAACGACTGCAACTGCTGGAACTTTTATTTAAATCTTACTACATCAATGACGAAGTATTCCAGTCACTCGACAAGGCACTCAAAAAAGACAAGCAACGGTCATCCATGGTCGCCTATACTCCACCAACAGCAACGACGATTAGTACTCCTAATACGACCCAAACAACATTAGCAGCAACAATACCCTCCAATGAAAACATCCTGACCAAAAGTAACGATGATGACGACACTAGCGACAACGAAAAAAGACGGATGATCAAGAAAAGACGGAAAAGCTGGATTTCTGCATTCAAAACCAACAACAACAACAGCGGCACAACAATGTTATGGGATCTGCGTACATCATCTGCCAACACTGATGCAATGCCGTCCTTGGCCAACCCTACTCGTGATTTCGTGCCGCCAACTCCTTCACCCACTAGCAACCCTCACACTCTCTATTCCGAAGCATCGTCTTATTTGACTGATGAAGGTCCGTCTTCTCACCAACCTCAGTATCAAGAACAACGGCACGACCACCACTATCCGCAATAAATAGTATAGATCCACCCATGTAGTTATAGCTTATTCTCATTTGTATTATTCTTATCATTCAAATAAAAACTCAGTTTTTTTTACTTTTTAGGATTGTTGTAAATAGGTGTGAAACAATAATGTTCAAATAGCATGGCGTTGCCCTATGCAGGTGTGCATTGCATATTTAAACCCCCGACTTCAGAGAGGCATAAAATATGTTTCAACCCCCTGGATTTTTTCAATCCCTTTTGTTTCTCTTTCTCCCATCTCAACAATGAGTAAGTAAAAAGATGACCACAAACTTTATAGACTAATATAACTTTACGTTTATATGTAATGAACGGTTAGCCGTACCAGAAAACCCACTTGAAAACCTACTGGCTCGACGACCTAATGTCATGGATCTTGTTAACAAGAACATCTTGAAAGGTAAAGTAATCTCCCCTCTATCATTCTTTTAAACCAACTCATGTTATATAGATCCTCATGTCGCTCCTGCCATCCAACAACAACGCGACGAGCTCTCGAAACGAAAACTTGAAGATGCCTTGCGTCACAAGATCGCTCACCGCCCCACACCTGAATCCTTGGTGCAACAAAACATTTTACAAAGTATAATTCTACATGATGCTTTTTTTTTTTTTTTTTTGCTCACTTTATTGTTTTGTATAGACTGTGTTGTCGCACCTGCTTTTCAAAATCCTAATAATGATAAATTGGAATTACAAAGGAATCTTGAACAAAAGATTGCTGGGCGGCCTACCATGGATGCATTAATGGATCAAGGTATCTTACAAGGTAAACAAGGGTAAAAGAAGAAAAAAAAAAAGTGGGTTTGCATTGTTGGTGATACTAATGTCTTTTTTACAATCTAGGTGAACAACTCTCTTAAAGTCGATCAATACTTGATGAATGGTTTATAATGCAAATTCATCACATCAAATAAAAACCACATTTATCTATTTATTACTCTTTGTTTTGTCTTGGTATTTTACATAATAGTGCAATATAGGGTTTTATAATACAATGGAGATAACAATGGGTTGGGTATTTGGGTAGGTGATAAAAGGTACTGTGATCATTCAGTGGAAGCCATATGAATACCATTGGATCCACTGGATTTGTTCATCTCTTCCCTCATGATTGCTTTATTTGGTGGAAATAAGATTCCACCACTTTTCTCTCATTGGTCGGGGACCTTTCTTATCAAATAGTGATGCTAGTTTCAACTCTTGTTTTGTCATCAACGAGGCACAGTTACTGGATCAACATTTCCAAAAAAAGATTACAAAATCCTGTAGATTGAAATCCCGTCGAGGTTCAATGTCAGGAACAAATGAAGTTTCTCATTACACAGCCTTCAATGCATGAATCTTATGAATATACTGTGCTTTTTTTTCCTTGTCATATTGTGTTACAGATGAAGAGATAAGATTCATGGATCCATGAGAGACAAGAGATGAAAAGCGGGGTTTAAACTGTACGAGTATCTTTTTTTTTTTCTCATGTTCCTTTAAAAGCCATCACCTTCCATTTCTTTTTTTTTTTTTCTCATAAAACAAAATGAAAAAATCTATTACATTGCCTCCTATTTCTTTTCTTCTCAGTGGAGAGGATCATAGCGCATATACCGATCGACGAAGGCCGATCCAAAAGCATAATAATGAGCATGATTACTTTTTTCAGGATGATAAGAATACACGTCTTCTATTCACCCCACCACTTTACCATACGCAACCCTTCTGTCCTCTGCTATCTCCTCTACCAAGTACATTCTCTCCCCACATCATCAAGAAGGATCGACCATGTGGCCATGCTCGGCTACCACCCCTACGATTTGAAACTCCGGAAATATTATGCACCGATAAACCAAGCCCATTACAAATCATCCACACAGATGGATCCATGCTGAAAAAAAGAAGGCGAAAAAGGGTATCCATGGATACAAAGAAGGATTCTCGCTGGAAATTCTTAACACCGACAGTGTTGGCGATTAAGCCTGCTGCCTCTTCTGATCGTCGATCTTCTGGTTCAATGGCAACGTTTTCCAGTATAACGCTAGAATCAGAATCCATTGCATCATGGGGTGGAAAAGTCATGGAAAATGGGTTTGGTAGTTCTTGTTTCTCATGGAAATAGGTGCCCATTATTAGTTATTGAGAGGGGTAAAAAAAATAAAACAAACTCCGACCGGTTAAATAAAAAAGTATCATTTTGTCATCCAGCTCAGGTTCCTTCTTTTCTCTTCCTAATTATTCACCCACAATGATATCTTTACATTCTAGACGTCTTTTAACTCGCTCATTTAGAGTGATGCCTAGACGTTTATACACATCTATGACATCGACTGTGCCTTTATCTTACACCAAATATTCAGCAACCAACACAACCTCACCTAACGATTCATCACCTCTTGTCATTTGTCATGGTCTTTTTGGAAGCAAGCAAAACTGGAAGGCCTTGGCCAAGGCACTTAATCGTCGCTTATCGAGAGATGTGTATGCTTTGGTAGGTAATATATAAAGATAGAGTGGGATAAGCATGACTAATCTTTGTTGATCGTTTACTTTTGGAAATAGGATTTACGAAATCATGGTGAAAGTCCTCACAGTTTACCACATACCTATGAAGCCATGGCACTAGACGTCCATCAATGGGTACTTGAACAAGGACTAAAAAAACCTATCTTTCTTGGGCACTCCATGTAAGTCAACCCATCACAAAAAAAAAAAAAAAAACTGACACTTTTTCTTCTTTTTAAAAAATAGGGGCGGAAAGACGGTGATGACCTTGGCCATGACGCACCCTCACATTGTCTACAAACTAATCGTCGCCGACATTGCCCCTGTACATATGACACTTTTACCTGAATTTCCAAAATATGTCCAAGGCATGAAGGTGGTTCAAGAAACCCAACTCAAACGACAAAGCGAAGCGGATCAAATCATGAAAGATTATGAACCTGATGGTAAACAAATACACACACACACATACCTGACCTATCCTAACTCTTTTATATTTATCATAGTTGCCGTCCGTCAATTCTTACTCACCAATTTGAAAAAATCACCTAAAGATGGCATCTATCGCTTCCGTGTGCCTTTGGACACGTTGGGTAATGCGCTCGGTAACTTGGCCGAGTTTATCCAACATCATCAATACACCGGTCCGACGTTATTTATCACTGGAGGGTCAAGCCCTTATCGTAAACCCTTTGTGTCGTATCCGGAATTGGTCGACCAACAATTTCCTAATGCTCGGATGGTAACCATGCCTGGTTGTGGTCATTGGTTACATGCGGAAAACCCGGATCTGTTTTTGTCTTTGGTCTCAAATTTTATCTCTGACAAGAATGCACAAGTATAGTATGTTTTTGATGGAGGGGTTTACAATTAGATTATTGTATTAATAGAATAGATGGTAGGGTTGATTACTATGAATTAATTGATTAATAAATAATAAACTATACTACTGTTATGTATCTGTCTTTTGCCCTTTATATTTAAAATGATCTTCACGTCATCACACTGTTATAGGTAACACATAATAGAATGGTGGATTTATGATAGCATTCCTGGTATTGATTTCATTTAAACTTTGTATCAAGCTTTCCAATAGTGTGTGTTAGATCAAATCTATGCTTCCCTTGCATGAATGTCGGGTTTTAAATGTTTTGAGTAGAGGCAAATTGTGTTATTTATTTCATTTTGATAAAAGGTAAAGCTATAAACTAAAAGCGGAGATAAACTATCAAAATGTGCATAAAATAATGATAATGATAATACTATATTGTACTAAGAGAGTGGAGATCAGATAATAGATTTGTTGGTACAATCCAATCACATAAGGGGTAAATCAAATAGGAGACCTAGTCTTGATGTAATTGCTGAAAGTGATCGGTAATGAGACGTCGGACTTGACCAGTAAAATATTGATGAGAATCAGGTTCCAAATGTACAAATCGTTCCAAAGAGTTCAAACATATATCCGTGGCTAGTTGTCCA
Source organism: Chlamydoabsidia padenii (assembly GCA_025330725.1). Classification (NCBI taxonomy): domain Eukaryota; kingdom Fungi; phylum Mucoromycota; class Mucoromycetes; order Mucorales; family Cunninghamellaceae; genus Chlamydoabsidia; species Chlamydoabsidia padenii. Next base: position 204,637 of record JAIWND010000021.1, on the reverse strand, counting down.
TCAATCTTGGAAGACATGTCCACTTTTCTATATGTGTGGGGTTAAAAAAAAAAAGTGTGAGTATGAGCATTTCTTTGGTATTAATGCATAAAAAAACAACTTACTCTTGATGGTCCTTGTACTCCTCAACAAGATGTTCAAAAGTAGCCATAGTCGCAGCCACATCAACGATGTTTGGAGTAGTGATCTGATCACATTTGTAAGGTACACCTAAATAAAAACAAAGGCAAGATTAAATATTTATGAATCGTCCTACAATACGTATCAAAGTAGATCGTACTTACGGAAGGTCATTGTGCTGTCTACTTCATTACTGATATGCACATAGGTCATGGCTGAGATTCCATCTTTTGTATTATATGGATTGATGATAAGACCAATAAAAGGTTCATCGCCAGTTTCCTTGATGCGGAAGAGATCCTATAAAGTAGTAAAGAGAATATTAAAGAGATTGATTGTATCAACATTTGTATATTTACCTGATAAGACATTTGGTTTTCAATGTCACGGATACTAGGAATTGCCACAAATGTCGGATGAGAGTGGTACCAACCTACTACCTGCAACCCCTTCTCTGCAAACCATTCCCTTGCTTCCATTTCAGAATTGGGATCCATTTCACACTATATGTAATAATAATAACAATAATAATAATAAATATTTATAAAGTGATTGATTAGTGAAGGGGTATACTTACCTGGATATCGGTACTTGTGCTTTTACAAGGGAAGACTTGCTTTACAGTGAGGATTTTTTCACCATTATCGTTTGTTTCAAAGGTACCACCAAGCAATCCAATAATTTCAGTCAATACCAAATGAGAATGAAAATCTGCAATGGCCTACGTATATATATATATATATAAAAAGAAGAAGAATCAGTATTGGATGATGATCATCTCGACAAGACTTACCAAGGCGTCACTGTTCACACTGACTTTGAAAGGTGCAGGATAGTTGTCTGTGTAATCTTCAAGAGGAACCAATTGATAGGGATCAGATTCACCATCTTCAGCACCATTGTTAGCATATCGAGGTTTATCGCGTCTTCTTTTCGATTTGCTTGCTATAAAAAGGAGGAAGAGAAGGTTAGTCTTTTTTTTCAAATCCCGATTCCTCTGGTTTGCATTACGGGGAATGTCAGCGCTGTTCCTAAAAAGAAAAAAAGAAAAACAAACAGCGAGTTAAAAGATGATTGTAAAATCCAAATCAAATACTTACCACATTTCGAGATTATGATTCTTTTTTCTGTTTTATATAAAGAATGACAAGTTAATATAACCAACTCTACACCTCTTTCCCATATTTACCTTTTTCTATCCAAAGACTTTTCCGATAGAGACTTGGGCTGATAGGGACGAGGAACACGTGGTTTTTTGACGGTAGAATGACCGGTTCTGGTGGACATTGGACAGTTGACATTGATATACCCCGCCGATTCAAGGAAGGAATGGACACGACCAAAGGAATTGACATCACCACAGTTGGACATTTGTTTGCGGACGACAGATTTGGCAATGTATTGAGGTTTATGCTTGTTCCAATAATCCAGTATAAAGTTTCTGATCAACATGTATTTGGCAGGTGTTTTGGCAGGTTTTCCTTCGAGAAACCATTCCGGATTTCTTTGTTGTTCATAATCAGTTATAGTATCACGATCCAAGGTCTAATATAATGTATGTATGAGTGTGATGATTTTGGCATGATTCATCTTGTTTACCTTTTCTTCTTTTACAGAGTTCCCAGACTGTTTAATAGCCAGTTCTTCCACCTCGGTGTTGTTCTTGTTGTTGTCAGACGCGTACTCTTTAGTTGATGGGTCCTTTAAAGAAAGTAATAGATAGATTAGTGCTCCTGAAATATGGTTTTTCATTGGAGGGGAAGGGGGGTTTTACATTTACTTACAGGTTCAATATTGTCCGTGTCCTGTGGGACGCTTGTTTTAATCATAGTGTCAGGTTCTACAGTGTTTCATTAAAATGTTAGTTGACATTTCCCACAGTAATTTCTCTTCTTTATTACCTTTTGACACAGGATAATGATTGGCTTCAAATAGCTTTGTACCGTCTTCTTCCAAGTTGGCAGGAAGACTATAAAGGTTGTTGGTAATGCAGGGATCCATTTGATAAGAGAAGACTACAAAAAAGAAAGAAAAAAAACAAATGGAACAAAAAAGAAAAAAGAAAGGCTTATTTGTTTGTTCCTAATACGCCCTTTTTCAGGCTACCATTTCTGGCCAATCAGATCGTAGTAAATGCCATACCTCAAAAGTTTGGTATCTCAAATCCCCGCCAGCTGCATTTTGCTGGTTTTGAATGAGGCAGGAGTAAAACCAAAGACAAAAAGCATTTCATGAATTCATGATAACAAAAATACATAATCAGACATCAAAAAAGATAGTTTTCTTAAATTAGGATGACTCTTGCTTTAGTGGAAGGAGAACTCTTGGCCAGGAGCAAAAAAAAAAAAAAAGAGAGTGGGTAAGATGCGGGGATTGAATCGCCCGACAGGGCATGGATCATTGAAGTACTGTACAATCAGGCAAAATAGCTCATACCATTTTCTATCTTGCGGGATCAAGTAATGTCTCTTTTACTGTTTATTTATTTTGAAGTATATTGGCATTGAACTTTTTAACTCAGCCATTTATGGCATCTCCCCAACAGGATGGTTTCAAATTCCGCCTGCATAATAACTCTCAGCTTTTTTTTCTTCTTCTTTCATTGTTAGCCACCTTTCTGCAACCCAAAAAAAAAAAAAAAAAAAAAAAAAAAAAAAAAACTCATCTCTGTTTTTTCAAACCAACCCATTTGTATCAAACAAAATCAAATCGACACTCTTAGGATCCACTCTAGATGGATGTAAAACAAGGGAATACTGTGTTCCTTGGTGGATAGTCTTTTGGTTGAAAAAGCACTATCTTCCTTCTGCTATTATCACCTAATATGCTGATGGTGATGTTGTTTGTGATATACAAGAACAAGACTCTTCTATGATGAACTGTCAAATTGGGAATCAAATCATTTGCCAAGGGCGTCAGTACTAAAGGTGGACTTCTCATATGTGTGCCTCTATTTGGTTTTTTACTCTTATTGGTCCGTTAATAAAACATGGAGCATTTATGTATATATGTATTATTGTTGGTCTAGATTGTAGCGGTGTAAATGCTTATTTATGCGGGGAACTTTTTTTTTTTGTACGTGTTTGTATGACTGACCGGCCTGGGGTCCTAGAATTGGGTAACTTGAATTTTTCGTCGAATAAGCGGAGGATGAAATATCAGTTAATATTATGTGGGAATTATGTGGTTTCCTTTTATTTTTCACTTACCGTTGGCCGAAGTCCCGTATCCATCCCTCTCAAAGGTGGGGTGACAGCCATATTCTCATCCAAGAATTGACTGACAAGTTGTTATTGTTTGGGTGGGCATCCCCAAGGAAAGCTGAAAAGAATTTAAAAAGCTCTTTTATGAGAAAAAATCAGATGATCAAAATCCATGCATTGTCAAATTATAACAATCTTATACAGGACATTGGCCATCATAGTTCGCATTAATGAGATGAAGCCTATTGCCCTAATCGACGAAAAACTAAATTTACTCCCCAGATTTGATGTCGGGATTTAAAATCACAATACTAGTAAAAAGGCAAAGGCAAATTCCCCTTTCTTTCTTTTACTTTTTTTTTTTGATTACAATATGGGTGACGATTACGACAATGTGGAATGGAATGTACATGCTACGAGTAATACACTAACACCAGGTTTGGATACACTTGATCCTTTATCAACCTATGCTTCATCCACTTATGACACTCAGGTAAGATGTCTGGTTACAACAATCAAATAACCATTGGGGGGGGGAGGGTTTAGTACGACTGGTACTAATCCATACTATTGTTTCTTCTTCTTTTTCGCTTTTGTATCCATCTTATTTGGATGCAACTTGATATTAGCCTGATTCACCAGTCTATTCGGACGAAAGTACATCGTTTGAACAGCGAACGTCACCGTTGTCACCATTCAACAACAACAATAACAACAATAACACTAATGGGGATCCTATTGATACTATATCCAATACACCTCCAACTTATTATAATACTTCTTCTTTGTCTACTCATGGTTCTTCTACCAGCGCTTACCAAGATGGTCCAACTCGAAGACACTCCACACCCAAGATTGCCAAGCCAATGATCATCTGTGTGGGTGATGCCCAGAAACACTTGGACGGAAACCAAGGTGCCTATGTATCTTATTTGGTGACAACAACGGTAAATAATAATAATAATAATAATAATAATAATAGTAAAGAGATATATGTTTACTGATATTTTTGTAAAATATAGACATCAGTGGAAATATTCTCTTCTACCAACCCAAGGCCTGTGTGGCGTCGATTCCAAGACTTTGTTTGGCTCTATAATACTCTTTGTTTGGAATACCCTGCTTGTATTGTACCGCCATTGCCTGAAAAACATCGATTAGGTAAATGAAATCATTAAAATGCCAAGATTTATGCAAGCCAAGATAACTCAACTTTTTACTTTATAGAATATATCAAGGGGGATCGATTCAGCTCTGATTTTATAGAACGACGGAAATTCTGGTAAGCATATATATAGGTGTACCATCATACGATGCTCACACGCCCTTTAATTAGCTTACAGTGGTTTCTGGATCGGATAGCCAGGCACCCCATTTTACAACAATCGCAATGTACCAGACTCTTCTTGGAATCCTCCGACTTTGTAAGTAAAATATAAATACTCTCCTTATGGCTCAACTAACTATTCGCTCTGTGATACATTCAGAAAAATGACAAACAATCACAATCCAGATATGTCCCTCCTTCTGTCACAGTATTGGAATCTATCAGTGATACCTTACTCAATGCGTTTGCCAAGGTAAAGAAACCCGAAGAACGATTTACAATGATGAAGGACCGGATCGACAAACTCGAAGATAATCTCAATACGGTGGAACGACTTTATTCAAGAATTGGGAAACGACAACATGGTAAGTTGTATCATAACTTATGTATCATACATGCATCTCACTCTTTCTATTTATATAGATTTACAACAAGATTATACCAGCTTTGGGCAAAGTATTCAAGGATTATCAAGTTTGGAATCAAATATAAATCAACCTCTTCATCAGTTTGCTGAAACCACAAAAGCATATGCCGCTGCTCTGAAAACAATGGTATAACTGAAAATAGCAAACCATTACTTCACTTTATTAATCCTTCTCCTTTATATATAGTCCAGCCAAGAAGAAATCCTCTATTTGAACTCAATCCATGAACTATTAAACTATTGTCGATCTGCCAAGGTATCCTATCAATCACACTATATATAACAAGGTAAATACTAAATGTCACTCTTGTTTAAACAGGCCGTCCTACGTGATCGGGATCAAAAACAGGTGGATTTTGAAGAACTATCTACCTATTTACAACAATCGATTCAAGACAAGGAAAGAATCATGTACCCAGGAAGGAACGACAATGGATCATGGCATCTCTCTGAAATGGTCCTGGACAAGATCAAACAAGTACGGGGGATGGATATGGAACGGGCACGAAAGGAAAAACTTGTACGACTGGAAATGAAAATCAAGGAATTGCAAGACGAAGTGGCTCGGACCAATGATATATCGCATGGCTTCTCCGAACAAGTCGTGCATGAATTCGATCTCTTCCAACAATGTAAAACGAATGAACTGAAACGTGGATTGGCCGCTTATGCTGATTGTCATGTGGATTTTTATCAAAAGGTAAAAAGGACCCTTTTTCGAGGCAAGACTAATTTGCTTTTATTTAGGGTGTCTCCATATGGGAAAAGATCTTGCCGACATTGGAAGCCATCGAAATAAACGACGACAAGAAGACGATTGTGGATGGTAGTGATAGTGATGACCCTTATGATCCTAATTTGATATTATCCTAATAAAAATGATGCTATTGTTTTATTGTATGTATTACTAGTTTTATTAATTAATCAAATAAAAGCAACAATAAAATATACAATGTTTAAAAGTGGTTGAAAGAAATGATCAAAAGCAATCATACATAGGAAATGAAATCAAACAATCAGTTAGTACTGTGATCAGCCCCTTCTGTCTACGGAAATGATAAAACTTACCACTTGATTGATAAAAATCATCACCCAAGTGCAGTGTGTGTGGGTTGCGATAACTTCCCATACCAAGTAGCCAGCATTATTACATGAATTGTTTGATTGTATAACCGTTGCAGCCGGCTGATCACATTGACAGTGGCGGAAGGAGAGCGGAAAGAAGACAGAGGAGAGGATTCATCCAACCATATTGGAAGTGGAAGAAGGAGGGCAGAAAGAAGACGATGAAGGGAAAAAAAAGTTGTCAATCAGTGTTGGGAAATGATACCGTGCGAAAGTTAATGGTGAACCAATCATTCAAACAATGGATAAGAATGTCTCAATGATAGGATCATGTCTAGATGTAGTCAATCAAATCAATAAAGTAATACAAAAATATGGGGCCTTTATTAGACGTCAAGTGGTTATGGTATTTAGGTTAAAAGCCAAGCACCAAGTCCCTTGTGTCAACCTGCCCGAACTTGCGATGACTTTTACCTGTCATGAAACCCACTTCGTGTTCAAACCCCGCTTCACCTTGATTCCTTACCAAGATTTTGGATGGGCTCTCCTCGCTCCGTTGTTAAAGGATGCTAATGATTAAAGTGGTAATGTGAATACTATAACCCATTTCCAATATATTTTACCACAAAATTCAAGCGCCAAAATTCTTGTGCTAGTCTGTCCAAGCTTGTAATAAGTTTTACCTGTCTCTTGCAAGAAAAAAGGACGAAGACTTTTTTTTACAGACAGAAGCAAAAATCATTTCCAAATCCCGCCAGTCCCTAGTCAGAGTTGGAAGGAGCTTTACTCGCTCCGTTGTTAAAGGATGCTAACGATTAAAGTGGCCATGTGGACACTATGACCTATTTCCAACATACTTTACCGCAAAAGCCAAGCTCCAAGATCCTTGTGTTAGGATGTTTAGACTTGCAATGACTTTTACCTTTTCTTTGCTTCGAAAGATTTTTTTTCTATGTAGACGAAAGAAAGCTTCATTTTCAAACGCCGAATACCAAAATTCAATGCGCCTAGCAATTGCCGATTTGGGGGGCATGATCATGGAGGGGAAGCGTTGTCAGTCGAGATTTTGTTACTCGTTGTAGAGCCCGAGTTTATATATGCAGTCTCTCTCCACCCAACTTTTCCCGTGTCCCCCCCCCCTCCGCGAGGGCACTCCATTCCATTTCTATTACTATCAACACATTGTTGCGCAAAAAAGCGGGATTTCGAAGTTTTATGATGATGAAGAAGTTTGAGATGTCCGTACGATTTGGCGTTTAAAAACAACAGCAGGATTTTATTTATATAGAAGAGTGTTTTGTTGCACTGTAACTACACTACTTTTATATTTCAAGTATTAGTTTAAATCAATAGCTATGATATAATCTTGGTTTCATATCCCCTTTGCCCTTTGGCTAAATGGTCGGCACCCTACAACATCAACGTTTCGAGGGATTTAAGCGGGGTGTAAAGGACGGTGAGTTTGAGATTTGTTCCATTATTTTTCAAAAGAGATTTTTTATAAGAGATAAGAGATATGTTGGGTCAATGATAATAATAATAATAATAAAAATGGATCAACTTTATTAAAGTAAACAAAAAAAAAAAAAATACAGTGAAGGGGAATGTATGATGGTGGTAAAGAATGGTTATAAATAAAAAAGGGATGATGTTAGAGTAGGGAATTGTATGTTCATACTTTTTTACATGACTACATGGAAGGATCGGATGGATGTAAAACAAAGAATTAATAAAGATTTGTACATGATGGTGGTGAGATGGGTTGTATGTAAGAAGTATAAAGGGTAAGGACGTGTATGTATCAAGTGTAATACTATATATAAAGAGGAAGGCCAAGGCTTGACTTCATTGCCTATTGTGAATAAAGATGAGATGATGACCACTACATTCAAGTTGTGTTTTCAGTATTACCTAATGCATGCCATCGGAGAGGTTGATCAATAACTGTCCCATACAACGTTTTGTCCCCATATCATCCTTCAATGCTTGATGGAAGGTTGTGTCACGTAAAGGATCAGGTAAGCATTGTCGAAGGGCTTCACGTGCTCTACCAAACAAAAAGAGTTGGTGTCTATTGACGAATTTCACAATTCTAGTCCCTTACCTTGGATTATCAGAGAGTCGCAAGTAACAGCGAATGACATGTTTCAAGAGTCGCATCGCTTGTGTTTCAACCAATTGATTCACCATATTGTTCAACACTGTGGCCACCGCATAAAATCGTTCATACGTTTGACAAATATAATACTATAAAGAGAGAGAATGTTAGTTTTTCATCACACTGACTTTTTTTTTTTAATAGAAAAAACAACAACTTACAAGTCCGGTATCATCCAAGAGAATCTTTTGTAATATAAAAATGGCGACGGTTTTGGATAATTCACTACCAGTTTCCATGATCCTGAGGCAAAGAGGTATGATTTCGGTCGATAACAAAAAAGTAATCACTTCAGGATTATCGTTCTATATATATTTTAGAGAGAGATCAGAGAGAGAGTTCATCCATTCTATTTTGTTCTTACTTTCACCAAAGCACCAATCACACCGAGACTTGTCAATCGCAGGTATTCAAAAGGTCGAGTTTTGCTGGTGGTATTTAAGAATGGATACAAATACAATGGTATATGAGCTAGATTATAAGTTTTTTTTTTTTAAAAAAAAAGAGCTTAATGTCATTCCTACCCCTTTTAGTATATCTTACCATGCAAAAACAAAGTACGAGTTTCGTTGTGATTGGCCACACATTGAAGTAAAGCCAAAGCATTACACACCCGGTTAGATGCACCACCACTTAAAGTAGGAGGAGTCAACAATGGGTAAGCCGAGACGATTTCTTGAAGTAAGACAGACATCACACCTAATAACACATATAATAAATGAGTGAAAAAAAAAAAAATAAGATCCCACCGTCCTGTTATTACTTTACCATAGGAATACCATAGTACCAAAGCCAAATCATCGTATTGTTCTCGTTTCTTGCTGAGGTCCAAAAGAGCTTGTTCGCGGAAGGCAGGGTTCAATAGATCCAATACCAGCACGTATATCTTTTCTTCATCCATTGGACCCATCTTTTGCTGTTGTCCTTCATGTTGTTGTTGTTGTTGAAGTAAAGGAAAGTTGGTATTGTTGATAGGAGTGGAACCTATAGGAGTGTTATTACCCATCAAGGCCGCATAAGCAGCAAAAGAGTCAGCCGTTCGACTAGTGACAGGTGTACGAGGAAGACCAGGATGAAGTGGTGGATTGGTGCCTCCAAAGTGTTGTGGAGTTATCGAGTTGATGTTACCCGAACCACCACCAGACTGCAATACCGCTGCTAATGGGTTATTGGTAGTAGGACCGGATAACGGCGATGGTTGAAAGTATTGGTGAAGTTGAGAGTTGGAATGCATGAAGAAAAGATGGAAGGACAAGGAAGTTTGTAAAAAGATGGAATAAAAGAAAAAAGGAAGAACGTGAATGAGTGAGAGGAATCAAGTGGTGGACAAATGGTATAATAGAAGTAAAATAAAATAAAAAAACGTAAGAGGGAAAGAGAAAGAGAGAGAGAGAGAGAAATAAAAAAAAAAAAAGGAGGCCAGACCTCCGACATTTTTATTGGTGTGACTGAGTCAAGATTACACTAAGATAATATGAGGGGGGGGGGAAGAGGCATTTTTTTTTCTTTAATCTCGTTTATGCTGAAGTCGCTGTACCGCATCTTCCACTTCGTCTTCCAATCTGTGTTTCGCTTGTTTCCTATCCTGTTCCTTGGCACCCAATTTTTCACTCGTATCAAGAATAGCGTCTTCCACTCGATCCACTCCTTCTGCTATTTTTTCTTCTCCCACTTTTTTCCATTCCTCAGCTCGTGTCTTTACACTGTCCAACTTGGTATCCTTCTCACGCTGGAGTTGTTCACTCAAGTGATGGGTCTGTTCGTCCATGAAATCGAGATTACTCGCTTTGGATTGGATATCGGATTTTAAATTCTCGGCGGTTTGATTCACCGCCGCTTGGACTTTATCACCTAGGTCTTTCATGCTAGATGATGTTTGCACGGCTTCCTTGAGATCATGAATCGTTTGTTGTCCTATTTTGGTCTCACCAGCTTTCATCACCGTCTCTTTGGCTTGTTCAATGATGCTTTTTCGCTGTGTGGGGGGGGGAAAGTCATTAGATTAAATAAGATCTTTCTCCTTCCCTTTTTACCTGGATCGATGATGTATGCAATAAACAAGTCGAGACTCGAGCAAGAGAATTGATATGCTGTTGGCGCATGAGTAGAGTTATAGATTTGGTTTTCGTGATATTCATCATTTAGGAAAATAATGGCGTGGTGAAAAAGAAAAGTAAAGTGTGGGGAAAAAGAAAAAAAAATCAAGTTGGTTTCTTATGTGTGTCTCGTTCAAATGAACAAGGCGACAAGTGTTGGGCAGGTTCCACCATAGCAAGCATGGATGAAACCATCATTGGGTTTCACACATCAACTGAACAGAACTGGACTTTTTTTTTTTTTTTTTGAAGACGCCCTCAATGTTTAAATCCCGAATATCGACAAAACCATTTTCCTGCCCCACCCCTTTTTTTCCAATTCTCTTTCCTCCACCTATTTTTTATATATACAACTACCATGGACGATACCGTTGCACCACATAAAGCAACACCTGATGCAACAACTAAATATGACCAGGTCACATACAGAGATCTTGTTATCTTTGAAGAACGACTTCGTGGTAATATGACTCGATTACGGAAAAGAAAAAGGAAATTCGAAGGTAATTCTATAGTACAAGGGCAAAATGGAAAAAAGGAAACAAAACTCACATTGATGTTGATACTCATGAATAATAGCACTCTTATGTTGTTTACTGGCATTGCTTGGCTACTTTTTTTATGCGGTGTTTGTGGATCCTAGCAAGGTAATGAAAAAAATAAAAATAAGAAAAGACTATTGAAGCATCATCTCACTCTGTATTCGGAACATGTAGACATTTACGAATCATTTACTTAATACAATGACATTACTGGTGGTAGCAGGTAGTTTGGTATTCTTTTATAGGTCAGGCATGTACTCTGAAAAAATCATGTATGCCGCTCAGTAAGTAATAAACACAACATACACCCGGATACAGGGTACTAACTCCATTTTTTTTTTCCTTCGACTAGATTCGTTCCTCACTGTAATCGAGCGTTATCCTCCTTTAACCTACAATTCACTCGACATGGTGATTCTGGCGAACTTGATTTTTACCCAACCATACCAAAACAACTACAAGATGGATTTGACCGGTATCGAAAACAATACCATGCACGTAAAAAGGCACGACAACAATCCAACAAGACAAAGTCAAACTAGTAGTAGTATATATTGTTGTAAATAGTCTTTTTTTTTTTTTTATTGTAATAAACTTTTTATTAATTGATTAAACATAATGTCAAATGATACTATACTGTGTGTCGGAGGGGGGGAATAGGGTGTGGGGGGGGGGCTAGTTATTTAAAAGTCGGTGACTCTGCCACCAAAACTCCAGTCATTGTGTTTGGTGGGTTCGTTTTTTGGACCATTGACTTCACCTGTCTTGGGATTCACATCACCTTGGAATTCAGGTTTCAAAGGTTGTCGAGCATCGGCATGAAGTCCATCTTGATCTTGGGCATCTTTTTGTTGTTTCTGTCGAATAAGATTGAGCATTTCTTTTTGTTGTTTCTTGTTGCCTAGGGGAATGGGCCCGGAGCGATTCAATGTGGTATAGGTTCGTCGTAACATGAAAGGTCGGTGGAAAGATGGCAAAAAAAAAAAAAAAAAATAACCCTGTCGTTTTTATTCGTACTGTTTCAATCCCCGAACGGGAAGAACTTTTTTGAACAAGGGGGATCCTCCGCTTTTTTCTTGAGATGGTATAAAGATCAAATGACTCTACTTTTTTTCCCCTTTCCTTATAACTTGTTGATATTTAGCAAGAAGGAAGTGATTGTGTCCTTTCAATAGAACCAATCATAGGTTTGCGATTCAATTTACTTGCTACAAGGGATCAAACATCGACGCCATGCGCGGAGTATAAAATTAATTTTGGATTCCCGCAATTCATGCAAAACTAAAGGACGCAAAGAGTAAATAGAAGTAAGTTACTTTTTGGTTTTTATTATTATAAAAAATTAAGGTGCAAATAGCACATAACATAATACGTACATAACAGGAATCATCATAGTTATATAAAAAAAAAAAGAGAAAAAGCAAATAAAGTCTATATCTAATAAAGAGACTAACAGTATATAAAGAGAGATGGGTTGGTATATGTATATGTGGCATAATTCAGGCTTTGCTGTCTAGTGGGCGATGGTCCGATGCAATACTGTGTGTGCTTCCATTCTGCTGATAAGGGTAATGGCTCGTCATGAATTGTTTCAAAGAGTTTGAGCCAAAGAGATCCGCTTGATCCTTGCCAGTAGATCCAATGGTATGTAGTGATAAACTGCTGTTAAGTGTATTGTGTTCGTACATGTTTCTTGAGATGGAAGAAGAAAGGGAAGGACGGGTTGAGGTTTGTTCTAAGGAGGCGAAGGTTAATAGACGGGGTAGTCGACCGATGCCACCATGTGTTGTATAGAGTTGCTGGCCTTGTACAAGCTGAAGGAATTGTTGTTCATTAAAGTATTTTAACGCAGCCCATGATGGATTTAGAAATGCAAATGCCTTTTTAAGTCCACCCAGTTTCTCTAGTTAACACAAAATGATGATTTAGTATATATATAAACAAGATCCGATCTTTACTTACGTTTCCCTATTCCACCATGAGAAGCAATACCATGCAATGGTTTTCTAGGAGCAGCCAAAGTACCTTTTGTGCCTTGTTTGAGAGGTTCTTTGCCCTTGACCATTCGACAAATGTTTCTTGCAATACATACTCCAGAGATAGTGGCGGCATACCCTGTTTTTTCTTCAATGACATTGGTCACGTCGCCACCGGCAAAAATATGTTGGAATTCCCAATGATCGACTTGAAGTGTAGGTTTGACTTGAATCCGCCCCCAGGTATCAACACACACACTGAGAGAGAGTGAGGTTGAGAAGAGACTGCTGTTGGGTGAGGTGCCAGTGGTTAAGAAGACTTTGTCAAAGCCTTGGTAGAGTTTTCCGCTGGATCCAATGTAGACATTGTTGGTTGTAGCCACATCAAAATCGATGATGCGTTCGTTACAAATGACAGTGACACCCATGTTGGTAAGGTATTTGATGGCTCTTTGTTGTTGTTCATAGCCACTTCGACAGACGAGGGATGAGTTTGATTCCACAATAGTCACCTTCTTGCGTGTGTATGGGCCAGGAAAGCATGTTTGAGAGATTTCACTACATTAAAACGAAGTAAGTATCACATGAAAGAGAAAAGAGAGAGAGAGAGAAAGATTGTTTTACCTTGCAAGTTCACAACCCACCAGACCACCACCAATGATGAGAATTGTCTCTGCGGTCAAAAGTTCCGAGTATGCTTCTTCCAAACCATTTAAACGATAGAGATCAGAGATGTCATTGGACTTTAATTGAGAGCTATAAGAGCTACCAGTGGCCATAACCAAGTAATCAAAGGAGATCTAATAAAATAAAATAAAAAGATGATGATGGTGATGATGATGAGTTATCCATTCTGTTATTATATATAAAGTAATACTACTTACATGTTCATTGTTGACAAGGACAGATTTGGCATCTTCACTGATTTCGTCAGCATGACCAATAATCACCTTACCATTGCGGACATAAGAGTCATGTTGTACACGTAAAGAGGTAGATTGATGAGGGTTAACGAGTTTCTTGACTATACCCGGTGTATATTCAAAAGCAGCTAAGAGATAACATAAAAAAATCAGTATAGTCATTCATAAAAGTTTCATCATTTATCTACTTACATTTAGTATCAATCAAAGTGACATGGAAAATAGGCATGGCATCCAAAATAGAAGCAACACTGAATCCCTATTAAAAGAAGATGAAGTTAGATAGTGTACAACGTTATGTCATCGTAAATAGCGCACTTACCACGAAACCCCCTCCAATAATACAAACATGGATCTGTTTCTTGTCATGGTAAATAGTACTATTATGTAAAATCAAAAAAAAGTGACATGATATTAGTATAATTGTGTTACATAGGATTCTACAACTTACTTTGCCCCTTCCAAGGACGTGGATTGTTGTTGAGTGTCAATGAATTCTGACAATTTCCATTGCTATCATTACCCAATAAAGTAGTTAGGTTCATCATCACATTAGTATCATTTTCATTATACTATGTATCTTACCAATATAGCCAATACTTCAGTTTCAGTATCTTTAAGTGTATCCAGTGCTTCTTCCCGATTGACAATAGACCATCTTAGGGATTCCATTCTTCTTTTCACTTGGTCTTGAGTTGAGATATTGAGTTCCATTGGTGCCCCTACCATAATGAAGGTTTTGTAGATTCTAAGAGAGAAGATTAGTCACATTACTATTCCTCTTTTTTCTTTATATGTATATTTACCTATACAGAGCGTCTTCTACATAACGTTGGGTTTCTTCATGGCGTAGTTGTGACATTGCTTCAATAAACAAGAGGTTTTCATGACACCATGTTCGACCCAGAAAGTGTTCAAAATCTTTCAAGAGTTTGGGATCGGTCAAGACACGTTGTAATACAAAGGAAATGGCAGGGGTTGTTGATTGTTGGAAAGAAGGTACCATCGAGTGATTTGTATAGATGAGACCTAGTGTTTGATAGAATATAAAAAATACGGATAAAAAAAAAAAAAAAAAAAAAAAGAAGAAAGGGAAAGTTTTATTTTTGAGCCCCAGTGGCATGACATTCTTTTAAACCAATCGGATTGCTCTATTTTTCACCGCCCGGCCAATGCAGTTTTCAAATCCCGTTTTTCCAAGGAACCAGATCATGGGGGAACGAGAAAAAACGTGGATCGAGGATATTGCATGGCATAAACTAGAATCATCCAGTTTAGGAAATGTAACATGTCAAAAGTTGATCCGATCGGTCATCCTATTCTTTGTCATCAGCGGCAGATGATGGTAAAAAGGAACAGACGCGATCGATCTTGTAAGAGCGGACATGCTTAAAAAAAAAAACGTATGATATTTGGTTACCTTTAAGCATTTCAATCTCCCAACATGTCGAAACATATTAAGAGGATCTTTATATGGGATAAACAGAGAGATATAAATAAAGATACAAGATGACTGTGGTTTTTTATTATGATAATAAGACTAAGATTGAGTAAATAAAGGAGGAGAGGGGATGAGGGTAAGTGAGTGGACATATCGTCTTCTAATCTAGTAACTATAAAAAAAAAAAAAGAGAGAGAGAGAGAGAGAATGGTTGTTGTTGCCAACGACATCTAATAATAATAATAATATAATCTATGTACATTGCATTCCGATGTTATCTACCAAACAGGTCGAGAGTCATGCTTGGCCATATCGATGATTCTCCAACCAGCCGTTACAGGGTTTTGAAGGTCTTCGGGTTCCTTGGTGAAGACACAAGCATAAGTCACTTGTTCGATTTGATCCTATTATAAAAGTGTTTACATAATAAAGTCAGTTGATTATGATGATCATGATCAAAACTCTTTTTTTTTATTACCTCTTTGCCATAAACCACTTCGCCAGATTTTGCATTTCGGAAAACGATGATTTCTTGAGTTCGGAAGGACAAGACCAAAACTGGGACATCGTTTTCTAAAATTTTAGCAGCAACCAACTATAAATAGGTGTTAGAGTAGTCATCAGATGAGTGTCCTTTTTGTTTTTACCAGTCTGTACTTACATCGACATCCCGTAAATCTTGAATCTTGCAGTCACTGATCAATCCTTGTTGCATCTGGGCTTGAATGACGGCTGTCAACACATTATAAGTCTATATAATAAAAATAAAAAAAATGTTATGAGTTCATCATCACTTTTTGGTTTTCTCTTCTTTTCTTTTTTCTCTCCTTACCGCTTCAGAGCACCATACTTTCAAGGTTTCAACATCACCCTTCAAGTAGGCCTCCATCACTTCAGGTACAATGAATCCACGAGCTTCCTTCATGAATTCATCCATGTTGAATGAGGGATCAATTTGTTGGAAGGCACGGATGGTAAGAGCTTGATCAGATTCTTCAAAGATAGATCCTATTTAGTTAAAGAAAGAGAGAAAGGTTAGTGACAGTCCCATAATGTTATTAATAAAACTTACCAAAAGTTTCTGATACACGATCAGTGAATGCACGGGTATATGACACAAAGACATTATCTGAATCTTCATAGTTTTTTCTAGCCCGGAAGATACCTATTAACAATAAAATAATTGGATTAATACACAACTATACGATAGTTTCATTATTATATTTAATCTAGTTTACCTTGCATAATAGGACTATCTTCCTTGAATTTATTCCAGCTTTCTTTCCATTTAGAGTCCTTGTGCAAGACCATACCAGCCCCAGCATCAGGATTTTCCGTCACCACCTTTCGTCCGTCTTTGCTTGCCGCGTCCTTTCCTTCCGCGCGCATCTTTCGTCGAGTTTCCTTGTCGATAAATCCAGAGTATCGACCTGATTCGTCCTTGGTTACGGTTCGGAAGGATTCGCTGATCTTGCCGGCCACAGCACTGTTCTTGAGTGGTTCCGCTTGTTTGTTGATGTTTTCCGCTGCTTCCTTGATTCGTTTGCTTGATTCTTTGGCGAATTCCGTTTCAGACGCTTTTTTCCACGATTCATTCACCGTTTGTCCAACTTTGCCAGCAGTTTCCGTCAATTTTTCTGTAGCTTGTTTCAATCGTTCTTGTGAGGCGCTTTGTTGCATCTATGTAGAGGATGGATAAGTGGATAAGAAGACCCTTCTTTTTTCTTTTTAATAGTTACCTTGGCTTTTTCAAACATTTCTTTGGCTCGTTTTAATGCTTCGCTATCGGCAAATTTACCGGATTCATCCTGTAATGACTTGACACCTTGTTGTACTTCTTTGTTCTTGTTCAGTTGATCCTTGATAGTGTCCATGAATACCCTGAGAGGAGAGCTATAATGACGCACAGCTGTCACTTGGTGGGCAGGTGAGTGACGAAGACCAGTACGGGTGGCAGATGTCAAAAGAAGACGGTAACCAGACATAATTGTTAAATGGGGAAGAAGAATTAATGAAGAAAAAAAAAAGCGGGAAGAGAAAGACAGGGGGGGGCAAGGGAGACGGAAAAAAAAAAGTTAAGGGGATTTTGGTTGTGGCTTGACTATCTTCACTGTCGGGATTTCAATTATATTATCCATGGGGCATTGACAGGGTCTTGTATTAGTTAATACCAACACCTACTAGATCATATTACATTCATTGATGCTTTTATTATTATTACTAATAGTGATATATACATAAAAGTAAAAGACTATACTATACTAGAGGGACACTAATGAAATAATTTAATAAATGAGAAGTATTAGGATCAGTAAGGTTATTCAGTCGATTGGCCCAGTGTGATTGGAGAAGGGCCAGAGCAAGACAGATGATGATGGTTGTTGAGCCGCATTGTATAAGATGAATACTGATCATGCCGGATTACCGATCATCTGTTGGTGGAGTCGTCGAGTCACCCATGTCATTTGTTGAATTGAGATCAATCCTACACATAAAGCACGGACCCTTCCCAGTAAAAACAGTGTTGACCCTGCTCCTTACTATAAAAGACAAAGGTCCGTTGGATTCTTGTCTTAGGCGACATGCCAAGGGTAAAAAGTATATATGCAATTACCTTGATGTTGATCGATAAGTAAAATACAATGGTTAGTCATCAATTCTTGTTTTCTTTACAGCCTTGTTTTTTTTTTTTTTTTTGTTAGTTACCTAATAGTAAGATCCACATCCATTTTGTTTTACTGGTTCAAAGCTAGATCCCTTTTCAATAGGAAGTCGTGGTCGAATCGTTAAAGTCCGGTAAGGCTTTGCGTTCTGTTGATAGTGACATTGTAAATAGATTCAGCAGCAGCAGTTTCTTCAAGGTACTTGGTTTATTTGGTTGACACAAGCCCGAGTATCTATGATTGGTAAGGCAGGAGAGTATTAGTATTATAAACAGATATGTTTTACCTCTCTATACTTACGTTCATTAAGGAGGGGGTAGCTCCATTCAGAGCGGCAACATTTAAAAGTAAAAGAAGAAATTGAAGGACTCCTCCATTTTTGGATGGGATGATTTTTCCGCTCAAGACATTTTCAAATCCCGCTTTCGACTAAGGTGGTCTGACCGCATAAATCAAATGAAAAAGGTGCTTAAAATCCATTATTCGATTAAAAAAAAAAGGAGACTCTATGAGGAAGAAAAAGTTCATAAAGTAGAAAAAGTAATGAAATGAAATAATAATAATAATAACTTCAATAGATTGACACGTTGTGACCAGAAAAAAGGAAATCTGCAAGTGTCAAAAGTATGACGATCAGATGGTTGATGTTGTTGTTTTTCATTCCAAAGGGAGTGTAAATAGACCCAATAATACCTAAATGGATAAACTCCCTTGTGATTTCACTAGAGCTTAATTAAAATGTCCAAGAAATGTTAAGGGGCCCCCTTTTTTGGAGATCGACCCGCTTTATAAATAGCCCGTTTTCAGTTTTCTACTTTTTTTCTGTATCCCATCGACTTTATAAAATGAATACCTCTAGTAAGTGGTTAACAACAAGTGTATATAGGACGAAAACTGAATTTCCCTTTACTAGTTTTGAATTTGACAGATGTTATCTATCCGATTAGACCACCCACCACACCTACCAAAGAGGGATCTACTTATTCATTATTTGGTCAGGATGTAGTCTGTAGTCAATGCAAATCAACAGACTCACTTTCTAATGTCGTATGCAAACAACATTATCTGTGCTCATCATGTTTGCTGCACTCTTCTTACCAAGTTTGCTCCTTTTGTCCTCCTCAGGTACACTTATTTTCTGCATGAAATTCGATCTTTCCTTTTTTTGATATCCCGATTTCGGGGAATCAAAAAATAAAAAGGCAGCAGACTTTTTTTTTTTTTTTCATTTTTATCTCATCCCATCTCTTTCTTTAGTTCCTTCACTCTCAACAATGGAATGCCACTCAGCACTTCCCATGTGTCAAACTTACCAACGTAAGTTTTGAAAGAAAAAAAAATAAAAATAGTCTACTTACTGTTAACTTACCTTCTTTTCTATTGTAGATTCCTTGGGATGCTTCACAAAATGACATTCGTGTCTTTTTTGGGAATCTTCATATACCTTCCATATCAATCTATGCTCAAAGCATTCACGTAAGTTCTCTCTATCCTTGTAGGTGTTGTGTACTAATACTTTTTTATATATATAAAAAAATGGCGTTGTAGATATTAATGGATCGAACAACAGGCAAAACAATGTCGGATGCATATGTGGAATTGGCGACGATGGAGGATCTTCAGTGTGCGATTGAAACCAAGAACCAAAGAACTCTTAAAGGTCGTATAGTATCTGTCAAAGCATGTAGTCAAGATGAACTTTTGAATGCGGTGTTTCCAAAATGGCGGGGCACTTTTAGTGGCATGGCGGCGATTCCTCCTGATACCAAAGTGGTGCAATCAATGTCAACAGCGGTAGGTGGTGGTGGGTCGACTTGTCCTCCTTTTATTACTCGTGAAGAAATCAACTCGTTATTGGTGGTTTGCAAAAACTACAAGGTAAAATAAGAGGGAGAGAGGGAGGTGAACATGTAACTGATACAACCTTTTTGTAATAGTTACATTTCTCTAGGAAATGCGCTGAACGACCCTTTGAAAATATTATTAGTATTATAACAAAGTATCCTTGGCATCAAGCTCATCTTATCACAACTATGCATCGGGATCATGTCTATGAAATGCTTAAACTAGCTATTGGTAAGTGGTTGATATCATTATATGAATCAACATGTATACTCACTCTCTCTCTCTCTCTCTCTTTGTAATTATTTAGAATCATTGATGAATCATCTCAGCAAGGACTATGTGCAAATCGAACCGAGCTTGTTGAATCGTTTGGTTCGTGCAGGTTTATTGTGTCCAGCCTTTACTGAACCACAAAAAGTGGTACTATTACAAGTTACAAGGATGAACTGCCCAATGGATCTGACTTACTTGTTTATGAAACATGAATTCGTATCACCCACCTCGGATCCTGTCTTTTATCATTCACCTTTATCCTCTCGGCATTCTTTTTACGATGATCCACCTACATATAACAACAAGAGATCGTATACTAGATCGCCTGCTCCACTATCGAATAGAAACAACAATCAGTCATTGATATCACCTATCACACCTACACAATCTTCTATCGGTACACCTTATCACAAACCAAGTTTATCACCATGGGCACGCTCTTACTCGCCATTGGAAGAAAAAGATGGCCATCCTACCACTTGGTCCACACCTCAAAATGCTGTAGTTGTCAAACCCTCTAGTAATAGTATCATGACCATTTAAGGTCTTTCCCCTCCTTAATGTCTGGTTAATTTGTTTTTTGTATCCAACCTACCCCCTTTGTATACGTCGTATAGCATTCTACTCTATTTTAATCTAATAAAAAACACATTCTTTACACACATAAAAGCTGTCCCTATCAATGCATAATCACCCCTACGTAAAGTCAGTGGCATCCGTTGTATATAAAATAACCCACATGCATACAAGTCCATAAAACAAAAGAATAAATAAATACTTTATTGGTTACAATATGACTATACTAAATACAGATCTAATCTAAATGTAATAACCAGGCAAGATGTATTCCAATTTAGCCACGGTGTCCGAGTTACGCTTTTCCTTGGCGGTCATCCCTGAGAATTTCATGGATCCTTTCAAATTTGGCACCAAAGGACCTTGACGCACCAATTGATCCAATTCTGGCAAGACGGCATTCAACAATTTACGAGCATTCGCCGAGTTGTTCACCATGTTTTGCATCACCGTTTCCACCGTCACGGCTTCTTCTTCCACCCGCCAGCAATCGTAATCGGTGGACATGCATACCATTTGGTAAGCGATTTCGGCTTCACGGGCCAGCTTGGCTTCGGGCAACGCTGACATGTTGATGATATCTGCACCCCAGGCGCGGTACATGTGAGATTCAGCACGGGTCGAGAATTGAGGTCCTTCCATACACACCGCTGTCTTGTGTTGATGAATCTTGGCACCATGGTCCATCACATCGCGATGCTTGTAGACGAGATCTGCTAACCCCTTGTGGAAGGGATCGGCGAAACCGGCGTGAGCAACGAGTCCTTGTCCAAAGAAGGTGGAGGGGCGCAAGCCACGGGTACGGTCAATGAGTTGATCGGGGAGCACAAAGTCGCAGGGAGGAATGTCTTCACGCAGAGATCCCACAGCTGAGAAGGCCAATATGGCTTCCACACCGAGATGCTTCAGGGCAGCAATGTTCGCACGCACAGGGACTTCGGTGGGTGTCAAGTAATGACCACGACCATGACGAGCCAAGAACGCAATTTTGTCGCCACTAGGTAACTTGCTGATGATAATTTTGTCGCTAGGAAAACCCCAAGGCTATTAAACAGGATGAAGGGGAGAGAGAAAGGTGAGATTGATAAGGACCTTTTTTTTTTTAAGTATGCGTTGACTTACAGTTTCAGGGTTGACTTCTTCAACCACTTCGAGGTTTTCCAAGTTGTAAAGACCTGAACCACCGATAACAGCAATCTTGACGTCGTGCTTGATAGTCATAATGTGAGAGGGAATTACAAAAAGTAAAGGAGGAGTAAAATAAAATAAGAGTAAATACTGTAAACATTGATCGAAAAAAAAAAAAAGAGATCTCCGCTGCCCAATCAAAATCAAGCTGCAGATAGTTTATTTTGTCGTACAGAAAAGGTGTCATGTATGATGAAGATAACTAGAGTAATTAAAATAAAATAAAAAGGTGTATATATAATATAGGTAAAAGATAAATGGCATAAAATAAGGAATCATATAATTATCAAGTAAAAAGACTAGGTAGTAGTTGTTTTCCTGATACGGATGTATGAGTCAAGTTCCAATTCCAAGCAATGCTGTACCGTCTTGAAGACTCGAGAAGAGAATCGACTTGTTGCTTGACTTTTTTCCATTTTGATCCCGAATCGACCATGGGCCCATCGAGCTTGATACACCATGACACTGAATACCAATGGCCCTGTTTCATCGGCTTGTTGGCGGCGTTTTATAAACTTTGTCCAATCGGGATAATCGCATTGACAATTGTATTTGAATGGTACCATTTCAGCATTCACCTTGACATTCATCCCATCCAATACATGACGGAGATCGATCATCATTTGTTGAGCAGAATCATCACGGAAGAGAGTTCCTCGGCCGAAATGGAATTTAGTCGTTGGATGGTGGCCGAATTGTCGATCTACCAAAGAATCAGGTTATTATTGCCCTCCTTTTGAATCATTATCATCCCCCATTTTTACCTTTGTTACTTTCGGATAATCTAGTGGGTTCACCATGATCTGTCAATGTCGATTGATCCATACAAGAAGGTGCATGGTTGTCTTCTTGTCGAATAAGAGACAAAGGCCGACGATTGTGTTGATAAGGTTTGGATCCCGCGGTTGCAGTTGTAGAAGACGACGAAGAAGAAAAGGACGAGGATACTTTACTATCATCAATAGGCGCGCTATGAGGATCAGACTGAAGCCATTGTTGTTTCTTGTGTGATGACGATGAAGTAGGTGAAGGCTGGTTCGAGTCCAAGTCAGATGTAGTGGTGATAATTGTACTGGTGCGCTTGTTGGTGAGTTTCAAATCAGTAAACATCAAAGGTCGATTAGGAAGCATGGAACCGAGGATCTTGACTGCTCCCTTACTCTTTTCGCGAATACTGTTGGTTCGTTCGACGACTGATTTAGTGATTTGACGCACACTGCTGGATCGACCGAGGCGACTACTGATGGAGAGTTTACGTTGATGACGGGGTGCTATATCGGAATCGAGGTGGACTGGTTCATTATTGGCTTCTGATTGTCGCGCTACATCCGTCTTCCGTCGTATCAGAGTTGTGCTGCTTGAATTACTTTTCACGGGCGGTACCACTGTTTTGGATCTTGGTGCCACTGTACTTGTTGATCGACTGAGTCCACCAGCAGAATGATAAAGAGGTTTGCTTTCCACCATATCCAATTGTCGTCGGGTATTGTATTCCTTTCGCTCCTTGACCAAATAATAGATGGAGAGTAAGGGATCATACATGGCCGGTAATGATAAAGGATCATCATCAGTTTGAATGGCTTTCTTGTTAGTCGGAGTAATACTTCGTCGCCAGCGTGGTATGGGTATCTGATGTTGTCGTTGCCATTCTAGTT
The DNA here is from genome assembly GCA_025330725.1 of Chlamydoabsidia padenii. Classification (NCBI taxonomy): domain Eukaryota; kingdom Fungi; phylum Mucoromycota; class Mucoromycetes; order Mucorales; family Cunninghamellaceae; genus Chlamydoabsidia; species Chlamydoabsidia padenii. The sequence goes on along the minus strand of JAIWND010000021.1, from coordinate 181,159 downwards.
GCTGGTTTTGTTCAATCTTGCTGACTGCTTGCTTGTATTCGGGTGTTTTTATTAGTCTGTCCAATTTCGATTTGATCAACTTTTCGTCACCCAAGCCAAATCCGTGCATTCCTTTGACGATATCCATATCCACTTTTTCCAATACTTGCCGTTGAGGAATATTGCTGTGTATTGCTTCTTCATATCCTTTTTTCATCCAAGGGTGGTTTATCACTGCTGTCAAGGTTAATCGCTTCCGAGGATCGACGACGAGAATCTTGGATAATAGATCAACACAATCTGTCGGTCAAAGGGTGAGTGAGTGAGTGTTTCTTATATATTTCATTCCCCGCTTGCACGTTGTTATGTTACCTTTACTAAGATGTTCAGGGTATTCATCCACAATGCCAGACTTGATTTTAGCATGAAGTGCCGGTAAACTGGTATCATCAAATGGGACCCGACCACACACCAAGACATAGAGGACCACACCAAAACTCCATACATCGACTTCAGGACCAGTATATTGCCGAGCCTTGAGTAATTCAGGAGCAGCAAAGTAAAGAGAGCCACAAAAAGTAGACAATAGTTTGGATGGAGAGTAGATGTTGGATAAGCCAAAGTCAATGATCTTTATATTTTCATCCCGAGTGATCAAAATGTTTTCGATTTTTAAATCTATATATTCCACCATCCATGATATTTATTAAAAAAGGAAGTGAGTTATTATGTATTTTTACTAATTCTATTTATTCTCGTGACCCATTACCTCTGTGGACAATAGAATTTCTGTGACAGTAATCTAAATAAAGTCAGTCAGCCCGTCAGTCAGTATTAATGCAGTCAAGCCCCATTTTACATGCATATACATTACCTAAAGCACTAGCGATTTGCCTTGCAAACTTTCTTGCTTGCTTTTCCCGTAGTTTGCCATGTCGAATGATATAATCCAAGAGTTGTCCACCATCCACATATTCCAGAAACATATAATAATAGTCCCCTTCACTGATCCAATCCACCAATTTGCATATATTCGGATGTCGGAGAAGATACATGATGGCCAATTCACGGACAGTGCGTTGTTCCCGTTCCTGAGGTGTATCTTTTGGATCCTTTGGTTTTTCAGTGGTCACCGGAATAGACGCCAAATCCACCTTGGGCATGATTTTCACAGCATACTAAAAAAGAAAAGAAAAAAAGAGTGTGTGAGTAATCCTATTAATAAACTAGACTACATTAAGCCTATTTACCTTTTGTTGATCACGATCTGTCAAACATTCCGCCAATTTGACTTTACCCATACTACCTTGACCAATTGTTTTACGATAGATCACATAGTTTTGTATCTTCACTTGTTGTTTTCTTGATTCAGACGATCGGCGTTGTATTTGTGGACGATGGTTATTGTCACCTGTCTGAGAGTAATTTGTGTGACCATTGGCTTTACTGATATTACTAGCTTTGCGATGAAGTGAGTTGGATCGTCGTGAGGATGGTGAATGACGATGTATCTTGTTAGGTTCCTCTTGAGGAGCCAGTGTTGATGGTAAAGAAGACGCCAGGGTATCTTGCTGATCTAGTTGCTTCTTCCGAGTGCTATGTTGTAAAACATTAGTTGGTAAAGGAGTCAAGGATGGTGAAGAAGGAGAAGTAGATTGATTCGTTCCTGTGGCCATGGTGAGTAAAAGTGGCCTTGTGGGTAAGTGCCGGTTTTAATCCTTGTTGCGTTGATGATTAGAGAGAGAAGAAGAAGAAGAGTTGATCTAGAGACAAATACAGTAACTATTAAGTTTGTTGTAAAGTCAAACAAATAGGTAAAAGTAGACAAAGAGTAAACGATGAGAAAGAAAGGGGATAAAGAAGAAAGGAAATCAAATTGTAAAAAGAAAAAAAAGAAAAAAAGAAAAAAAAAAAGATAAAAATAATGACGGGGTTTGAAAATGTCACTTGAAATCCCGCGGGAACAGCAAGGTGTAACCATCATCAAAAGACCCAATGACACAACCCCGCCTATGAAAGAGTTGAGATCAAATGACATGTAATAAAAAGACCAAGTAAACAAAACATAAAGAGTGTGATTTACCATATAAAGATGGAATAGAAGGAAATGTGCTTATTTTATTATTATTAAAGACGAATAACTATTTCCTATTAGCTAATGTTCCAGCCCTAGACTTGTCATTGATATCATCCACAATGTATTTCCAAAAGGTAATGTTTCTATCCGGGTAATGTGTCTTGATGTAGCGTAAAACAAAGGGACAGGAGGGTATCACTAGAAGATTGGATTGTTTGACCCATTCAAACGCACATTGGACTAACAGATCACCGATGCCCAAATGTCGCCAGTTCGGTGGCACCTCCTAACAGGAATTACAAAAGAAGTGTCAGTTCGTTTTTTTTTTTTTTATGCCTATTTCTTTGTTGTTGTAACTTGCTGTATGATAGAATTCCACCAACGTATCAAATCTTGTAGGAAGATAACATAATGCGGCTAAAAAAAAAAAAAAAGGAGATCAGTATCATCGTATCCATGGTTACCATATCCCCTTTTCCTTTACCTATATTCCCTTTTGATCCCAAGTATATCTTGAACATGTAGTGTTCTTGATCATGTATGACTTGAGATGGATCAAACTTGAGCGGAGTTGAAGATGGTTCAGTTGATGCATTGGATGTGCCTATATCGAGATCAGGTTCACTTTTCTTGTTGCTGTCGTTTCCTTGTCGAGTATTTTCAGCAAGTTCTTTTAATAAAGGGCGTTTCCTACTATTACTGCTGGTGCTTTTCGATGGTTGGGGATGTTGTTGTTGTGCTGCATTAGTGGTTGCTGCTTTTGATGATATAGAAGGAGTGGGTGGGGGTGGGGGTACTACTGTTGTCTTTTTCTTTATAGGTGGCTGGGTTTGCTGTTGTTGGTTAGAAGATGATATAGACCTTGTCCTTCTTGATGACGGTGCTGCTGGAGGTGGTGTCATTGATGAGACCGAAGAATCCTTCTTGCTGGGTACCACCACCAGGTGCTGTTTTTTGTGAGTATTGTCTTCACAATGAGAATTGTCACCAGCTGTTGATTTCTTGCGTTTAGGTCGTCGTTGTGTTTCAGGAGTGGAAGAGGAGCGTTTCAGTTTCAAAAGCGGAATGATGAAGAGTAATGACAATAAGAGTAATGTATAAAGTATTTTGAAGTAATGGGGTGTATGATTTACAAGGGGGAAAAAAGAAACAGTTAAAAAGTTAAAAAGTTACAAAAAAAAATAAAAATAAAGAGTGAGATAGGGGGGGGGAACAATGAAACTTTTTGTATTTTTTATGGTCAAGGCCATTCAAAAAAAAAGGGGGGGAGGACAAGACAGCCATGCAATCCATGGAAAAGTCACGTTACTTTCTTTATTCCTGACATGCATAATGGAACACATTATCCATTTTCATTCAATAGTGTTATGTTATCTTGACGAACCAATGAATCAGGGTCTTTTCACTTGTGAATGTATTTCACATCCCGTTGTGTCTAAATTGAAATCCCGCTTTCAAATGGATGAAAAGAAAAGTGATATCTCCATTCTTTCTCTTTCTCTTTTTCATTAGGTCACAATATTACTATGGACTCTAACGACTTTCCTTCTTTACAACCAAACGACATGTCAGCAGATAAACCTTCTAATACAACATGGGCTGATATCGCCAAGGAATCACCAGACTCGACAAATCAACAACCACTCACTGATAACATTGATCAAAAGAATGACCATGGCAAAACAACAACACAGTTGAACAAGGACGCTCCAGGTAATAGAGTAAAGAAAAAGGAAACAATGAAACCACTTTTACTTACTAACGCATACGTTTTTTTTTTTCTTTTATCTTTTGACGACGGTGAAGAATTTGTACCAAACGGTCTTGCGAAAACATATGCTGATGCTACGTCTCACGCCGGCTTCCCGACTTTGGAAGAATCAGTATCGAAACAAGTACCCAATCGTCACGATCAATCTGATGTGCCTCCCTCAGGTAAAGCAAAAAGACAGATTTTGTTTTGATTTACTCACTCTGTTTTTTTATGTAGCACATTCTTCAGCAAACCCCAGTTTTGCTAAAGTAGCAGCCATGAAACCTCCCCCATCGGAACCACAATTAAAAGAACTAAAGAAGGATGATGAATCGCCGCAACCACCCTCTATCGATGATCAAGATGCCTTCCCTCCTATACAATCATCATCAACCGGAAAAAATAGTGAACCTGACCAATCATATGCAGGTTATCCTACTGGTAAGGAAATCAAAAGGAATGTGAAAAGAAATGTCTAATTTACTTGATATGTGTATTATTTTGTTTTACTATTGTTAGAACTATCTTTTGTACAAGTGACCAGTAAAGACCTCGATCAAGCTCCTCCCTCTGCCAAATCTCATGTGGATACACTACCTACTTTTAACGAAAATGATATAATAGCGGCTAACGCTCGTCATGAAACAAGAACAAAGGCACAATCGGATGGTAAGCTACCCTAGAAAACTGGAATCTTGGTTTTTAACCAATTCTTTTTTTTTCTATAATAGACACTCCCGAACAACAAGAAGACGAACCTAGGAAATATAAACACAAGTTTACATTATGGAATACAATCAAAGGTAAAGAAGAAAAAGAAAGGGGAGGGAAACATACTCACACATTGTTTTGACTACCAGTACTTCGTGCTAATGGATACTCATGGCTTATTTCACTCATCCTGGCTTTCCTATTACATATTCGATACTCACCATGCACCTCACCTTTTTCATTCCCTTTGGTTTACCGCTCGTTGACCGACATGGTGACTTTACCGATTTACACCAAAGCTTTACATGCTACACTACTACGACTTCCTATTCTTGCTGTATCCGATCAAGAATACTGTCGGGGACTTGGATTAAAAGATGGATTTCGGCTAGTGCGGAAACACGTGCGTTGGTGGCAATTCGGGCTTTGGTAAGGAAGACGTGGTTGTGATTTCATCGTTATCTAACATCCTTTTTTTTTTTTTTTTTTTGGATGATCTAGGACATCTCATTGGATACAGTGGTTGATTGCTTATATGGTACTCCATGATCCCTCGAGTCTTCGTGTCCCATACCCTGCATTACTGGCTCTCAAGAATGAATCTGGCGGTCGTTCTAAACAATCTTAGTTTATAGGCAATTCTTCCCTTTGGATTTCTCATCCCTTCACATAGTTCAGTTTAGTTTAGTTTATATATCATATTTTGTAATCAACATAATAAAAACCAACTATTTTACTTTTTTATGTCACTTTGTCTTTAATGTAATTCCGCGTCTAGAGAATGCAAAATTCATGCGAGCGGAGAAATCGGGATGTGAAATTGCAATGTGGTACAGTTGATTTGATTTGACGAGAGTTGGGATAAAGGCCTGTTTATATCATAGACAAAACAAAACATGACCAATAATATAAAAGAAAACATATGATAATGATGGCAATAGTCAACAAGACGATCAAATGTTTATTAGACTATATAACTAGATAATTACAGTACATACTAAATAATAAATCAAATACATCACCGCATTCGTCTCGATGATTGTTTTACTGGTCTTGATGTCATTCAGGTGATGAGGTATGCCTGGTTGATTGGTCACCCCGATAACGTTGCTGAGGCAAGGGTTTGAGCACATCATCGTCCTGTCGTTTTGGTAAACCTCGTTCGGCTCTGATTTCATCCCGTCTTCGTATCATTAAATAATCCTCCAAGATGACCGCATTCCGCCAGTTTGATTTCACCAAGGAGTCCAGGATATCACCAATAATAGGGACTAGTCCAACCTATAAAAGATACTTTTAGATTCATGTGTTTTATTTTTTATTCAAGTTACTTACCAAAAAGTCAATGAGTACATTTGTCAACATTGCAATTTGAATATGATTAGGTAAATCTGCTTGACGAGCGACATTGATGAGTTCCAGTCCTAGTAACAAACCAATGACATCACCTATAGCAGGTAGTAAGCCTAGATAAAAGAATACCAGTCATTTAGTTTCCACGTTCACATTACAAAAAGAAAAGTTTTTTTTTTTTTTTTACCTATCAAAAAGTCGAATCCAAAGCTAAAGTAGCAGCATTCCCATCCTTTGTCGAGGTACTGTGCACGCCATTTGACTGATCGAAGGACTTGACGATCACGTTCGTTGAGAATAATATCCGGTTGTAAATGGTGTTGTCGAGCTCCTTTCCACCAAGATCGACCCTTGTTCGCTTTGGCGAGTTCTTCTTGTTGTAGTGCTATAATTTCCGGATCGTTGACATATTTGAGTGTTGGATTCAATAGTTCGGCTGCTCGTCCCCTGGCATATTTCCTGGCTTTGCTTTCTATATATTTGGTAGCAAGACTTGTCATATTGTATTTAAAGTTGATAAAGAGAAGAAGAAGAAGAAAGAGAGTGAGAGTGAAACAATTATATCATACCGAATTTAAACCCCGTCCACCCCTCCACCCCATTACCATAAACTGAATAGTAAAAGCAAAAGTTGTTTTATTCATACCAAATCTAAGTGTATAGATATCCACCAGTTAACAAACCTATTCTAATTATAATAATCAGGTTTCTTGACATTAACACCATATTCCGTCAAAGCTGCTGATAGGTCTTCCATCGTTAACACCGTTTTACGATCCTATCATCACATTACCAACAATCGTTAGTCCTTGATCCAATTCCTTGATTTTTGGAGGAGGAGGGATACTTACCTTGCCCACTTTGCTTCGGTTTCCTGATTGTCGGACTTTACAGTATTGAAAGGCATCTTGACTAATATCCGATATGAATTTTTGAGCTGCCAATGCTAACAATCGTTTCCTACATAAAAGAATAATCAGTCGGACTGCATTTACATTGTTAAAAAAAACCCCTTTTATTACTTACACTCTAGTATCATCGCAATCTAAACCAGCCCTACTGAGGTAATAGTCCGTCACAGCATCAGGTATCTACAAAAAATCAAATAGAGTCAGACTGATAGAAGGGTACCCTGATAAGAAGTTTGGTACTTACAATAGGCGAGTAATTGTCCATCTTTGTGAGGAATTCGGCCAAGGTCTTTTCACGTTTGTCGATTTCAGGTAGCTTTGAAGCACGGTCTGCCAATGTTGCTTTAAGTAATGCTTCTGGCTGTCGTTGATCTTGTGATATATGTTGTTGTTGTTGAGGTCTTGATAAGATAGCTGGTGATGAAGAAGATTCCGTTTCTTGTTTGATGGATGTGGTAGCCTGTTGTGGACTTTGGAATTCGCTTGAAGTAGTGTTGTTGGTCATGGAGATGGTATCTGGTGTAGTGGTGGCATTCACATCGATATCCATAGGTGTTAGTGAATTGTTCCCAGGGGAATAATGCTGATCAGACATGGTGGGGGATGATTAATTATATGTAAAAGAAAAAGTTTGGAAAAAGCGATTCCGGATTTTCTTTTTGTTTTCGCCATATCCCTTGCAGTCACTCACTTTGCGGAATTTGAAAATACTGGCATGAGGCGGAGTGAACCTTTTTTTTTTTCTTTTTTTTTGCATTAACCATTCTGGTTTGAACTTATAAAAAGAGACCTTTTGTCTTTTTTCATCTCTTTCTTTCTCTATTGTATCTTTCATGTATGAATTCCATCTTTTTATCATTAGAACAGGAGCCCAACCCTTTTGAACAAAGCTTTTATGATCCTAGTCATCATCCCAAGTTGCCAACTTTAACCTCTTCAGGGACATTTCCCTTTTCAGCCAGCAATATGAGTTTGATGACTAATCCAATCAACTCTACTACTACGATTCGAAGTAAGAGAGAAAAAAAAAAAGAAGGATCGAAATCGGTGAGGATCCGTTTTATGTATATCATAAAACATTCTTCTAAATGCTCTTTCTTTCATGCATTACCGAACTCGATCCCGGTCACCTCTTTTTTTCATTGGCCGATGCACACACGATTCTTTTTCTTTCTATAACCATCTGTTCTTCTCTCTACCCCTTGTCGTTCTATTATCATTGGTATCATATCAACGTCATTACTGTTTTACACTGTCCAGATCCTATGTATACATCCATGATCGACAACTATTCTTCTTTGGCCGATCTTGTATCACCTCCAAAAATAAATTCAAACTCCGACACTCACCTCGTCGATCAAGTTGCCACTACCAAAAAAAGAAAATCACATACCAGGAAGCGATTCAATGATGATGAAAAGCGCAAAAAATTTTTAGAAAAGAATCGCCAAGGTAAGAAAAGGATTAACATTTGGAGGAAAGGGGGAACTCATGTTGTTGTTGTTTTTGCATCAGCCGCCTTGAAATGCCGTCAAAGAAAGAAACAATGGTTGATTGATCTTCAAGCCAAGGTCAATTACTTGACTGATGATAACGAACAATTGCAAATTCAATGTAATTTGATGCGGATTGAGCTGACACAGCTACGTAGAATGCTGTGGACTCAAAAAGAGATTGATCCTATGAGTAAACATCTCATGAAACTGTTAAAAGGTCCATCCAATCAGTCTTTACTGATGCCTCCACCTCTTCTTTTATCTTCCTCCCATCATGGCGGTGACCGTCCGCCCATTATTTTGCCTGAATCATCCACTGCTTCTTTGTCATCTTGTCCACCATGCTCTTCTTCCACTTCACCTTCTTCAGAACAAATCATGTCAAGTAAATCAGCCTTGTCACTTGACTCACTCTGTGTAGCACATGAATTCCTGCACTTAAAACCCCGAAAAGTTAAAAACCCGATGACCACTGTTTCATTTCTCCAAAGTCATTAAAACCTTTTCCTTTTTCAAATGTGAAAAAAAAAAGGAAAGAAAAAAGGAGGTGTCTATCTTTAGGCATGCCTTTTTTTCTTTTTTACCCAAAGCTTGTAATTTCCACTCATTCCATCCTGTACCACTTGATTCCGTCAAACTGTATTAAAAGAAAAATAGAAGCTCAGGAAGAAAACCACCTAATAAGGAATAATTCTTTTTCATTGGTAAACTTGTTTGTGCCACCTTGCAAAAATTTATAGTGGGCTGGGAAAGATTCTATTTTGGCAAAATAGTCAACAAGGGAGACACAAAACGGTTTTTTGGAATCTTTAGAATCCATTGCATTGTTCTTTTGTAATCAAACATTATTCTTTATTAAGGTTTATATACATTTTACTAATCTAGACCTACATGAGAAAAGAAAAAAAAGAACAATGAGAAGTCAACACACTTATAAAGGTCTTTTTATAGTTTTTATACCTATCTATTCTTATATTGAATGGAATCCTTGTCGTTTCTTGATTAACCATACATGTCCTTTGTTCTATCAAGAGATGTGTGTCCTCCTTGTCTTTTTAAGCAAGCTGTCACCCGATTATGCTGTGATACAAAAAAAAAAAAAGGTGATCAGTTCCTTCTTTCCCGTAGTTCAATTGTCCTTTACCCACCCAAGCCTAGACATGTAGCTGGTATATAGAGATCTTGGACAGTCTTCGTTGGTGCTACCCCAGTTATCAAAACAAAACAAAAAAGAACTGCATAGGTTAATAGGATTTATGCATATTTATATCTATTTAGAGTCGCAAAGTCATTTTTAAAATCCCGACAATGTGAAGATTGGCAAATAAAAGTTGTATTTTTATTAAAAAAGAGTCATAAGAGAAGCGTATAAAAGATGAAGACGTATATACATGATATGCAAGTAAACTATTAAACTATATATAGATGAGGGAATATACATATAAAAAATAAAAAGGAGTGTGAGGGTGAGGGGGGGCATAAAAAAAAGTAGTTAACTATCAGTAATGGATGGTGTTCGTCTTGTTGCCGAGATATCCTTCCACATAAAACACGAGTTGCCTTCGATATGAGTCTTTGGTTTCCTACCACGTTTCTTTTTTGGCATGGGCAAGACAGTTTCCATGTTGGCACTAGTAAAGGCTGTGGTCATAGTATCGGTGGGTTCGTCTTCGATCGATCCTCGTTTCTTGTTATGACGTTGATCATGTTGTTGTGATGATGATGCAACGTCCCAGACCGTAGGTGATAAAAACGTCCAACCTCCTTCTTCATAACCTGGAGATCGAGTAGGTGGGCGGCCTCGTCGTCGTTTCAGAATAGGTTGTCCACTAGGTGAGATGAAGATTTCTGTACAGGGAGGAGGCGCTGGTGGTGCCTCCTTGGATGGTTTCAATGTTGTTCGACGAGAAGATACGACAGGTTGTAGCTGTTTTTGTTGCTGCTGTGGTGGTTGACTGTTCAGATACATTGATTTATCAGCTTGAGAGGACAGTTTATGATGAGGATGGTGGTGGAGATAATAAGTGGGTGATCTTGGTTGAAGTAATAAGGGTGGTGAGTTCAATAGTCGTCTGGGAGGATCGTCGCCATGAATAGGAGGGAATTCAGCACTGTTCATTGTTAATGGTGAGATGGATCCCGTGGAGCTAACGGATGGTGACATTGTAGACGATGATAAAGCAGGTGATAACATGGGCGACAGACAAACGAGATCCTTAGGTGTAGAGAGTGGTGAGGCTGGCAACACCTGTACTGATGGTATGGGTGAATGTAAAAGATGCTTGTCCACCTCATAAGTAGGTGGAGATGGTGGTGCTGGATTGAGTAGAGTATGAATAGAAGGCAACTTCATTAGAATGTGTAAAAAAAAAAAAAAAAAAAAAAAAAAAAAAAAAAAAAAGAGAGAGAGAGAGTGAAGAAAGTGAAAGAGAGACGAGAAAAAGAAAAACACTTTCTCCGCTGATTTTATATGTCCAAAATAAAAAGTGTATATTTCCCAGCTTTCTAATGATTCCTTTTCAAAAAATAGAAAATGGGGTTTTCCTGGTAATTGAGCACCCGCCAAAGATTTTCTTATTTGACTTTTTTTGGAAAAATTGGAAATAGAGGAATATCATTTTGAGCTTGGAACCGGGCTAATAGGAAAAAAGGGTGCCCATTATGGCAACGCACGTGGTACTGTGGCGGAGTGTTAGTCTGTGAATTGGACTGATCCTCTCTGCTTATTAGATCAAACATGTTTTAGTCATTTCGAATCCAGTCGATTTTATTATTATTTATGTATAAGAAGAGTATAAAGAAGTAAACTAGGGCAAAAGGGGATATATGTATTGACAAATAATGACTAAAGCTACACTACAATAAAGGGGAGGAGGGGGTCACACCTTTCCAAGTTGAGGTTAGTGAGATGAAGCCAGAGAGTTAATACCATAGACATTTTGAAGAGCAATCCAGGCCCGTTTCAATCCCCTGACATGAGCACGCATAGGATACCCATTCGCTTCTTTCAAGACCCTACCAATCGCACAGTAAATTGCACAGGCCGCACGAACACCGCCTTGACATTCCCAAGGTAGTTTAGCGATCCCACGTTGGGCCCGCATGTTGATATCATCCGCCGCATGGACCAATCGAAGAGCCAGAGCCTTGAGTCGTTCATCCCCCAGTTGTCGAGCCCGACCCGTCTTGATCAAATTGAATTCAGCATCATCCTTCAGCCAAGTCATGGGCAAGTAGCATCGGTTCAGTTGTTGACTATCAGTGACAATATCCCGGGCAATGTTGGTGTATTGTAAAACTAGACCCATATCCCGAGCACGATCCACCGTCCATGCCAAAGTTTTCTGATCCCTGTCGCCATCTTGACTGTTGTGCATCAAGATCCGAGTACACATTTCACCCACACTGCTGGCCACACATTGAGAGTAGTAAATCAGGTCGTCTTCGTCCAATACCGGCTTGCGTTCCAAATCCCAAGTGTAACCATCCAATAATTCAAGCACAGCTTCCACCTGGAGGACATGTCGTAGGCGCACAAAACTACGGAAAGAAGCCAGGCAATTTTCAGGTAGACTTGCATAAGGTTTCCAGTTAATATCCATAGCACTGTCCGATTTCTGACTAAAGAGATCAATGACAAAATTGCGCACAAGAGTCAATTGTCGTTTGCGTTGTTCCACAGGTACCGATTCGTCATCCGCCAAGTCGTCAGTAGCACGGCAGAAAGCATACAGGACACCCATATCTTGTCGACTGTTCACCGGGAAGACAGCCGAGGCAGTGTAAAATGAGGCGGATCCTTCTTTGAGAATATTCCAAGTCGTGCGCAAGTCGTCGAGAGGTTGATGATCCAATTGGTGGTCAGAGAGACAGAATGCTCTAAAGAGATCCATAAACGTGGTCCAAAAAGGTTCCTGTTGGTGTAATTTTTGATCTTGAGCTGATGAGCCTCGGCGATAGAGGTGAAGAATGGCATAAGCACGATCAGTGGCACAAGTTGCAAATACGAGGACCACATTGATCATCAAGAAAAACAAGGCTTCTTCCACCGGGAGATTGGGCACCAACATTTTACGTGTGCTTGTGCGTTCAGAGATATGCCACGTGCCAGCAGCGATGGCCACCTTATCCACCCAACACAAGTAAACAGTAGGTACGAAGATCGACACAAAGACTTGTTTCCACCGGTGGCAAAGATATTCACCAGTTCCAAACCAGAGCAGAGCCAATACAGGACATACATACCAAAAGATACAAGCACCATAAAACGACGGAGTATCAGGAATAGCAGCAAACTAAGAATTTGAAAAAAAAAAAAAAAGTAAGTATGACAAAGTAATGTGATTAATGCTGTTCAACTTACCCAAGCTTTGACACCAACTGTCAAAAATCCCAGAATAGGAATGTACCGGACACAAAAAGCATGAGAAGCAGTCAAGGTTGATTTCAAGTAAAAGGAGGTAAAACGCCAGCGCATCACTAGATTTGTAAAGGCCACGGTCATCAAGGTCATGACGATAAAAAACATGTATTCTTCCAAAGGGACGTATCCGATCACCAGCGTCACACACTTTGGACAATACCACCAAGCACGATGATAGACAATGTAATTATCCCAAGGCGCAGCCGTCGCAAGGGCCATACCACATAACAAGAGATATTTTGTTCGTTCCTGTGCAGAATAAAAGGGTCGTTGTAGAAGTAGTAAGAGGCCAAGCACCGGGAGAGTGTAATAAAGGTGGACTTCCATATAGGTCAACATATTGTAAGGAATTTAGTGTTTAAGAGTAGTGAGGGGGGTATATATTATGAGTGTGTAGAGTAATTAATGAGAGGATATATATTATGAGTGAATAAGAAGTGAAGTGAAGTAAAGTAAAAAATTAAGCTACAGGCTACCTTTATATATATTAGCAGATGCATCATAAAAGGTGTTTAATAACATTAGGGGGTAAAAGGAAGTAGTGCAAGTAGAGATGGCAAAGGAGATGTTGACACCATGAGCGTAATTTAGTATGTGTATATATCAAAAGACAAAGAGAATCAGACACATTGTGAGCATCACAGCCATTCTCTTTGTTTTTTGTTTTTTGCAGGAATAAGGGAAGGAATGGAAAAAAAAGAAAAAGAAAAAAAGAGGGGTGCCCATCATTTTTTGGCTCTCCTAAAAATTAACCCCGACTTTTCGAGCGATTCTATTGGCTCGCCCTTTGGGAGGCTACTTCATGCCAGTTTGAAAGTAATGGCATGCATCCTAATAGAGAGAACAAAGAAAAAGTAGATAGGTATCAATTTTCGGTCTATTTCCTAAACTGGATGCTACTGTCATCGATTTGACTTGATTGACGTAAAGATCAATTAGAACAATAAGTGATACAAGGGTTCAGGGTCTATACATGTCATTTTTGTTTTGTTTTGTTTTGTGTATTCGCTGTTATTATTACTAGAAATAAAGCACAATAGAGCAGAGATTGGTTTTACTTGTGTATGAAGATTTGAACATGACTTTCCAGGACTAGAGTGGTATGTAATAAGGAGGTGGCTCCAACTCACGTTTTCAAATTCCGTATTTCAAACGCCGACGATCGGCCAACTTTTTAAAAAAGGATCCAAACGGCGATTTGCATTATAACCTCTTTCTTCCTTTTCTCCAACACTTTCTTCTCTGTTTTAAATTTTTGACTCTTAATACATTACAACGTTGATTATTAAATGTCTTCCCCCAAACACGTTATTGTTATTGGTGCCGGCGCCGGTGGAACAGCAACAGCGGCTAGATTAGCTCGTCAAGGATTCAAGGTGACAGTGGTGGAAAAGAATGATTTTAGTGGCGGACGATGCTCCTTGATTCATCACAATGGTTATCGATTTGATCAAGGTCCTTCTCTTTACTTGATGCCCAAATTATTTGAAGATACATTTGCCGACCTGGACGAAAAAGTGGACGATCACCTTGATCTTTTACGATGCAACAACAATTACAAGGTGCACTTTGATGATGGCGATAAGATCCATTTGACCTCCGATCTGACTCGTATGAAAACCGAAATGGAACGTGTGGAAGGTGAACATGGATTTAAACGGTTTTTGGATTTTATGAAGGAAACGCATGTGCATTACGAAAACGGCACCTGTTTGGCTATCAAGCGCAACTTTGAATCTTTTTGGGATATGGTCAAGGTCAAATTTGCTCCTGAAATTATTCGACTCCATCTCTTTGACAAAATCTATAATCGGGCCGCCAAGTACTTCAAGACAAAGAAAATGCGTATGGCATTTACTTTCCAAACTATGTATATGGGGTAAGTCCATTAAAAAAAGGGGCGGAACAGATGGGCAGGCGGGATTTGAATAATGGGCATTGTCATTGTTCTCGTGTATTGACAGTTATACTAATTCCCCTTGTTTTTTTTTCTTGATTCATATAGAATGTCACCATACAATGCTCCTGCTGTATATAGTTTATTACAATATACTGAATTTGCTGAAGGAATCTGGTACCCACGCGGAGGCTTCAACACGGTGATTCAACGATTGGAGTCCATAGCTCAGGACAAGTACAAGGCCAAGTTTATTTACAATGCACCTGTGGCAAAAATCAACACCAACGACAATAAAAAACAGGTAACTGGAATTACATTGGAAGATGGGACGGTGATTGATGCGGATGCGGTGGTATGTAATGCCGATCTGGTGTATGCTTATCATAAACTTCTCCCTCCTTGCTCTTGGACGACATTGAACCTAGCCAAGAAAAAACTCACCTCATCCTCCATCTCCTTTTACTGGTCACTCTCCGAGATTATTCCTCAACTAGACGTCCACAACATTTTTTTGGCGGAAAGCTACCAGGAAAGCTTTGATGAAATCTTCCAGGATCACAATTTACCATCCGAAGCGTCGTTTTACGTTAACGTCCCATCTCGGATCGACCCCTCATCCGCACCCGCCAACAAGGATGCTGTTATTGTTTTGGTGCCAATTGGTCATATGTCTGATCAGCAGGAAATGAATGATTATTCGGCATTGGTGGCACGGGCTCGCACGATGGTGTTGGAAGTATTGGAGCGGCGCTTGAACATCACCCATTTGGAACGCATGATTGATCATGAAATCGTCAATCATCCTGGTATTTGGCAAGAAAAATTCAATCTCTGGCGTGGGTCTATTCTCGGTCTGTCCCATGATATCTTTCAAGTACTCTGGTTTCGTCCTTCCACCAAAGACTCGACTGGGCGATATGATAACTTGTTTTTTGTGGGGGCATCCACTCATCCTGGTACAGGGGTCCCTATTGTCTTGGCCGGTAGCAAGCTCACATCGGATCAAGTCTGCCAGCATTTTGATCAAACGCCTCTTCCTCGTATTAAACACCAAATGGGCGAATCTACTGATTATGCATATAGTCCTGAAATAGAATATCAGGGCAGGGTTACCATTGGCGATCTGGCATGGTATGGTTGTGTGACCTTTTTCCTGTTGACTTTGGCTTTTTTCGCTGGATTCCCTAAGAATCACTCAACACATACTGCAGCTTCCTATATCAACTCTTATATGCCTAGTATCTTCCGTGTGGTGTCTGCTGATTGTCCTGGGATTGATGTGTGTCAATAGCTTTTGGTTATGATGAATGGGTTAGCCTAGGGTTGTTATCTGGTAATTGAATTTGGCATAGTAGAATACATTGTGTTGGATGATTTATATAATGTTTGACAATAAAAGATACACTGTTTATTATTATGGTAAAAAAAAAAGTCATTTATGCAAAACATAACATTGTGGTCTATACTATGCGTGGGAGGTTGATATGTGTTTGTATTATATTGTGGGGTAAAAGTACTATACTAACCATGGACTAGATCACCTCGAGTAGAATGTGTAAAGATGCTGTTAATGAATGCCTTGTTATTCCCATTATATGTCCATCGATGATAATACATGAGTACGATAGTAGGTTGGGCCACCAATGACACAAAAGATAATCCTAACATAATTATGATAACCCAGTAAAAGTAATATGCGTTAGATCCAACCCGATAGTCCTTTTTTATACTTGGCGAATGAAGGTATCATCAAAGGCACCACTTTTTCAAATGGTTCGTATTAGTGATTGAAGGAATCTGATCTAGCATAACACCGTTGATTGAATGAATAGGAACGGCCACCATGCAATACGGCGAGATAAGGAGGAAGACCATGATGGACACTAGGTAGATAAACATGTCTTTTGAAGAAGAGGTAAACTGGTTTATTCCATATCCAATACCCATTCCAACTCGCACATCCATATATGCTTACCTAAAGGATGATTCAATAAAAAAGCAGATCTTGTATTCCACCATAATAAGAGAACATCAAGCGGAATGGTATATCTAACCAGTAAACCATATGCCAACCAGTTTTCAATCACCAAGCGAATGTTGCCATCACCTATAACAAGTATCATAAGCAATATAAACAGATTAGAAGGGATTTGCAGATAGGCAAAATTACTTACTGTCAAGTCGAAGAAAACCAGTATAGTTTTCAAGAGAAGCTTCTTTTAAGAGGATTGATCGTTTGGTGATGGTGTAAATGCGAATAGTATGACTTTGTTTAAAGTGAGTGTAATGTTGGTGCTTTTTTTCTTCTTGCTGTTCAGCTTGTCTTCATTAATGGCCTGGAGTCCGATTGATCGTCTTTGCTATTTGTTGTCACTTTTACCAGAGTTTATTGAAGAATGTTCGTACTGGTGTGATTGGTGTGTATATGAGAATAAAATAAAAAGTGGTGAAGAAGCGGAGAGAAGGAAGAGATCCCTCCTAAAATGATCAGAATCCATAAAAAGTCATTTTTGATATCCCGTTGAACAAAAAAAAAAAAAAAGCCTTCTGACTTTTTTATTTGAATGATGCCTAGCAGGTTATACGACACTTTATAATAGATACATTCTAATCACCTTAATGAAGGTAACGATGAACTAGAGTTTGACAAAAGATGTACTCATGAAATGGCTATTAGTGGGGCCCTCAGCCATCGTGTCACCCTGCAAGAAGCCCGTTTTGGAAAAAAGGTAATCAGTGTATTAACAAGAGTGTCAGCAATGTGAACTACTTTTTTATCATCATGTAACTTTATCACTATTAATTGTAGGGATGTCAATTTCGAAACTTGCCGTTCATGCAAAAAAAAGCTTTTTTCATATCCCGCCATCCTCGATGCAACTACTGTCCTTTTTTCATGGTCCTTTGTTATCATCATAAAGATAGAATTCACATGAGTATTTGAGTGAAGAGGTGGGAAACGAGTAAATATCTAATGATAACGCCACTTGAATCAGTGACACAAATAAGGAGGAAGACATCCATCTTTTGTTTATCGCTCAAACAAACACCACATGATTTGATTTTACTTGGCTTAGATTCCTTCCATCATAATCGATTTCCTTCCATCTCTTTTTTAAAAAAAAGTCCCTCACGGTGGAAAATGTCTATAAAACACGCCCAATTTTCTTCTTTTCTTTCGTCTTCATCTTCATTCTTCTCTTACCTATCCAAAACAAACAAACTTGCTCTCTCTCTCTTCTCCAAGTTGATCTCCAATCCTGTAATATGGCCTCAAATCTCTCTCTTTCCTCAAGTTGAACTCCAATCCTGTAACATGGTGCTTTCAAATCTCTCTCTCTTTCTTTCAAGTTGACCTCCACTCCTGTAACATGATGGTCTCTCTTTCTACTACCCAAGTTGACGTTTATCCCTAATGACACATTCCAAGTTGCTCTCCACTCAAATCAAAGTAAGTACATATCTCCCCTTCCCCTCCATAAAGTTGATCATGACCTCTACTAATAACCCATTTGATAGACCCCTGACGACTCCAATCCTTTATGGTCGAGCTCAATCCATGTACTTCATATGCCAACCTCGGCTGCTAATCTTATAATTCTTCTGGTTGATGAGCTGGTGTTAGCACGCACTAGAGCGCACTAACATAATGAATGGATTGTCGCACAACGGCTGACTATACCAGTTCACAACAGAAGGCTGCGGACGCAGGGGGAGTGGATGGACTGCTTGTTGGATATTGTGCCTCTGGGCATACCGACTATGCCTCCTGACACTACTGGCTATGAACATGATGCTTGCTCTTTTATTTTAGGTCCATGATACTTTTCGGATGATGATCCCCTCCTATCACATTATAGCCTGTTTTTTTCTTCTTTTGGCCTGAATCTCAAACCAGTGATACATAATCACATTTTATTTCCCATTTGTTTCCTTTTTTAAAAAGTCTTTTACAATAAAACTGATTTATCGTATATCATCATTATTATATATGCGACAATGGATTTTCAAATCCCGTTTTTCATTTTCAATTGTCGCCGGAGCTGTTCCTCACAAAGGGGGAAATGCTGGGCTCACGGAATTTTGGAGGAGCACTACTCTCTGAATTGTTAACAGATACTAATGATTATAAGCGGCGATGACTTTTACATGTCATTTGAAAGAAAAAAATAAAAAAAGTACGAAGAGGAACCAGCTTCATTTTCAGATTCCGTCTGCCTCTACTAAGATTTGGAAAGGGCTCTATTCTCTCCAATGGTCAACGGATGCTAATGATTAAAGTGGCGGTGTGAACACTATAGCATATTTCCAACATAAGTCACCGCAAAAGCTAAGCTCCAAGACCCTTGTGTCAGTATGTTCAGGCTTGCGATGACTTTTACCTGTGCTTTGCGACGAAGATTGTTTTATTGTTTCTAGACGGAAGGAAACTTCATTTTCAAACGCCGAATACCAAAATTCTGTGAGCCTAGCAATTCCCACAAAAAGAGACAACCCCACTTTCTTTCACTTTTTAATCATGACGACTATTTTAACAACCTACACTGAAGATTCTATTGAACTGTAAAACACAAAACAATAGACACAGAAAGTAAGTACCTGACACATAACTAATTGGTTGATTGCTTAACTGACTCTCTTAATTCTAACCCTTCTCCTTTTCTATAGATGTCTTTTACTGTCAGTCAACCCACAACAAGGATACATATTCAAGGTTGACTCTTGGTCATTGAATAGTGCACCACTCTATTGATATTACAAAGTGACCCTAATCGACGCTATACAACTAAAAATGATTATCGATATCAAGATGCGTGGAACTAACTTGGATCGACTTTTGCATCCATGTGGTCTCTTGATGCTTTTAAAAAAATAAGCCTGGAAGAAATGGCCAACACATCCAGACACCTAGTATTAAGCTTGAAAATAAGAGACAGGTAAATCTACCCACTCTCACTTTACTTTACTAACAACAAATTTTCTTCTTTTTCTTTTTTATTACTTGTAAGCCACGTCTTTACTATGGACTCCAACCTGATTATGACTTGGTGCACTAATTAGCTCTTGCCTTGAGGTCAGTTTTAAGGTAGTCATCCGAACATACTAACTATATATCTAAATTGTAGGGAAACGAAGGACTGTGCCGAAATAGAAACACTTTGATGATCGATACACAAGGACGGCCTGATTTGCAATAGGGGTGATCCACAACCTACATTACGACAATTCCTCCCAGACCAATAGTTGGATCCATCTTATCAATCTATCCATGTCATCAACTCACCACTCTTCATCAACCCTGTAATTGGATCATCAGCTTTTAAATCAGGACATTACTCCACTTCAACTTGACACAACACTATCAATCTACTGTATGTGATGGACCACCTTTTGGTGGTTGAACTGCTCCGTTGAAATACTGGCACCTTTGATTGAATTGCATCCTCTATTGGAATCAACGAAATCTCCATGGTAAATCAAATGATTTGAAACTGACATATAATGATGGATCGTGGCAATAGGACGATATTGGAATCATGGTGGCGATGGGTGGGTGGATGGCCTCTTGACGTAGTTTACTTTTAGTATAGCGCACTCCCTTTTTAACATGTAACTAGTATTCTCTATTGTATAAACTTTATAATAAATAAACACTTGAAACGCTACACTGACTTTCTTTATGTGTAATTACTGTTGTTGGGTGTATTGATATGGTCGAAGGTAAATAGTGAACAAATGGATCCGTTAATGCAAATCGCATGGGGCATTTAGATTCAAATGCCGATTGCATTCATCTAATCAGGCACCTGCCATGATCCACTTTCAACTTGCTTTGATTTTAAGTGAACAATGGTATTCATACCAAGTTGGTATTTTCTTTTTTCTTTTCTTCTCTCTCTCTCTCTTTTTTTTTTTACTCGACAATAGTAATATACTTGTATGATTATATTACAATGGCGTGATGTGAAGTGATTGTCTCTCTCAAAGGGGTTTCTGGGGAGGTCGATGAAACGGCCAATGGGAATGAAGCGGGGTTCAAGTGATTTTTGAGAAAAGGCGGCTTCCGATTTTTCGCATTCGCTTTCTTTTCCTTCTCTCTCCCAAATTAATTACTTGAGAACTGTTCACTCATTTTACAACAATGGATAACAGTAAATGGCTTTGATGGACAACAAAATTTACAGTATCCTGGGACAGGGTCAGCAACGATTACCCGACGAAAACAACAAAACAGCAAATAGTCTTGCCATTAAACCAGGCCTTGGCAGCTTTTGAAGGTGCAGAAACAGGAATGGTAAGATATACACTGTAATTGAAGACCTACAACACTAATCTCTTTTACTTTTGCTGCCATATTGAATAGGTAGTTTATGGTGCTTGTATGAAATGGATTCAGCCAGGGATCATCAAGGTAAGTCTCTCACTATCCCCTAGACAATGGCGACTGATGTAATACTTGGTATTGTTATTTGTAGTTGGCATTGAAATCTGGGCAAAGTTGATGGCATTCTAGGCCCATTTTGAATTTATACTTGGTATAGTTGAATGATATAAGTGACACACAAATACTCCCATATTGGCCCAATATCTAACCCTTTACTGTTGTCTTCGATTTGGTTTATAATGTATTGATAAAGTGACCACTCACGTATGTAACACCCTTTTTATTTTTTTATTTTTGTTATGCTGACTTGACCTCATTGACATCTCTCTTCCTTTTTATAGTCTACAGTAACCCTCAACTTGGTACAACAACTGACGTTATTTACTGTATCACAACAACGATCTGGGCTCAACATCATTAATCGCAGCATTTGTGGAGGATAACAATAAAGGACAACATAGCATCTATTAAACAAGAGAAGGGCACCGCTACTACATTTGACGACACAACCTGATTTATCACAAGGCACAAATATCAGTCAATACTGGGCGGATGTTTACAGGAACGACATGCAAATGACTGTCATCATAGGATCAATTTTGCAGCAACGACAAATGGGATGGGGTAGGGGAGCGACATTGAATAGCATCTTACTCTGCTTTGGCAATCATGAAAGATCTCTTATCACACACCAAGAACTCACATCATTGGGCTATTGGATTATTACCTGACACGTGTTGGATCGAACTGGGATGGTGTCAAGAAAGAACAACAACAATGAACCACTGGTGCTTGTGCTACGATCTATTCTTGTGAAGTGGTGGATCGAGGACTGATTTAGCTTTTAATGGACACTTCTTTATGGGTCATGTGTGCTGCCCATCCTTTTGTCAAACAAATCTGTGTATGAAACAAATAAAGTCTGTGTTGTTCTTCAAGGTATGGCAAGACCCTATGGCCTCTCATCTCGATTCCCGGTAGTTTTCTTTGGATTGGATGGCACAAATGTCAATAGGCATGTGGACTTGTAACTAATTTTATTTTTATCAATGATGGGCTTATCTTGGGGGATGGATTCGGGACTGGTGGCGTTATTTGGTGCTCTTGTGACGGACGACAAAAAGGAATTTACAATAGTAACACTCTTCCTCTCTCAACAACAACAATAATGATCATGGAATGAAACAAGGATGGACACGGATGCTCAACTCACGACTAATAGGCGGGCCGAATAATAGTAAATCCAGGCACTCACTTTAGTATAGATAGGATAGTTCCCTCCCCTCATTTTTACTTGATTTTTTGTATTCTTATTTTAGCTATGTATGCTCCTTGTTTTAGGGGTATACATGTAAATCACTCAATAAATAAAATAGGGTGTGAATAAAGAAGTGTAGTGTGGAAACTGTGGGGTAGCTCTTTTATACAATTTGGAAAATGGTGTCATGATACTGGATTTGGATTTGAACGCGGTAATAGGCGCCAAGTCCTTGTGATTCATAAATAATGGACAGGACAAAAAAAATACGATCCCTCGGCAAGCGTTTATAAATTTAAAGCCAGTTTACCTCTTGCTCAACCATTGGTAAAGTGTAAAATTGAGTTAATCGAATATGGATTAGGTGTACGAACAAGGGTAAAGAAAGTTGATTGATCTAATCCTTTTTTTTTTTTTTATTACTTGTAGTTTGTATAATAAAGTCTCTCTTCTATCAAGTGTACTACATGAAATTGAATCTATTCTATTTGAAAGGTTATTGATATATTGGGGAGGGGGGAGTGGTTATCTTTTAGTAGCTGCCCAACGGTACTTACCTTATTCGGAACATGTAGAGTCTGGGCATCAAAAAGAAAAAAAAATCCATCCAATAAAATGATCGGTTCCCCTATTTTCCTTTTTTTTTTTTTTCCTTTCTCTTCTCTTCTCTTCTCTTCCCCTCTCTACCTTTTATTTATTTTACTTGTTTAAAATTTACATAACCCTTTGTGAATCTTCTTACACCACCTATGAAAGTAAAACGGCTTTGGTATGATCAACCTTCACCTACTGCACCTACCATGATACCAACACCGACGGAAATGGACAAAACGACACTGGTTACCAACAATAACGACAGGAATTCAAGTTTGTTACTCTCTCTACCTAAAGAACTTGTCTTTCAAATTATTACTAATGTAGCCAACACACCTGGTGACGATCATCTTTATCCATTGTCATTGATCGAACTGTCGAAATGTAACCAAGCACTCTATCACCTCATCCACCATGATCCCTGGCGGTTCAATACACTCTGGCCACGTGCGTTCCATGAACGATTCGACACCCGTGCTATCTACCGACGACAATTGGATGGTTGGGACTGGCAAAAGGTGATGAAACTACGTTGTAAAGCTCTTTATGCTTGCAAGGCCTTTGCTGCTCAACCTACGAATGTTTCTCTATTAAATGCTATACGTTGGGAAATCATTTGGGATATGATCACTGAACATGGTAAGTATCAAGGATGTTATTTGCTAATGATGACCTTCTTACTGTTTACACTTTATTATTCTCTTTCTTGTTTGTTTTAGATGAAAGAAATATGTCTCACCTCTTGAACTACAAGGTTCAAGTTGCTGCCGTGGCTGCTTATCAATTGGATCAATATCGTGACCGACAGCTCTTCCCCGTGGTCCTCCCAATTTTATCGCTCTTGGTCAATTATGGTAAGGATCATATAAACATACCCCACTTCTATTCCTTCTAGAACTTTACGAAGCACTAACTATATCTCTTGACAATAGATTTTAGTATCACCAGTTACTTCCGGGCACCAAATAATCCAACCTCACCACAAGTAGTATCAGCAGAATTAAGTAGGTTTGCTTACAACTTTGAAGCCGCAGATACACTGATCACCAAACATATGCCATTACGACCCTTCCACGCTTCAGCTCATCATACGAACGAAACTCCGTCTGACGATGAACTTCCACTCACTTTTTATCCTGCATTGGATGCACCGGCTGCAGCAATACACCTATTCTTTACCACATTTTTTGCCTCACACACTTCACTCTATGCCACCATTCCTGGCTGTATACCCATTCCTTTATTTCAAATACGATCCGACATGTTTGATGTGGAATACTTGCGGCGATATGAACGTAACCTCTTTATCAATGCTCATGTCGACGATCATACTCGACAAATAGAACGTACCTGGACAGAGCATGTTACCACTTTACCATCCAACAACATTTATCAAAACTCGGGTTTCGCCAGTGCCTCACATTTTGTCAGCGAAGCACACCATATTGAAGGCGACTGGCTCGGCTACTACTCTTTTGTGGATCCTGAAGAAGACGTGACGACACAAGCAGAAGATTGGTTTGATGGTCCTATGCGATTGTCAATTCGGATTGTGCCTTTGGACGATGTCAATGATGTTACTGCCACATCTCCTTCTTTGCTTTTAACATCAACAGCCGCTACCATCGTTGCTGCCTCTACTGCAACATTATTATCAACAGCAACAACTACAACATCAGCATTATCAGCATTATCATTATCAACTTCACCTTCATCATCACCTTCATGGCCATCACGGTGGCTTGATCCTCAGGACAACTCTACTGACATGCCAAGAAAACGACGAAAATACACCACCATCGATGCACCCACCTCGTCTTTTCCTCGAATGCACCTACAAGAATGTCCACTTACGAAATTCCAAGGCACTGGAGTGGATAATCTGGGCAGTTTTACCGTGATGGGTTTGATCGACGATACCGAGGATGGCCAGGTCACATGGGAAAAGACCTATGTGGAAACAGGTGAAATATGGGAATACTCTGGCCGATTTGCTTTACCGATGGGGATCTGTGGTCGGTGGGGTGATGAGGACTACGGCGGGCCGTGGTGGATGTGGAAAGTTTCGGATGGCCGTTCTGACACGGTGCCTGCCTCTTCTCTGGTTGTCAAATAAACTCTATGGATTAGTTAGTTTTTGTTAGCTATAGTTAATGTTTTAATATCTAATAAAAAAAATTGTTGTATATTACTATGCATTGACTAGAATGTATATTATGTGGAGGAATAGATCAAGACAAATGGATGTACTGTATGTATGTAATTTATAAATAAAGGATCATCATGACACAATGTGGCAAATATCCTGCAAAAGACAAATTTGAACCCCGTCCCGAAGCATACACAGGCAAATATTGTTATTTATTTATTTATACATATCAAACAACCATAAACTATTTCGAGTATGTACTAGTATTACTTGTCTAAAGGTTTCTGTGCTTGGATGTAAGCCCTACTGTCTTGATCAGCACGTCGTATAGGCTCGGGAATTCTGAATCGACAACAAGCCAAAGTGATCCGGATAGCAGCCGCCAGAGAGATACGATGACCTTGGCTGATAAAAATAGGGTTAGGTGCCGAATCAGTGGTACGCACAGCTGCGCCATAGATGATACCCGAATCGCCTTGCAAAGACCATACATCCCCTCGTTTCAGTAATTGTTGTTTGGCTAGAGTCTTGACATGTCGCATTTGCATTGCCGGGCCATCATCGATCACCAGAAAGTTTTTCCCAATACCGATCGTCGGGATGTTCACTACCACACCAAGATGACAAGCAATACCACAGGTACGAGGGTGGAGTCTCCCATTACCTAAAGAGAAGAAGGTGGAAAAAAAAGTACTAGTGAGTCATTCAGTCAACTGTTTGGAGCACAAAAGACTTTTACCATCGACTAAAAGGATTTGAGGATAGAGTTGAGGTTGACTGGTTTTGAGTTTTCCCAAGAGTTGTTGTAAGGATTCGACTTCTCGAAAGGCAAGGAATCCCGCAATATATGGCAAGTAGAGTCGAGTTTCCATAAAGTCAGTATACACAACCTATAAGAAGGAGAAGGAGAAGAAGGAGAAGAAGAAAACAGATAAAGAGGATTATGACAGTGTCTGTGTGTGTGTGTGTGTGTGTGTGTGTGTGTGTGTATGTGTGTGTGTGTGTGTGTGTATGTGTGTGTGTGTGTTCAATTACCTCCATTGTTGGGTATATCATAACTACCAGGCAGGCTACAGCATGTTCGTCATCATTTTCAGGAAAACTGAGATCCACCCCACCAATATAACGTAAACCCTCCAGTGTCATTGTATCAAAGTCTACCTGATCATCCAATACAATCTTTTCGCGTAGTTCTTCCTGTATCCTATATTGTTAACATGAGAAAGAGAGAAGGGGGTGAGTGAGTGAGTCAGCTAGTTATGTTTCGAGTGCCTACGTTTTGTATCTATTGCAAATTATGCTTTACAGTTCCCATGCTTTTCGTTGTTGTTCATTAGGGTCATCGGTGTAGGTTGTCAAATTAGTCGTCATGATTCAAAAAGTAAAAGAAGGAAGAAGAAAAAGGAAAAGAAAAAAAAGTGAGGGGACCATTTTTGTAAGAGCCAACTTGAGCGGTATTTGGAAATGAAAATCGGGATTTGAAAATCCGGTTTTACTCTTGATATTTATCACATTGCATGACCAAATGAAAAAACAAAGTATCTGCGATAATGATGACCAATGCTAAAATAAATATATCAAATAAAAGAAAAGGATATGCTTTAATTTCGTCTTTCACTTTTTGCATGAATCCGAAGTTTAGTTTCATCCTCGTCTCTCATAGATCAATCTAGTTGGGACCTGATAAAGGGGTAATGTGTCCTTTTTTTTTCTTTGCTCTTTCTTCTTTACTTCAAGCTTGAATTACCTCTTTTTTTTTTTGTGTTGGCAGATGAACGTGTTTGGGATTCTCTTGTCTTTCCAATAATGGACAACACTACACTTCATTCGTGCGTGCGAAAAAAAAAAAAATCCCCCCACCAAATCGGCGACGGATGAACTTAACAGGAATGACCAAGCTGTATGTAAAACGTAGATATAATTGATTAATGGCAGCTTGTTGACGACAATGATGGTAGCTTCTATAGTAATAGTACCTCTCCCCTCATCATGTTAAATAACCTTTTAATGGATATTAAAAATTGGACATTATGATTATTTTACAGTGTACATGAATACTTTAAGGGATGGTTGGTAACCCATCATTAGAAAACCAAGATTAATACTTCGTATCACAATGGTGTAGAAGTATCGGGATCATTTGGTAACTTGAATTTTTCGTCGAGTAAGCGGGTTTTGAAATAAGTTTTATCTTGTGTGTCAATTTTTATTCTGCAACTTTTTTTTCACAAAAGCTAGGGTAAAACGATCTTGAGGCTATATTACTCCATACAGTGGACTTGGTACAATGGCTATTAAGTAAACTTTGTTGGAAATAGGCTATAATGTCTACATCGCCACTTTTGTCATTAGCACCACTTGTTTATTAAGCTAGTAGGTATTTTAATTCACTCTATATATAGCTCGAATGTATTTCTTTACAGCAGAAGGCCAAGAGAGTGTTTGCATTGACAGAAGTGATACGGGTCCACTTTATTTTTCAATGTATAAATCCCGCCTTCGGACTCTTGCTTTTTTTTTTCTTCGTCTTTCTCTCTCTCTCATTACACAATGTCTTTACTCAACAACCCTGGCATAGAGTTAGGACTAGATGTGGGGGGGGGTATAATAAGGTAGGCCATATGGGTAGAGGTGAATTTGCATGAATCTGGATTTGAATCTGCTGAATCAGGGGTTGTTGGGTAGGCCATGGAAACCATATCATGATGAAAAGACTCTGGATTTTTTTTTTCAAACGTAAATTGCTCCTCTCCTAGGCTACCCCTGGCAACGACACTTGGTTTGCTGGATTGGGAAATTCATGCAGAATCGGGATCTGAACTTGAAACACCGCCTTTACTTGCAGAAATCAAATCTCATTGCTGTGAACAATGAAATGTGAGTACTTCATTGTTTTGTACGCACCCCTGGAAGAAAAATGGATAATTGTGATGCAAAGCAAGGACACAAGTTGATGAAGGTCTACTCCAAATGTATCCGAGCTAAAAGAATCAGTAGCCAATCAAGAACCGACTATTGCCGCCATGTCATGAAGAAAAAAAAAAGGAGCAAACCAATATCAATGACATTGAAGGATATCTGTCTGAGATTGAACAAGTGCATAAAAATCAAGACGATCAGCACCATGTTTACATTGGGACCTTACATGAAAGTCAGCAATACAGATATCTTCTACACACATTATACCGCCAATTACCGTGAATCAAGAAGCAATACTATGGTATGGAAAGATTCAACAACAAGGCCTATGCATCTGCGGCAAAAGCATTAATACGAAACCCAGTGGATCCCAAGTTTAAATCCCGCCAAGTCAAACCAGTTGTGTTTTATGGGGATGCTGGCCAAGGTCATTGTTCAAAAATAAAAGGATACCAGCAGCGAAGCACAACCAAGTTACAACAATTTCTCGAGGGAAAGGCGACAGTCCTTGAAACTAATGAATACCTTACATCGAAACCATGTTGTCTCTGTGACTCTCGGGTTGTTCACCCACGGCGGCGGGATAGCACCAAACTGAATTCAGGAATCGTGGTCTGTATCAAGTCTGATTGCATTGGAAAAAAAAAATGGATTTGCTTCGCGGGAGGGCGGAATCAAAATGCAGCAATAAACATTTTGAAGAAAGGGATTTACAAAATGGCGACCAATATCAATTACCCAGCTTTTACACCATCAACAGCAACAACAGCATTATCAGTAACAGTAAAATTTTATTCAAGTACTTGATCGATGGCAAAAAATTTTGGAAAGATAATATGGGTCACTACCTTCCATGAGAAGGAGGTGTAATGTATCAATGACAAGTTGCATATCCGTATTATCGCTAACCGAATTTTGCATTCGCCGACTAAATACTTCAAAATTAAAGTTACGCCTTCATTCACTCACAGCTTGTCACGATTTTAGATGACTACGAGTCTCATGTATTTTCTGGCATATCAAACCCCACCTGTCAAAATATCCTATCAAAGTAAAGAATATATTGATACTTTTAGACAAGTCAAGGCTATTCATGATAGCCTTGCATGATCACTGCTGGATCGGGTAGAGTGAGCCGAATCCGGTGGGGTATATTGAGGTCCAGAAGTTATTTCAAATTCCGCCTTTTGTTCTCTCTCTTCCACAAATGTTCCATTCTAAAAAACAAATCGCCAAACGTCATGGACGATTCAAACCCGATCGACTGCAATACCTCCAACTACTTGTACAAGAATACACAACAACCGACAACATAGGTAAGCTAATTCTTTCTACTCGATTACTTTGTTAACGTTTGTTGATTGTTTAGAAGCCAAACACCAAGTCCTCGCCAATCTAGCCAACTTTTCTTATGATCCTGTCAACTATGATTGGCTTTGGGAAGTGAGTGCCGTGGATCTATTCCTTGGTAAGTTGATAGTAAACGGATAATAAAGAAGATTTACTTATTCTTGTTATTAACAGATGCGATATCTCAAGATGATCAACAGTTACAAGAATTCGGAATGGGTGGGCTTGCCAACATATGTCTCGGTAAGAACCTATCAATATATACTATGATTCAAACTAATGCTTTCCTTTTTAAATAAGAACCACGGCATCATTATTACATAGTATCCAATCCAAGCCACCTTGACAAGATATCCAACTATATACGAAAAGACAGTTCAGGCACCACGAACACCCTTCTTAATGCAATGGTCACACTTATGCTTTTATTGGATTCAGATAATCAACCAGGTAAACTGGATTATGATATCATCTAAATAGAGCTAACTCTCTCTCTCTCTTTGTTAATAGTAATACTGACGGACGACTTGAAAAAACATCTGAACCGATTACGTACCGATACTGACAACCCGACAACAAGTAAAATGGCCGATCTCTTTTTAAACGATTACTATCAAACATAATTAATAGATGAAACATTTCCCCCCTTCCCTCTTTTATCACCCGATACCCTTTCTACATAAATACCACCCACCTTTTTAACTATAGATGACAATCGTCCCCCCACCCTCACCTTTTTATTTATTTATTTAATGTACACATATAATAAAGATTATATTATTCTACCATCTATTGTTACTAAATGTGTGTATGGATTAAATTGGTCAACCCGATGCATGATGACCAGTTCCGATCTTGATGATTTTTTCTTCTGACTAAAAAGATAAAACACAGTTTGCGATCATCATCCACCCCCCCCTTGTTTTTATGCATGAATGATTTTAAATAGCATCATTGTCATCAATGAAACACTATTGGATGTTTTAGATCATTCATCAAGATGCTTGAAAACATCATAATGCCGTTGTCCCTGCCTGGACCCTTATAGTTAAAAAGTGGAATGAATAGTTTATTTATGTATGAGAGATAATATAAAAGACAAGTATATATAAAAAAGAAGGCATGACAACAATAATAATAATAATAATAATAAAGAGAGAAGACTATAACTAAACTATATACAAATACTAAGGAGAGAGAGAGAGAGAGAGGAAGACGATCAAACAAATCGGATACCTATCCTAGTCCTTCGTTCCACCACTTGATCCGGCCATTCTTCCAATAGCATTTCCAACCATTTTCTTCGATTCGATTCCTTGAGTTGCTTTGCCCATGCTTCGATTTGAGTACCACGTTGAATCACAGCCCATCGTACGAGAATTTTGTCCTTGAGGATTTCACCAGGTGCCAAAGGAGGAACTTGATTGAGGAAGAGCATGATATCAGAATGAGCTTCACCAGGTGCCATTTGTCCTGCACTAGGACGTACAAAGTATCGTTCAGTCGATTGTCGTCCCATTAAAGAAGAAGTTGTCCAAGAAGAAGTGGAGAGATCCAATGTGTCTTTTGATCTAGTAGTGTTACTGGTCAAGAATTTATAAATGATGATATGATCGTCGGGTATGGTGTTTTGTAATGAGAATGTGATGGTTTGGCCACGTTCTAATGGTGATTTAAAGACAAGTCGAGGTCGTTCAGATGATAAATGAGATTGTTGTTGCCGTGGATTCTGTGGTTGTTGTTGAGGTAAAGTGGTAAATATGGTGGGTCTGTCACTATGTTCATTATCAGTGATCAAACAATGCCGTTCGATGGTCGGTTGTTGGGGTTGCACAATGACGTTCAGGTAAGGTGGCGATGGGGGCGGTGCGGGGGGTTCATTGCGGAAACGTGGGACTGGGCTGGGTTCCACAAACATGACCCTCGGAGCTGCCGAGTACCAACCATTGTCCAATTTGTCAATCATCGTACTATTATTATTGTTGTTATTGCTACTGGCATCATCAGGTGGAGTTGATAATAAAGTCGAAGACGAGGAGTATTCATGAAGATCACTAAACCCAACTTGTTTTCTACGGTCATCCATGGATCCAATCGATGAGCAACTAGACAGTCGATGAGAAGGTTGTTGTACACGCATCAAGTAAAGCCGTCGTTGTTTTCGTCTGGCCTTTTGCTCAGCCAAATCTTGCGCCGATCCATCACCCATATTGACAAGTATACCACCAGGTTGATAAGTGCTTATGGACGGTGGTTTCTCAATAGAAGATGTTGTCAGTGGTGTTGTTATTGTAGTCGCTGTTGTTGTTGTTGTTGGAGGAGTTTCACGCTGTCGGGTCAAAGGTGATACCAAGAGTTTTTTCCATTTGCCAAGAGAAGAGGTGGAAGAGGAAATGGACCCAGAAGAAGACTTGATTGTAATGGCATCATCATCGCTTTCCAGTTTTTTTGGAGAAGGAATCCAAGTCTTGAGATTTTTCCAAATACCTTGTTTTGCTTGTTGGAGTGAGGCAGGTGGCGTTGCATCTTCATTGTCGACTTGGTTGTTCTTGATAGTAAAAGTAGGCCAAATGGTAGCATCAGCTGTAAAGGATAAAAAGGACCGACCACTTTTGGCACTGGTTGTGCTCTTTTGACTATAAACTGAAGAAGCATAGTTTTTAGTCATTGTGGCAGTAATAATAATAAAATAAAAATAAAAAAGAAGGAATGAAGAAAGTGAAAGAAGAAGGAAAAGGGGGGGGGGTGAAGGGAAAAAATGACGATAAAGGCTTGATGGATTTCTAATCCCGCCACCCGCCCATTCTTATGCAAAACCTTTTTTTTGTATCAAACTCACATTGTAATAATGGCATTAGTCAAAAAAAAAAAAAAAAAAAAAAAATTCTGATGATATACACATGCCGAGTTGATCACCACCCTATTTTACCTTGTTTTCATTTATAAAAAGTAGGTTTTAGATTCCGTGGAGAGTCATGTCAGTGTGTCACCAATCCGAAAAAAGGACAAGGCAAGGCCAAACAATGTTTATTTTGTTTTAATATGTGAAACATTTTTTATTATAAATAAAAAGAGACTATTACTATGTACTACTATATCTAATCTAAAGGGAAGAGTTCCTTAAGAATACGAATGGTATCTTCAGGGCTATTAACAGAATGACCAGTGACTTGAGGATGATGATAAATTTCATAGTCATTACCACCTTTAAAAGTCTTGTCACCAAAAAAGTGGATTGTCTTGAAACCTTCATCCTTGATACGATCCAAACAATAGGTCTTATCCCAGCCAGTAGGAAACACATCAAAAGAGATTTGCCCACCAATAGAGTATGTCAATGCCAGATCAGGGAATTCCTTTTTTAGATCATTTACAAACTTTTCTCGCAGTTTATGTTCCAAGTCATATCTTTCGAATTCATTGCGTTCTTCACGAGAGCAGTTACGACCCACTGGAGACACATTGATCATACCATTTCGGAATTCGATAAAGGTACCCCTGAAAAAATAAAAAATTAGTTTTGTATTCCCCTCCCACCTTTTCTTTTTTACCTTTTCTTTGGTAGAGTCATATCAGCAATATAATGCAAACAAAAGTTGATCAACTTTGTATAATCTTCATCACCAATCCATTCGATAAAGCTCTATAAAAGGAAATGTAAGATATGTGCATTGTCAATTTAATAAAAGCCCGTTCATATACATGTCTCTCCCCTTCTTCCTCCTATTACCTGTGATTTTAATTGTTTCCCAAGACGATAAGCAGTCAGTCCATTTTCAGGGAAGCAATAATCAAATAGATCAAGGACTATCATAAAGAAGAAGAGTTACAAATCACATCCAGCTAAAAAGTAAATAAACTTACCATTACTACCAAGTTGTTCTTCTTGTTTAACTAGATCAGAGCCACCAACAAAACCAATGACCACCTTTTGCCGTAGTTTAGAGAGTACCTTGAGCATTTCATCAGAGACGTCCTATAAAAAAAAGAAGGGGTCGAATGAGTTGAGAGTGAATGTCAAAGAGGTTTTACCTACATACTTGACGAGCTGGTGTCAGTGTTCCATCAACGTCGAATAGGACAAGAGTATCAGGATAGTTTCGTTCATTAAAAGGAATGGCCATAGTGAAGGATAAAAATAGAGGGAAAAGAAAGGAAATAAAGCTGTCCGCGCTTTATTGTCGATCGCTATTTCCTTAGGCAGGTTTTTCAGCCAATAAGAAACAGGTACGATTTACAAATCCCGATGAGGAATGGAGTCTGAAACAAGTTACACTAAAGCGGGATTTGAAAATACTACATTATCCAATTTTACATCCCACGCGAAACCCAATTTTCTCACTTCCTCTTCTTTTAATTCATTTATTGATCTGGTAATGCGGCGTAAAACCGATCTACAAGATCCCAATGTACCTAAACTTTACCCCAAATCACAATATCTGCAAGACAGAGATAGTGGTTATACTGAACCTGAATCGGACATGGACACTCCTCCACGTGGTGTTTATCCTTTTAGTGACGATGAAGATCAACAACAATTATCAAGTATATTAAACGGCCATTCATCAAACTCTTGGTCATCCTTCCAGCCTCCTCCTGACTCGACAAGTTACCACTCCTACCAAGCTGACAAGGCCATTGAATCCATTAAACAGTATGAAAAGGAAAAGGAATGGAAAAAGGTACTGAAACATAAAAGTGGGGTCATCGTCTACATGCTACAACAAGGCTCCAACGACAAATTGACTGTTTTTAAAGGCGAATTGGTGATCAAGGGATTTACTCCTCAGTCTGTCTTTTATGTTATTGGTATGCGAAAACTATGGGATGATCTGTAAGTAAACATAAAATCAGCACTGTATGAAATGAAAACTGACCTTTTTTTTTTTTTTTTTAGATTTGAAGATGGAAACTTGATACAGAATTTGAATGATACCACGTCGATCACTTATGAAACATACAGATCAAACGGATCTACAAAGTAAGTTACAAATTAGAAAAGATAGAAAAAAAATGACCTCCCTCTTACCCTCTTATTTTTTATAGAGCCTATGACTTGACACTTGTAGAAAAAATCGACTGCTCAAATGATGGTGTAATCATATTTGCTTGTACCAGTGTAGAAACCAATCGTGTGGCAAAACAGCCGGGAAGAGCAAGACATCATGTCAAGGTAGAAAAAAAAGGACATTTGCTCATCAAATATCGTTGTAAATCTAACCTCTTCCTTTTATGCTGTATAGTTACACGGATGGATTTTAAAACTCTTACCTACCATACCACCATCCACTCATGTCACCTTTATTACCGAGGAAATTGTTCGGGGCTGGATCCCTGGCTTGACTAAAAAATCTCTGGCTCGTAAACCACTGGTGATTGCTTCCATCGATGATTATTTAAAGCACAAAGCACAAACATCTGTCAAAAAGGAACAACAACCCAAACCAATCAATAAATTCCTCAGCCCTTTATCTGTTTATACTCGACGACGACCTTCTATTATGACTCCCTCGACGACAAGGTAACTTTGATTGAAAAACGAAATCATCAACTCACTCTTCTTCTTCTTCTTCTAGTTCAGTAGTGACAAATCAGGCTTCTATCTTGACCAATCCTCCACCACGGCATTCTTCATTGAACTCTCAACAAACAACATCAAGATCTTCCTCACTTGCAAGGCGGATCACTTTTGGTGACGATGCTATTATACCACCAACTCATCATGACATCGTTAACAGCTCCACTCTTAATGATGCAGATCGGGATTCGACAAGCTTAAAACTCTATCCATTGGCCCGACATCGTGCTGCTCGAAAAGAAAGTCTGACCAACTACAAACGGCTCTTGTCAAGTGATATGGACGAATGGAAACTGGTTGAAGAAAAAGAAGGGGTCAAGATTTTTTCCAAGGCAGTGCAAGGATCGGCACTACCTATTCTACGTGGTGATGGACTCATTGAAGGACCCTGGACGGCCGAGCAAGTATGCTCTGTGGTACAATGTTTTGGTGCAAGAACAAAATGTAAGTTGAATGGGATGAAAATGAACTTTTACCAGGAACTAAATGGACTTTTGTATATATAGGGGACGATTCTTTTGAAGGTGGTGACATTGTCGAACGATTCTCTCAAAAAGAATACTTGGTGTCTCTTCGAATGAAAAGCCTTTTCCCGATCAACAGCCGCGACTTTTGCCTACTCACCCAAATCGACAGTGATCCTCGATCCGAAACGATCCATGTCGTCTCCACCAGCGTCTCTGATCATCTCATACCCGAAAACCCCGACACTTACACTCGCGGACGAATCATTATCTATGGCTGGACATTCCAAGTGATCAAAAACAACCAAGGCAAACGAACTGGGGTCAAAATGACATTGATCTCTCATATGGATTTGGCAGGCACCACACCACTACCTTTTGCTATCATTCGACGCTTGACCATTCAAGTGCCGACGTCTGTATTGCATGTCCAACGCTACCTCACTTCTTATGGCTGTCCTCCTTATATTCGACGTGTAGCGGGGAAGGTGCTTTGGGAAACTTATGATACCGATACTCGCCACTACAAATTGGCTTACATTGCAAAACATTCTCCGTCTCGGCGACACAAGGAGTGGTGTACTGATATTCGTACTCATCTCAATGTGTATCCCCATTCTTTCCATGTGGTCACTCGGCCGGATCAGCATGTTTCGGTGGTGCAACAACTTGATGGGATCCGGATCTATACACGACATGAAGATTTGGAGGGTGCTGTTATTGAAATTAATGTCGAACCCAAACAGGATTCACCACCGGAGGATAGTAGCTTGGACGACAAGGAAATCACACCAACTCATCCATTAATGCCCGACAATACACACGTATCAATAAAAGACGACGAGTATCAAGGTATTATGAAAGAAAAGAAAAGAAAATATAAATTTTGCATGAATGGGAAGGAGGAACTAACTCAGGTGTGCTCTTCTCTTAGATCTATTCTCACCAGATAAATCTGATCTTCCAACACAGGTAAAAAACACCAATACAAAATCCCTCCAGCCTAAGTACTCACTCTTGTTTTTGTTTTGTTTTTATTACTGATAGACACGACAACGAAGTAACAGCATCATCGTTATTGGGGATCAGCTATCATTCAACGGGCCTCAACTCTCTGTTATCTTCTTACTGATGCTCTTCAGTTATTATGTTGGTAAACTATCCTGTCGATGTTGATATAGAACTATGTATATAACATATAGACACTTTTTATTATTGCATTCATATTACTTTTTGCTATTCCCAATAAACTCATCCATTGTATTTTTTTATCACTACGTCAAAATCAATCAAAAAAAAAAAAAAAAAAAAAAAAAATGACAGGCGGGAATTGGATCGGTGATTGAACATCTGAATATTTGGGTGTCCCTTTTTTTTTTTACCTTTCTCTCTCTTTATCTTTTTGTACTCCATCATGTCAGATACTATTGCAACCGGATTATCAAACTGTCGAAAATGCCGTAAAGGTGCCGCCAAAGTGGTACGGTTAATTGCACGATCCGAAGTCCAAGGTGTCAAATATTGGCTACATATTCATGAAGACGAGGATCTGACGTGTTTACTGACCCGGCTATGCGCCAGTTATTCTCATGAGTGGCAACCTGGGGTAGTATATCACATTTATGTCGACAATGGTGGAATCTACTCTCCAATTGAAAGTGCATTTTGGCTACGGGGTAAGTCATG
Organism: Chlamydoabsidia padenii; assembly: GCA_025330725.1. Lineage (NCBI taxonomy): Eukaryota > Fungi > Mucoromycota > Mucoromycetes > Mucorales > Cunninghamellaceae > Chlamydoabsidia > Chlamydoabsidia padenii. The sequence goes on along the minus strand of JAIWND010000021.1, from coordinate 144,173 downwards.
ATAAAAAACAACAACTCGTCTTTGATCTGATTCTACTTTTATAAAAAATCCTAATAGACAAAGATCATATTCTTGTAACGACTATTGATGACATTTCCGACATTCCTGATATTGATATGAATGCAGGTAAAGTACAACAAACTATATATGTCCAACATAAAACTCACCTTTTTTTTTTTGTCTAGTCCATGCCAAACTACGTGGTGGAATACAATTACAACCTCACCAAGAACAAGGGATTCAACAAATGATCAGAATGGAACAATCAGTACGAGGTGGGATATTGGCTGACGAGGTAAATATAGAATACAAGGATAAAAATGGGTTGACTAAATAGCTCGTTTTAATAGATGGGCCTTGGTAAGGTAAGGAATCAAAAGAAGAAGAAGAAAAAACCAAGTGACGGGCACTCTTTGCTGATCACTTGTCATTACCTAGACTCTGCAAATCTTGACAGTATTAATACGACAACAACCAAAACTGGACATACAAGCAAAAACCTTAATCATTGTACCATCACATGGGGTAAGGGGCGAATGGATGATACCCAAAGAATAGTACTAATCATACAGTTGATCTAGGTAGCACATCATTGGACAGAGGAAATTCGAACGAAATCAAACTTTGGTAGTTTGCCTTATTTTATTTACTCTGAAGAGACAACATTTTTGATGGAACGTAAGTATGGTGGGAAATCAAGATTATATGATAACATACTCTCTCTCTCTCTCTTGTCTAGAACCTTGTTTTAAAGTGGTGATCACAACTTATGACCGGGTCCGATCTGAATATCAACGCAAACATGTCAAAAATCACCCTTCTCCTCTATTTGACTTCCAATGGTATCGGGTTGTATTAGGTAAATTAAAAATTATAGGAGAGCCAAAACACAACCACTAACTTGTAGTGATCCAGATGAATGTAACAAGTTACGCAATATTCGAACCAAGCTGGCCGATGCTATCATTAGTTTGACTTCAACATACAGATGGTGTCTGACTGGTACTCCTTTGCAGGTAAGGCTAAGCAGAAAAGAAAAGAAAAATGAACGACAATCAAACCTACTAACAAGATACTATCTAACTAGAATAATATATCTGAACTCTATCCCATCTTCAAATTCCTTCGGGTGGATCTTCCTTTAGAGAAACGAAACGATATGAATTACATCAAGGCTCTTTTATCGAATCATATGATTCGAAGAAAAAAGGAACAACTACAATCTCACCTGTGTCTCAAGCCGAAAAGGGAAATTCGCGTGGAATTGGAATTCACTCCTCCGGAACGTGCGCTCTATGATTACCTCGAAACTATCCTATACAAACAATTAAAGGCGGGTCGAAGTACTCCAGGTTTACAAGATGATGGATTAGGATCTTCTTTACTATATCTTCGATTGAAACAAGGTGAAAAAAAAGGGGGGGAGGGAGGGCAAAATCACTGGGATGTAAATTAAACTCTTTCTTCTTCTTTAGTATGCGGTCATCATCAACTATTACTCAATAAATTCCCAGACTTGATTCCAACCTCACAAACACAAACTAGCGAAGAAGTTGTCAATATTCTTAGTACAGCAGCTGTTGTCCAAGGTAATCGACATCATCGTCGGGATGGGGATAGTGAACTTCGACAAGTGTGCGAAATCATTGAAGACTTTTAGTAAGTAAACCACACACACACATAAATGTAATCTTAACCAAAACTTTGTCTTTTATAGTGACCAATGTGATGAAAGCCAGCTGACACAACCGAATATGCAAGAATTGGAAAAATTACCTTTTATGCCGCAATCAACCAAAGTATCTTGGCTTGTCAAGTTTTTGACCGAATCTCTTGAAAAAGCACCTCATGATAAGATCGTGGTTGTCTCTCAGGTAGGTAAATAATTGGATTGGATAAGATAATGTTGCTAATATATTCTTTTGTATTATAGTTTGTGGATCTGTTGGTGATGCTATCAAAAACATTAAAAGGAATTAACATCAGGCATGCGAATTGTAAGTTTGCATAATTGAAATGGCCAAAATAGGAAATCCTGATTGACTCTTCTTCCTATTCTTTAGATATCGGTGACATGGCAAACTATCAACGCAAGAATAGTCTTGAAATCTTCAACTTTAGTCCAAGTTGTCAAGTCCTTCTTCTATCCCTGAAAGCTGGTGGTGTGGGGTTGAACTTACAGTGTGCGAATCATATGGTACTTCTTGATCGATGGTGGAATCCAGGTACAGTTTTAGAAATGGAACATGAAAAGAAACACAAACTCACCTTTGATTACATACTCTTTTTATTTTTTTATTTTTTTATTTTTCACCTTTCGATAGCCACAATGGGTAAGTCAAAGTAATCTTTGATTGGTTGCATTCCATCTGCTCACAATTCTCTCTCTCTCTTTCTCTCTCTCTCTCTCTCTCTCTCTCTGTAGAACAAGCCATTGCTCGGATCCATCGAATGAACCAAACAAAGGTAACCTACATCCATACTGTAATTATAAAGGATACAATCGAGGAAGGACTACTGGATGATGTGCTGAAGAAGAAGGTAAGTAATTCCCCTCCCCTCCCTCTTCAACATGATCTAATCGTCTTGGTCCCCTTTTGTTTTTACATAGAATGAACTATTCAAATCCGTCGTGGATCAAATACAACCTCCTGAATACTCAACTAGTGAACAATTAATGGATAAAGTCGTCGACGATAATATGGATGTTGATAATGATTTTGATGACATGGACACCGATACACTTCCTTCTACCTTAGATATAGACAATTCTTTTTTTTAGCATCATCCAATAAAACCTATAATCATGTAAATATCGATATCATATAATTGGAATCAATGCTATCTTTGTCTTTGTATGTAGTGTTTAAATGATAATCCCATGGGGGGGGGGTTATTTATGCAATGGATGATTTGAATGGCCGATCTGATCCAGCTTTTCATTCGACGTCACTTCAGGCCAATTTGTATTCCATTCTTTGTGTGTCTCAGTCAGGGTAAAAGATTTCCTATCTCCGCAAAAACAATTTCTCCCTCTCTCTCTCTCTCTTCTCTTAATTAATCTATCATTTGTGTGTGCTTGTAGTGTGTACATTGATTGTCATTCCCCACTCTTTGATATTGTAAGGCTGTCGTCAACTTTTTTTTACACTTGTATAATACGAATGGTTAACCTTTATTTATTCCATTCTTTGTTTTAATAGATTACATTACGATGCCTGTTAAAACCTTCAACAACGAATATCCTGTGATTGACACTGATCCTCACTTCTTCCGTGTGGTACGCTACTTTAGAAATTCTGATTATGCTGCTTGGGCTGCTGGTACTGCTGCTGCTCCTGGTCTTTTACTTGCCATGGGTAAGTCATAATAGTAACCAGTGCAAGGAAATAACTAAAGTTTCTTGTTTTATAGAAAAGGCCAATCCTGCTGGTCCTGCTCGTAACCTTCGCTTGCCTCTTCGCCTGGCTACTATTGTTGGTGCTTTTGGTGGTTTCTTATACGCATATCAAAACAGCAGCTGTAGGTCAACTAAGAGGGGGGGGTGGAAGGATTAAAAAAGAAAAAACTGATACTAAACGAATCCTTTTTGAATAGTACGTTTCTGGGGCTGGACTGAAAATGCACAAGAAGTGGCCAAGGATCAACAAGAAATGCAACAACGTTTAAAGGAAGGCAAGGCTTTATATGGGGATAGTTTGATGCCTGAACATGTCCAAAACGAATCAGCTCGTAACTCTCGATTCGCACAATTAAAATTCAGTAAGTAAAGAGAATGGAAGGATGATCATCATGGGTATTAACACTTTTTACTATTATTACTTGTAGGTGCCATTCCTTGGTTTAACTTGGCCAACCACAACAACCATGGCGTCGATACCTCCAAATACGAATCCTCTTAGATGCCCCCCTCCTTCCCCATACATCATCAATCACACCTTCCCTGGTATAGTCTATAAACTTTTTAACTTTTAATAAAATGATACAAAGTTTGCTCTTTTTTTTTTTTTTTACATACAGTATATATAAATGTGTTTTGTATTATGTGGGTGTTGTTGTGTCTATACTGTATTCTCTTTTTTTTTTTTTGGATGTGTCACGGTAAGTGTACCATGCATAAATTGTTGTTTGATAGGAAATATCATATGATCACTTTATAACTTGGAGAACTATTGACATTACTTCCATCTTGCTACTTTGCCCTTGACTACAGTATGATTAACTTACTGGGTACCATGTCAATTGACAAGTAACTTGGCCTGATCAATCTATATTAGGTAATAGACTTGGCCAGCCCTGATGTCGAACGATCAATGTCGGGTTTTGAAATTCATGACATTCGTGCAGAAGTATGATATGTAGCATCTGTCATGATAATAAAGCCTCTCCCTCAGCAAGTCCTTTTTTTTTTTTTTTTTTTTTTTTTTTTTTTTTTTTTTTTTTTTTTTTTTTTTTTTTTTTTTTTTTTTTTTACTTCTGTAATGCATTATGATATGTGACATCAATGATGCTCAAAATTAGCCACTGTATGCCTGATTCATAAAACCAATGCTCCGAAGCTAAGGATCATGATCGAGATGTGCATTGAGAAAAAGTAAAAGTCCATCTTCTTCAACAGAAGAACATACAAGAAAGTATTGAAGGGCTATATATATATATATATATATAACTTTTTATAAAAACGGTTGCATAATATCAATCATCTGTCAAAGAGTCATCGCCTCTGTAAAAGTGCCTGTCTTATCGGAGTTTGCATTTGAATTTTATTTAAAATGGGTGATTCACGCTTTTCTATTTTTTCGCTTCCCTTCTCATCAATAATCATGGCACAAAAAGACGAGACGATTATACAGCATCGCTTTGTCCAAGTACAACAAACAACATTACTTGCACCAGATAAAGTCGACAAACTATGGAAAATACTAGGGGGGTCGGATTTATCAACTATTGCTATATCTAGTGCTTGCGACAAAGTGGTCATGGCTGTCAAGACATCAAAACTAGACTTCTTTTCAACCATCCAACACTATCAAAATCTTGTCCTCATTACCTCTGAACCAGCTCGTCTTGGTATATTTATGCGGTCTATTACTCAATTGGTTCTTTGGAAAGCAACACAATCAACAGACTTGGCTGGATTGCATTCCGGCAACCACCCCTTTGTGTGGATACTTCGACAACGACCTCAACTCTACTACGACTTGCTGGTGGAAGCTGACTTTTGTTTGAATCAGTGCAAGGACTCTTTTGGTGATGCCATCTTTCAAGCTTTGGTGCCCTTTTATGACTCTGTGTTTTTAATGAATCTTGGTGATATTGATTCTGCGGCTCTCCTCAACCGATTCAACAATCTTTTAATGGTGGACGACGACCATTCTGTCGAAATGATCATTCATTACCTTCTTGATGTTTGCAGACGATACCCTTCTCAATACTCCCAACACAACTATCTGTCTATTGTAGATACCGTCATTAATGCTCTGACCTTCAATACCACCTTGCACCAAACCCAAGACTTTGAAGACCTGACACTAATGACAAACGACTTGGTCTATATGCTCTTACAACGTGCCTACGATGCCTCAATGCAACAAAACCCGACTCTATCCTATGTTAATCGACTGGAAAAGGTGATGGCTATTGAAGAACTTGTGGGCGACAACAAGATCACGATTGCTTCTCCCAATTTTTACTTGGTGTGGTGCTCTCTTTCTTACTTGCTCCTGACCGCTTCCACGGTGGATGATCAATATGCTCTTGTTGGTTTGATGGAACTCTTGGTGAATCTCGAACAATGTCAATCGGATATCATGATGGTCGCGCTTTTGCCTCTGTTCCAAACCTTGGCTGAACTTCAGGACAATGTCAAATCTTTGCAATTGAAAACTGTCATACTCGGTCTTGTGTCTACTATTAATCAACATGGCATCACTTCTTTTGCTGACTCTACAGATATCATTAAAAAGGTAAGGTTGGAAGAAAAGATAAGAAAAGAAAATACTCATATCAAGCTTTGTTATTTGTAGATCAACAAGGAAGTCGATTCGCATCACATCTCGGGAAATATGTGTCATATGGTGCCTTACCTCTTACAATATTTGGATCGAAAGTCTGTGGATAGCAAGCAACAATCTCCAGAAACGGTGTCATATACTCACTCCATCCTCTTTTGTGTGCCACTATTATTCAACAATAATGCATCTATTCGGGTGACTTACTTGGATGAAATTGTACACCTACTAAATGGATCTCAGGAACAAACCTCACTCAAATTTCCTGTTTTAATGGTCTTAATATATCTCATGCAACACTCGGCGGTAACAACTGATACCTTGCTCTACATACTTCACCATTCGATTCCTGCTCTAGTCAGCACCAATGATCCTGTTACTACCACAAAAATCCTCCACATCACTAAATCACTCATTCATGGAACAAAAGATTTGACCAGCCTGATGAACACACTGTCTCACACCACTCGAGAAACAACGATGTCTAGTATTGGATTGAAGATCATGGAAAAATTACACGATAAACAACCTCGTATTTGGCAAGAACTTCGAAAGGTACTCTCTGACTGGATCCTTCGGCGAAAATTGAACAATGGTCGTGGCAATTTGACTGAAATCGACAAGACTGGAAGTACACAAATGGAATTAAGTATTTTGACAACAATGCGGGACTTGTGTTTACATCATCCTCGGGAATGCGCGCCTGATATATTACCCATGCTCATCTCCTTACTCCAAACTTGTCAATATGTCCACGTGGGATCTCTGTCTATCATCGTCCAAGCAATGTGTGCCTGTGTCAACGCTGGAATGGCAGAACCTCGGTCTCTCTGGTTGGTTGCTGTCAGTTATATTGCTCAATTTGGTCTCCAGGTGCCAGTGGATCAATCATCTTTACTCTTGCGGCGCCTATGTGAATTCTTTGAAATAACTGGAAAAAAGGATGATCGTAAGTATCATGGGGGGGGTGGAAAGAGAAGGAAACATGACTAAGTATGGAACTAACATTATTGTTCATAGTCTCTGAACCTTATAGTGAATTCAAGCAAGTCATATTAAACGACTATCTGGCAGTGTTGATTCATTCTTCTGATGCGTCTGTCAAGAAATCTGCTCTTCGTGCTTTATCCTTCTTCCCAGTACCTGATATTCTGCCTTTGCTTCCTGAAAAGGCCAAACAATACCTTGACGACATTTATGAAACGGGGGTTAACATGGGGCACACCGACGTTCTGGTGTCTTTGATGTCTCATGAATTGGATCATATGCGGCGGGGTTTTTTCTTGGACGAACATGGTGGCTCCAGCAACAAGAAGGACAATACAAGTGGTGATGGGATTCTCTCGAACAGTAAAGAAGATCAGATCGGTGGACAATTTGTTGCTGCCTGGGAAAACGCTCGTATCTCTCCTGGTTTACGATCTGGGTATTCAATGGCTGTTTTACAAGGTGCCCAACATCATCTGAATCCGGAAATACAAGCAAACACAATGGAAACTATGACCAAGACGAAATGGTATCGATGCTTGGGAACTTGTCTTGGTGATATTGGGTTGACGGATCATTTATTGGTGCGGGTGTCCAGTCCTGGGGCGTGGCAGGTCTTCTTTGGTGCAATCATGGTGGGTAATGAAGGTGATGTGGAAAACCGGGCGATGCTCTTATTGAAGGATCTATTGGCAAGGTTGGATAAAAGCACTGTTCCAGGACATACATGTAACATCTTCTTGGCACTTACTGGTAAGTACCTCGTTTGACTTTGTACTATTTTTAACTAACATCTGTTTTTGTTTTTGTTTTTTTTAAATAAAAAAAAAAATAGGAATGATTGCAACGGTACACAATATACTTCCTTCCTGTGCAGCAGCTTGTGCTACTCAATTGATTGACATTCTTACCACCAAATACATAATTCATGGCGATATTAAGCCAAACTCACTACTATTAACAAGCGAAGAAGTACAGTATGGGGCACGCTACTGCCTCGGTCATGTGGCTGAATGTATTGTGGTCAACGATAAAATGGCGACTCGTGTGCTCAACATCTTACTCCAACTTGCCACTCAATGCCGCCCTTCAAAACGAAATTTAAACACCGCTGTCGATCTTATCCACTTCTCAAGCGGGTATGCAGCTGCCCATTTCTCGTCTGTTTTGGCAACCTGGTCTACCAAATCCTCCGCTATTGAAGTATTGGCTGTACATGGTACTTCAGAACTTTTATCTTACTGTGGTGGCTCGGCTGATATACTCTCTGATAGTGCTTGTCTTGGTATCATGATGGGCTGGGCTTCCAAATTCGACTCTCTTGATCTAGGAAACGTGTCTGATTTTGCTTGTCAGCAATTGGATGCTTATGCTAATGGGGAGTCGGTGAATCTTGGTCTACTTTTGGGTGCTCCTTGGATTTGCTCATACGGTGCTTATGATGACAATGGTGGTTTGAATAAGGAAATGGTGGATACTTTAGCCCAGGCAGCAGCAATTGCGCACACTGATGTAGGTTTAAAAAAAGAAAGAAAGAAAAAAGCGCTGACATTAACTCCTCTTGAATAACATTAGGAATCATTTGCTGGTCAACTATATCACTTTGACGTGCCATTCTCCAGACTAGCTCGCCTACAACATATTGCTGCTGGTGACAATGAATCCTCGACAAGCTTCAGCAATCTCTTTTTATCGACAATACAAACCATTCAAACCGACGATGCCTCTAGTCAACTACGCATTCCTGCTCTCTTCTCACTTGGATGTTTACTCGGCACTGATTATTTACATACACCTATTCAGCAAGATCAACTGGTGAAGGAGGCTCAACAGTACAATGCGGACATTCGACGACCTCTTTTGGATGTGATCACAACCTTGGCTGGACTCACCGATGGACTCTCTGCTGGCAATTTGAAAAGTGGACGTATTGCCGCTGTGGTGTGTGGTGAAATTGTGCAGGCCTCTCAAAAACTACAAGTAGCACTGAAGAGTGAATCTGGACTCACAAAAATGACAATGTCAATCTCCTCTGCTGAACCTAAATCGTACAGCCGACTCAACAACAACACAAGTCATCTTCGTGCGGTGTTTGATACCTTGACGGATCAGCATTATGGTACCGAATCTTATGTCCAATTGCTTTTATCTGCATTGCGGGATACCCCTGGACCTCTTCCTGCTGTCAACTGGTTCCCTTTGTTATCCAAACTTGTCAAGATCTCGACCACGATACATCTATTTTGTATCTCTTTTGCCACCAATCATGCCACGACCTCACTCTCACTCTCGGAATTTATTTTATCTGAATTGGGTCAAACAGCTGGACATTATCAAGAAGACATTGCTAATTATCTGGTGGGTGAAAGTGGTATCGGGAAACTGTTGGAACTAAGTGGACTTGGACATCATTCGGGCACCAATGGATATAAACGACGTGGAATGGATGCAGTTACCAAGAAAATGACTGTCTCTGATATTCGCGCCATTGAAATATTTGAAGGGTATGCTAAATTGTTTGTGAAGCTTCCCGATCAAAGCCAGGTAAATGGAATGGGGGTAAAAAACAACAACATGTTGTTGACTCTTTCTTTCTTTCTTTTTTATAGAATCTCTTTTTATCAACTGTCAAGGATCATTTACCAACTACTGATATGGACGAAGCAAAAATGACTTATGTCTCATCATTAAGAGATATCATCCGTTACAACATCACCTATCGCTTATTGGATGATCCCGACACCAACTTGAATACGTTATGCCTCGCAGTTAACATCAGTATCAACAACATGAATGATTTATTACAAGGAGTGGACATGAAGGACTGGATCAACGACAAGTCTACCGCCCATATCAAGACAAAGGCGATACTGGAAGTATGCCACCTACAAAGAACTCAGCAACCTACACCAAGATACATCACCGACTTGATCACCCATTTACTCTTCTTGTTTGACGGCGAAGCGACTGGATGCTGGAACATTTTATCTCAAACGATAGCTTATACTTTAATCGGCCCCCTTGATCGATTGGCTTGGGTGATTCGACTGTTGGATGTCTTGATAGTGGTGATTGGGATGAAGAAACAAATCAGTATGGATGTCATCAGGATCGGTATTGAAACCATGATTCGACAGGGTTTGGAAACACTTTGGTCAGGCTCTTTGAATGTGGTACTCCCTGGTGGTGTTGCTTTGGCTGATACAGGTTACTTGATGGCTTACTCCATATCTATGGCAAAAGGACAAGATCATCAACGTCAAGTAAGTCAAGAAAAAAGAAGAAGAAAAAAAGTAGAGGATAATGGTAACTCATCACACATTTATCTGTAGATTGTTAAAAGGGTATTGAAGCTGATTGATCTTTTGTCTGGTAACGACTGCGACGATGATGCTGCCATGACCATCAAAGATATGTTTGTCCAAGTCCTGCGTGATTGTCCCAAAGAAGTCGTGATTGAACATCGTGCCCAGCTTCAAGATATCATTCCCTTTGAATAGAATAGGAAAAAAGAAACTAGTTTGTTTATATTGTATTATTATCATCAAATAAAAAGCATCTATTAATTTTACACAATCTGTCATGTTTACGTATTACGTTCAAATAATAGCTTTATTAATGTTGAATTATAAAAGGGGTGATCTAACTAATATATCTATATCTATATCTATGTATAAATTCTATTCTACATGTTCTAATGGTTTAACTGAGATATTCATCAGTTTATACATATTGACCATTTTCGTTTCCGATCTTCCATGATCACGTACCAAACTGATAATTTTCCCCGGTCGAAGATATCCATCTGGGCCCAGGCGTCCCGTCCGTCCCGCCATATGTAAATAACTTGCAATTGAAGGAGGTTTACCCAAAATAAACACATGTGAGATAGAATCCAGATCGATTCCTCTCGCTGTGAACTCGGTAGCGATCCAAAGAGTCGGTAGTGGTTGTGGTTGGTGAGCATCGCGGATATCTCTGGCATGAATGTTGTAAGATGCTAGTCGGGATTGAATGGTGGCGGTACTGGTCGAGCTGTCCACAAAGAGTACACTGTTTTTCAAGACGGTGGATTCGAGGTCGTGCAAGATGGCAATACTTTCCAACATGCGATCGTCTTGGTCGTCAAAACTAGTCATGGGTGGCGGTGTTTTGGTGGTGATATCTTCACTGACTGGTGTCATGTTGCGAATCGAGTCATCAGATACCATGAGACAGTAATGTTGGGCAGGTGAAACGGGGACTTGATTTCCTTTGGTGATATCAATAAACACAGGGTCGGGATTCATCCAACCCTGAAGAGTCAACCAGTGTCGTAAAGGACGATTCAGAGTGGCAGACGATACGATCAGTTGAGGTTTGTGTTGGTGGTGATGCATAAGATGGGACAAGAGTAATTGAGCAGGTTTGGGGTGTGTTTGGCGTTGTTGTTGTTGTCGTAAAGAGGCATATCGTTTAGGTAATCGTAGTGCTTGGTCGGCTTCGTCTAGTACAATGCGATCAATGGTGCCCAAGGATGATACTTCTTCTAAAAGACGAGCTGATGTATCGGCTTTAAGACAAGACGTGTCGGGTGCTAATTGTTGAATCCATCGGTTGACTTGACTGGCTAGTTCTTGATTGGGAGTGATATAGAGTGACCGGAGAGAAGGTTGACTGGCAAGTGCAAGAGTCATGCCAAAGGATTTACCAGTGCCTGTACCATCACGCAAAAAGACATCTTTTCCTGATAGAATCGCAGGAAGGAATTCGGTTTGTGCAAGAGTCGGTTTGCTGATACCAAAGTTCGATTTCAATAATTGGGTCGTTGAATCCGGAACGCCTAATTTCTAACAAGAGTGGAGTTAGTTGTATAGCTATATCAAGGACAAGTTTTTCTTTTTACCTGGAATGTAGAATAGCCCCTGGTCCTGAATCCACTTATTCTGACAAACATAATTAAAGCGAAAGAGAGACAAAAGAAAGAAGAAAACAATATGTTGCATAAATCAATCAGCCACAAAGATTTTTCAAACAGCGACATGTTAAGGCCGCCATTAGCTTTATTAGATCAAAGAGTATAAGATAAAGAAGACTATGTATGAATTAAAGTAAAAAAGTATAAATAAAAAAGAAGAGACTGTATATATAAAGTAAAATAAGAAAAATCTATAAAGATAATAAAAATAACTACAATGATCGAGAGGAGAGAGCCTTGTGAGCTTCTGCCAATTGGGTTTCCAAAGTCTTGACCCTAGCATCATGAGCAGCTTCCTTTGCAACGAGATGAGATTTTTCCGAATCCAAAACAGCCACCCGTAACAACAATTGAGCATTCATGCGTTCCAAATCATTCACCCGTTTTTCCAATGATTCCATTTTCAACACCTTTTTCAATCGAGAGCGACGAGCAGCATCAGTGTTCTTTTGGCGCTTGAGGGCCGCTTCATCCACAGGTTCATCCAAAGATCGTTTACGAGACGAACCAGTGTCGACAGGAGGAGGAGGAGGTGCAAAGGATACAGTAGGTTGAGGAGCCGATACAGCCGCCACGAATGCCGCCAGAGCCGAAGGAAGGTCTTGTACACCACCAGGATTCAAATCAGTAAACATATCAATATGAGGAGTAGCTGGCGTCATCGCAGGTGTCATGACTGGAGGCACAGGTGAATCAAAGAGAGGAGAGTTGAGAATCTCTGACATATCCAGATCCGTAGTACCAAATAGACATGCAGGTGTTGGCGTAGTGGCAGTGGTAGTAGCCTCAGCCTTGATTGTGGAAGGAGACAAATGGATATCCAAAGGAGTAGCAATGTCAGGACTTGATTGGACACTTGAGGTAGCAGTAGTACCTTGTTGAGTAAACCATTCACCAACGGGTGAGGGCTGAGATAAAGAGTCAAAGAATTGGAAGAGATCTTGGTCCATGGTTTTTTTGATAGTAGTTTGTTCTTGAGTAGGAGCAGTAGCAGATAAAGTCATTGTTTGAGTTGGAGAGGTTTCAAATAAAGTAAAAGTAGTAGCAGCAGTGTTCAACAGGGAGGTTCTGGATTTCGAGTTTTGCAAAGTTTCTTGTGATTAAGAAGACATATGTGTAAAGAATTGTCGGAGGCCATTATGGGCGAAGAGTATAAAAGTGTATCAATAATAAAAAGTATCTGGTGTAATGGTGCGAATGATCGTACAGGGGTACGAGAGTGTAAATTTAAGCAGAGAAAGACATGTCAAAGACAATCAAATGTAAAAAGCGCTGTAGTAGTAGGGGTAGAGGGTTTCGTAAAGTTAAATAAAAAAAGATAAAGAAGGAAAACAGCAAAAAAAAGATTTTTTTTTTTGGGAGAGGGATTAAATAGCAGCTGAGCAAGTTAGTTGGATATGATTGGTTCAAGTGTCGGAGATCTTGAAATGACTCATTCTCCATTTTTAGCTTCATTCCCTTGATTGCCGTTGAGCGGAGGTTGCCATAGTTTGTCAGGTAAGTCGTACAGTTCTTCCTTTTCATCTAGTAACTAATAAAAGAGATGATCAGTTCCCACGTGAGCTTTTATGAAAGTATAAAATAAACTTAAATGCAGCAAGTATATATTTACATGTCTTTTCTTGTTGCTAAGTAAGAGGGCCCTTTGTCTAATGTAACAATACTGCTGGTTTGAGCGGTATTTGAAAAAAGTTTTTTTATGAACTTTCTTCTTGTTTGGGAGATAAGATCCTTACAGGGCATGAATGGGGAACTTTGATACCATTCAAGCGAACCAAAGGCAATGAAGACGTAAAAGTAGGATGATAAGAGTGCTGTTTATTTCGACATGGTGAATAAGTTGTATTAGTAGGTGTGAAGATGATGATGATGATGATGATATAATTGAGAGCACTTGTCTTCCGAGGCATGGAGATTGGGATGCTGATTTCACTCACGAAATCCAGTAAAATGTCGGCATTTGAAATTAATAAGTCGCCTTTTTTTTTTTTTTTTTTCCTGAGCAAACACGAACTGTTTTTCTTTTTTATTTTTTACGTTTCTTTTAATTCTATCACCCATGAATACTATACCTCAAGAAGACTATTATTGGGGACCTGTGTAAATAAAAAAAATAAATAAAAAAGGAACCCTATTCGTGGTTTATCATAAACTAATAACTTGATTTATTACTTTAGGACGGCTACCATTGATTGGTGCGAGGTAAAACATCAAAAGTTACTAGGCACCCCCCCCCTTTTTTTTTTTACTAAACAATATTACTCTTTGATAGGAAAACTATGCTGTAACTCCATATGTGGCTGAATTCATCAACACGACTACCAATCTTAGTTTTGGTAAGCATGTATACAATAGGGCTGGACACGATTGAAATAACTAACTCTTCTTTCATTTTCAAGTATAGCTCTTTTGTCATTGTTTGGTATATACAATACTATTTACTATGGTTGCAAAAAATCATTTATTATTGCTCACTTGGGTGTCCTTTTGGTTGGCTTTGGTTCGTGGTGTTTCCATATGACTCTTCAATATGAAATGCAACTTTTGGATGAACTCCCAAGTAAGTAGCACCATATGGCGTAATAGATGATACCAACTTTTTTATTATTATTATTATTCTTTAGTGATTTATGTTGGATGTATTATGGTATATTACAGGTAAAATGTGGGAATTCACGAGATTTAGATTCAATACTAACTCACTCTACTTTTCTTTTTTCTTTTTTAGCATTGAAGTTTACAACAAACCCAAATTTGGTCTACCATTAGTATTGTTTTTGATGGGCTACTCAGCATTCGTGACCTACTCTTACTTGATTATCAATGATCCTGTCTTCCATCAAGTTGCTTATGCCATTCTAGTGATCACTATCGTGTTTAGGTCTATCTATCTTGTTAAACATCTTCCTCGATCAACATCTGAACAACCTAAACTGGTACGTCTGTTGAAATTGGCTGCTGCTGGTTTCATTCTCTCTTTTGTGGTATGGAACATTGACAATCAATTCTGCTCCTACTTCCTTCACACTCGTACTTTGGTGCCTTATGTCATAGGTGCTCTCACTCAATTACATGGTTGGTGGCATATCGGAACAAGTTTGGGTGTGTATTACTTTACTGTATTTGTGGAATGGGTACAACTGATCTTGGATGAAAACAACAAGCAGCAATATGAACTGATCTGGGTTGGTATCATTTGTTATATTCGACCTGTAGGCAAATCACTCAAGCATTAGATTAGTCTCTCTCTTTTTTTATTCCTAGAATAGATTTTGTTTTGTATTATATATTTAGAAAATAAAATGTAGTCTTTTATGTATGATACCATAGGGAACACTTTAATTGAAGGGTTAGGCTTGGGTTTTATGGTTGGAACCATGAATGGAGGCTTATTCTGTGAATGGATGATCCATATCATGCATGCATTGGTACTTGGTTATGCCGACAAAGCGGAATTTGAATTTACTCTGTTATCATCATTAACAAGAACATGAGTGTAAACGTGTCAATAAGTATAAGGTATAAGAATAAATATAATAATAGTTGCATTGAATTGTGATACAATAAACTTGCAGCTTTGAAGTATATATCGAGAAAGGGTCTAAATTGAAACCATGCTCGTTGTCGGACTCTCGAATTGCCACGTAGAAGTCTGATAAAATAAAAAAAGGACCCCGCCTCATTTTCCCCTTTTCTCTTTCTTTCTAATATTCCTCTCTCATTATGAACTTTGACGATATTGAAGAACAAGTAAGTACAGTTAAAAGCATTGGTTGTACTTTTTCTTTTTGTTTTTGACTCCTTCTTCGTATCATATTAGGACGGTGTCAGATTCTCCTGGAATGCATGGCCTTCTTCACGTATCGAATCTACAAAGGCAGTAGTCCCTATTGCTTGTCTTTACACTCCTCTCAAAGAACGTGAAGACTTTGCACAAACCCCAATCCACTACGATCCTGTCACTTGCAAGGCTCCTTGTCGTGCTATCTTGAATCCTTATTGGTAAGAATCTACTTGGACTCCTTTTTTATTCATTTACTAATCTCTCTTTTTTTTATTTTTATCTAGTCAAATCGATGTCATTGGTAAACTTTGGATCTGTCCTTTTTGTCTTCAACGTAATGCCTTCCCTTCTCATTACAAGGATATCACCAACACCAATCTTCCACCTGAATTACTTGCCAAGTATACCACTATTGAATACAACTTGAACCGGGTGGCACAAATCCCTCCTATCTTCCTTTATGTAGTCGACACCTGTCTAGACAAAGACGATTTGAAGGCATTAAAGGATTCTCTTGTCGTTAGCCTAAGTCTACTACCGGTTAATGCGTGGGTGGGTCTTATTACTTATGGTGCCATGGTAAAGATAAATACATACATTTACATTTATAACGATAAACTCACCTCTTTTTTTTTTTTTTTCATTAATGAAATATATAGGCTCAAGTACACGAATTGGGTTTTGATAATTGCCCAAAATTATTTGTGTTTCGTGGAACAAAGGAATACTCGTCAAAGCAAATTCAGTCAATGCTAGGCTTGGGTAGTAACGCGGTCCGTCCTGGTCAACCTCAGCAAACGAATATGTCGGCCAATAGGTAAAGTGTCTGTTTATAGAATATGTCAAAATACATTTGTTTACTAACTATATGACTTGTTACTGTTTGTATCAGATTCTTGATGAAAGCTAGTGATTGTGAATTTGTCTTGACATCCATCCTTGAAAACTTGCAACGTGATCCATGGCCTGTAGCAAATGATAAGCGTCCTCAACGATGCACTGGTGTCGCTATGAGTGTTGCCATTGGTTTACTTGAGGTAATAAGAGTAACATTAAAATTATAACTGACTAACATACATTTTTTTTTATATATCTTTAGACCACATTCCCTAATACAGGTGCACGTATCATGCTCTTTAGTGGTGGTCCTGCTACTGAAGGTCCTGGAATTGTCGTCAGCACTGAACTACGTGAACCTATTCGATCACATCACGATATTGAAAAGGAATCAGCCAAACATTACAAAAAGGCGATCAAGGTAAATCAGAAGGGGGCGTGATACTAAGACCCAAAGACTAACACACTAAGATGTTTATTATAGTTTTACAATGGTCTTGCCAAACGAGCATTTACTAATGGACATGCTATTGATATCTTTGCTGGGTGCCTGGATCAAATTGGCTTGCTGGAAATGAAATCCATGGTGAATCATACTGGCGGTTTTATGATTCTAGCTGATTCATTCAACACAGCTATTTTCAAACAAAGCTTCCAACGGGTCTTCCAAACTGATGCACAAGGTTATCTACAAATGGGATTCAATGCAACTTTGGATGTGCAGGTAATATATATATATATATATATATATATATATGGAGTGGGAAGGGGTACACCAACATACAAGTCTCTTCCATCATAGACATCTCGTGAACTCAAGGTGTGTGGTTTAATTGGCCATGCTGTCTCTGGTAACAAGAAATCGACTCAGGTAGGTGAAACGGAGATCGGGATCGGGAACACCTCCTCATGGAAAATGTGCTCAATGACATCAAAAACAACAGCCGGTATCTACTTTGAAGTGGTGAATCAACCAACAGCACCATTACAACCAGGATCAAGGGGTTTCGTTCAATTCGTTACTCATTATCAACATGCCAGCGGACAATATAAACTACGTGTGACGACGGTGGCTCGAAATTTTGCTGATGAACAAAGTCCTGAAATCGCCAACTCCTTTGATCAAGAAACATCTGCTGTTCTCATGTCCCGTATTGCTATCTTCAAGAGTGAAATCGATGATGGTCCAGATGTCATCCGTTGGCTGGATCGTATGTTGATTCGTCTTTGTCAACGCTTTGCCGACTACCGCAAGGATGATCCTCACAGCTTTCGACTATCCGACAACTTTGCGATCTATCCTCAATTTATGTTCCATCTGCGCCGAAGTCAATTCTTACAAGTCTTCAACAACTCACCTGACGAAACGGCCTTTTACCGGTAAGATAACATGAAAACATGGATGATAACCTGACTTTTTGATCTAACCTTCTTCTATAATAGACATGTGTTGAACCGGGAAAATGTCGACAACTCTTTGATCATGATTCAGCCTACTTTGACATCATATGGATTTGATACACCACCTCAACCTGTTTTGCTGGATTCCATCTCCATCAAATCTGATACCATTTTACTTTTGGATACCTTCTTTCATGTCCTCGTCTTTTGTGGCAGCACAATTGCAGAATGGCGTTTGGCAGGATATCAAGATCAAGAAGGTTATGAAAACTTTCGACAGTTGCTGGATACCCCCGTGATGGATGGTCAAGATTTACTGGTCGATCGATTCCCTATTCCTCGGTATGTCATGTGTGACCAAGGTGGATCTCAAGCTCGATTCTTATTGTCCAAACTAAACCCTTCAACCACTCATGCATCAAACAATCTCTATGAGAAACCTACTGGTACAACTATCTTTACTGATGATGTCAGTTTACAAGTCTTTATGGAACATTTGAAAAAGTAAGCATGAATGGGTTTATGGATTAATCAAGATGTTAACCTACTCTACTTTTTCTTTTTTGTAGATTCGCTGTTGTTGGTGCCTCCTGAAAAACATGTGATTCACTACCCTCTACTTTTAGCTATATACACTATCTAGAATAATATACAATTAATAAAGACTATCTTTTTTTTTTACTATAATGATATCGGCACTTTTTTTATTGGATAAAAGTAGTCCCATGGAACGTTTCTCATGGTGTCACTTTTTTTGGGGGGGTGGGTCATGGTACTATGATGAAACGGCGCGAAGATGATGGGAACGATGTAGTGCACGATAAGAGCAGCCATCGTACTTTTTGACTCGATTTACATGAATTCGATAGTAAAAGGCCGAAACATGGATTCTGATAGTAATCTTTATCTATTGTCAGTTTCTTATTTGATTTCATATGAACGCATGAAAAACATTATGTATCTCTCTCTTTCTTGGTTGGCTTTGAAGGGGGCCGGTATTTTCAAACCCAGTGCATGAATTACAAATCCCGAAAGGGCAAGTACACCTCAATTCGAAAACAATCAATACAGTGGTGGTAAATGGCTCTTGTGTTATAGTAGAAATGAATGACGCACTATATATAACCAATATTGATAAAAAGATATTGGTTTAAACAATGTCCAATGTGAATACATAATAATTTTGAATCACCGACAACGGGGAACCCATCCGCCAATCAAATATGGAGGTGCGGGTCTTTTGTTTCTTTTTCTTTCTTCTTGTTTTTCCACCTCCCCCAATCATCCCACATCTTTTTTTTTTTTTTTTTTACTCTCTCTCTCCCTTTATATTGCATCCCTTACGTAGATCCTTCTTATAGTGTTTGTCTTCTTTTTACTCAAATTTGCCTACTTTAGTGTCTTTATCATTGATTCACTAAAGGCAAAAACATACTTATACACACTTTTTTGATATAACATCTACCCTTTTTTATACACACACACTCTCTTTCTCTCTTCATCTTTTGATGCTGCCCTCTAACTATAATACACGAAACACGAGGCCGGTATCTGATATTCTCAAAACTGGGAATTATACCTCTTCTTCTGAAAGTAAGTAAACAAAATCACCCTTTGACTCTTGTATGTCATGCCCACTCTTTTTTTATTTATTTATCTTTTATATAGCTGACTCTTTGAATCACTGGTATGAAGACCTTCAACAATACGAAAGGAACTTGGATGAAATGGCAGCTGCTAGTCTCGATCAAGTAAGTACCCTCAACCTGATGACGGATGTTTTTTTTTTTTTTTTTTAAAAAAAACACTCATCATCTTTTATATATATATATATAGAACTTTAAGGAAGAAATGCACCATGTGGATCAATGGTTTCGATTTTTGTCTGAAGCTGAACGTACTGCCACTATATATACTCTCTTACAACATTCTTCTCAAGTCCAAATACGGTTTTTTATCAACCTGTTGCAACAAATGGGAAAACGTGACTCTAGGCACTCCATTCTGATGACACCCAATCCAGAACAAGGTAAAACTAACAAAGTATAGATGGAATAGGTCGGGTTATTAAACACTATATGTGATATTGATTAGGTGATATGCAATCTCAATTTGCAGGAGCACTTGCCAAGGCGGAAATGGAAGCTAGTCAACGGTTAATGTCGGTGTTACCTTACAAGACTGGTCAGGTAGTCAGTCGACCTCCACCAAGTACTGCTCGTCGACAGGTGGATCGTCATTCTTTTGCACTTGGTGATACTGAAGATTACAGTCGACAATTCATGGGTGCCAATGCTCGGTTTGGTGAAACATCTTCTAGGCTTGGTGGTCCCCCTGGTGGTGGACGTCCAACGAGTCAAAACTTTAGTGCTGGTGCTAACTCTCTTTTAACTCCTGCATCATTCCATGGTACCAATCGTCCTCGATCTGTTATTGAAGGTGATACATCAGCTTTTTTCTCATCTCCTTGGTCAACTACTCAAGCTGGTACTACTACTACTACTACTACTACTACTACTCAAACTGCCGCCCCTCCACCCCGTCGACCTATGTCTGTGGTTGGTAATATCGGTGATCGCAATGGAAATGCATTGGAACGACCTAAATCAGCTGATATATCAAATTGGTCATTTGGTGGAATGGACTCGATGATTGATCAACAACATCAGCAACAACGTAGTGGTGGAACCGGCTTCCCCTCCCCTTGGGCACTTGGGTTGGATTCGGATATTGATTTTAATAGTTTGACATTACAACCATACCGTCGAGGAAACAATAACAACAGCAATAATAGTAATACTAATAATACCCGTACTGGCGGTGTGGCTGGTACAATGCGAAACAATATTCCAGGAACATTATCTGAAAAAGACGAATCTGCATTTAAAACACCTACGATCTCACGACCTACTTCTCCTCGACCTGCATCTTCATCCTCTACACCATTCAATCATCGTAAACATATGGTATCTCCTCTTGGTGGTATGGAAAAACAGTTTGGACAATTCTTGAATCTTTCAGAACACAATGGTTTGGAATCGACCATGAATGATCATGATTATCTTAGTGATCATAGTGAACCTTCGAATCTATCTACTCGTCGGGTTTCTGGTGCGAATATCCATTCTCGCGGCAGTATCTTGTCAACATCCACCGGTATGTCTCCTAAAAGTAACACCAGTAGCATCAATACAACAGTCACCAACAAGGATAAAAAGGGTGGTGAAGTAGTTGATATGGAACTATTACAAGGTAAGAAGAAAAGAAAAAGGAAACGTGGAACTAACTCAATACATTTTGTGCATAATCTAGATGTCCCTGCCTGGTTCAGAAGTCTTCGTTTACACAAATACAACTCAATCTTTGAACCTATGAAATGGCAAGATATTGTCAAGCTTACGGATGCGGAATTAGAAGCCAAAGGTGTGGCGGCTTTGGGTGCCAGGCGCAAGATGCTCAAGATATTTGAAACCATCAGAACCCATTGCGAGGAAAACGTAAGTACAAATACAATAAAGGTTTATACAGGGACTTTCGGATCACTAACTTTTTTTTTTTTTTTTTACCATAGAATATCGATTATTGATGATCTACACCTCCGTCTTTTTTTTTTTTTTTTTTTAACCCTTTGAAAGGTGATTGTAATCCCTGTAGTGGTAGACTCTTTATTTAGTCTATCTAGTCTTTATTTAGTCTATCTAGTTATCCATCTCTTCTCCCCACAATAAAACACATACACACATTACATTTTTAATACACATTGCCTTGATATCTTTTTTTTTTTTTTAAAAAAAACTACATCAATAAAGACACACAGTTTCCTTTTTTATCATCGGAATCCATAATGTCTACATATAAAAGTGGGATTCAATCTTTCATCCCACTATTTCTTACACATGACGGGTAAAAGTCATCGCAAGTCTGGACTGAATGACACAAGGGTCCTGGTGCTTGACTTTTGCGGCAAAGTATGTTGTAAATGGGTCATTGTATCCACATCACCACTTTTATCGTTACCATTAGTTAAATAGAGCTCTTCCGACATCTGAGTAGGAGCAGTCGGTATTTGAAACGAAGTTTGGCTTCTGTCTTCGTCCCACTTTTTTTTTTTGCAAATGACAGGTAAAAGTCATCGCAAGTCTGGACTGACCGACATGAGGGTCTTGGAACTTGGCTTTTGCAGTAAGGTATGTTGGAAATAGGCTATAGTGTCCACATCGTCACTTTAATCATTAGCATCACTTGACAATTGGAGCGAGTAGAGCCTTTCGAGGCAGGCGCGATCTGAAAAAGTACGAAAAGGAACGAGTCTTTCCCTTCCCCAGAAATCACGTAATTTGAACTCCGGCCGGGCTTGAAAATGAGTACCGTTGAATCGCCTCAAAACACAATCTCATTTCAACATCCTTTTTTTTTTTTTCACAAAAGTCAGGTTCAAACGATCTTGAGGCTATATGGCTCCATAAAAGGGACTTGGTACAATGACCATTATGTAAACTTTGTTGGAAATAGGCCAAGGAATGCTCATGGTCACTTTAATCATTAGCATTACTTGTTCATTGAGGCAGTAGAGCTCTCCCAAGATTCAAAGCGATGGTAAGCTGGTTTTGAAAATAAGTTTGGTCTCTTCTGTCCATTTTTTTTTTTTAGAAAAGTCAGGGTAAAACAATCTTGAGGATATACTGCTTCATACAAGGTACTTGGTACAGTGGTCATTATGTAAACTTTGTTGGAAATAGGCTAAGAAATACACATGGTCACTTTTGTCATTAGCATCACTTGTTCATTGAGGCAGTAGAACTCTCTTAAGATTCCAGGCGAGAGTAAGCGGGTTTTTGCAATAAGTTTGTTCTTTCAAAGCCTGGCGGGAATTCAATTTACGTGATTTTTGGGGGAAGGGAAAGTCTGAACTGACCGACACAAGGGTCTTGGCACATTGGTCATTATGTACATTTTGTTGGAAATAGGCTATAGTATCCACATCATAAACCTCTCTCCACATATTACGTATCTTTTTTTTTAAAAAAAACTTGATCAATAAAGACGCACAGTTTCCTTTTTTATCATCGGAATCCATAATGCATAAACAATGAGAGTCTACATAAAAAGTGTTTTTATTACGTGATACAAATGTTTGGACAATGGTATATGTATATAATGGATCTACAAAAAAACAAGACTATTTTATTGTTGATACAAGTTTTAAAAAAAAAAGCGGGGGGGACCTCTCCATCAAATGGTATGATAGAATGTAGCTATTGACCGACCGAGTATCTAGTTCTTGGAGGCTGCAGCAGCGAGGTTGGCCTTGAAGGTACCCTTCTTGGCGAAACGTTGGTTACGGAGGAACTTGGCATCCACCTATTAAAAGCATCGTATTAGCAAAGGGGGGTGATGATAACATGCGGCGGTGTTTTAAAATACTTACACCCTTAAGAGAAGGGTACTTGTGTTGACGAGGTTTGGCGATACCGTTACGGTGAGCCTTCTTGTCTAAAATAAGAATGAAAGGCGGTTAATACCTTTTTTTTATAATGATTAATGTAGTAGTGTTAAATGCATTACTTTGGTTGTGGTTGGTGTGGTTCTTGGACTTGGCCATTATGTTTCGCTAACCTATATAATGATAATGAGTATTCCATCCATCCATTCATCCAAATCATCCATCCGTTGTTTTTGTTGTTATTTTTTTTCGTAAGTATCATTCTCTATCCCATACCTTTCAAGGATAAAGTGAAGAAGAAGGATCCTTGATGATGTGAAGGAGTGGGGATTTTCCTGACAGCTTGAAATTCATATGCCGACAACAGGCGGGGTTGAATTCTTTTCTTTGCTCTATGGCTGTTCCCTTTAATATACTCCTCTAGTTGATTTGATTTGTTTGTAGGATAAAAGTTTGTCTAAACTTCTTCTATTATGTTACATATATCATCAACGTTAAACTACCTGTATAAAATGTCATAACAAGCCGCATACATGAAGATTTTGTTTTTATTTTATGAAGATGGTATTAAATAATAGACTACATGTATGCTAATAAAGACTAACTATATTCTACCATTTACTATGAAGACCACCACCGGGCCTTTCTTGCTTCCGATGTCTTGACCCATTTGCGCCATTGAGGAAGACAAGTATCGTAGTAGTTGTCGTGATCAATGCTTTCTTTAGACGTTCCCACCGGACAGTTGCACCGACATCCTTTCTTACTTTCTTTAGCTGGACAGTGGCGATACAAGTCATGTTGGTATCCGATATCTTCAAAGTAATGGATTTGATCGGTTTCCAAAAACAACCCAGCACCTAAAGAATGGACTACATAAAGAGAGAGAGATTAATTACACTATGCCACTCTTTTTCTTTTTTTATCTTTACCTGGTGCATCCCCCCATCGTTCATAAAAGAAGTTACCAGTTTGATCCAGATAGTTGAAGAAATCGCGATAAGCCGGACTTCGCCAGAGATTCAAAGAGGCAATTTCAAAGTTCGACCAGAAGTGACAATAATTGTAACCATTGCCATGCCCATCTTCGTCCCTGAAGAAAGGAAACAAGGAGCGCCCTTTGACTGAGATATCAATCCGTCTTGATTCCGCATATTCCAACACCGTATCCCATAATGTAGGTATCGTATCAGGCATTTCCTTCAAAGTCACCACGAATCCATAAAGCTTATTGTATTTTTGCATGTATAAGAAAGGGTCGTAAGTAATGTCGCAAAAGAATTTGACCCCTGGTTCTACACGCCAATACCAATCGTAACTATTATATATAAAGAGAGATTAATATGAATTCCTATTTATACAAGACTTACTTTGCCAAAAGAGGATGATCAAAGAAGAAGCCAGATTGGAATCGACACATATGATGATAACTTTCTTTATCCCCAAACATAACACCAGAAGCACCCATTTGTTGACGACATTGAGCAGCATACGTTTCATCCACAAAAGAAGGATATCCCCAATGTTTCTTCTTGTCGATCAAGCCAAATTCCATTCGTGCACTAGGTGACGCTTTCGTCATCGCCGCCTTGAATTCATCAGTAAAAGGTTCTTCGTTCAAAAATACATAAGGATAGTGGAAGTTCCTGTTGAATTTGTCTTCAAGGTTGATAATACTGGACGCAATTTCTTCTTGTTCACTTTACACATTTAAAAAAAACAGTAATGAGTATCGTAATCATCATCTATCCATCCTTTTCTTCTTCTTTTTCTTACCTGTTTCGTACCAAAATAACAAACGCTGCTTTTGCTTTTTCTTTAGGTGGTTGACGAGTTAATAAGATTTCAGGTAGACAGACGGCTTCATCATAGTTGTCGTAATAGGTGGCAGGTCGTAAATTGGTGGTTACTTTGGGATGACTGGCCACATGGTATAAGAAGATAAATACAGACACAAACCCTATAAACAAGAGTGGCTTTCTTGATAATGAGGTAAAGGGCCGCATCGATAATGAAAGTAAGAAAGAAAAAAGAAAAGAAAAGAAAATCGAGACGAGAAAAAAAGTTTTCACCCTTTTGATTGCCTGCAGATCTTTTCGAAATTCAAATCCCGATAATCTTTTTTTCCCTTGCTGTATGTCTCAAAGCGTCTGGTCAAGTTGCTTTTTACAGTCCAACGTACAGTACTGTACAGTACATATACAACAGAATTGAGATCCATGTTGACATGAATATTAGAAAATGACCTCATACCAAAAGAAGTGTATACATGGATATCGGGATTTGAATTATCGAAATCGAACATTTCCACATCACAATACGTACAACAAAATGATATTATATCCAACATAAGATTTTATTTAAAGTTAACTATAGTACTATGACTAAAACTATATACAGGTTTATCTTGTTGAGGACTATAAAAAGAAGATATGATGATTAATAAGCTGATAAACTACATATTAAGTGATCATTCTGTTGTTGTGATTTTTCTTTGGGCTCAGTGGTTTAAAGTTAGGTAGCTAGTTTTTTTTCATCAGCGCCATAACGGCTAAAGCCAAATGCCAGGTTCATCCTTGCGACCAAAGAAAAACAACAACAACATCTACACCAAGAGGAAGGGGGGAGAGAGTACTTACCAAGAAGAAGCGAGGAGACAGGCGGATATAATAGTGAACAAAAAAAAAAAAAAAAAAACGTGAAAGAGGATACTTTGGGCCTTTATAGCTTTCACGTACGAAAAAATTTTCTTTCCAAGCCTCAGGACAGTCCTAATTTACATACCGCCATGCTCTTATTAGACAATCCTTTCAGGTATTCTCTTCTTGCCTTCTTCGGTGACAAATTGTTCATTGTCAACTGTGCTTTCTTTCTCTTTTCTTTTTTTTTTTTCTTCTCTCTTTCATTATCTTATTGATACATTATTTATGCATTAGAATCAAGGACAAATGGGTGGGTATTTTCAAATCCCGCCTTTAATCGGCGTATGAAATTTCAAAATGTTACACGGATTCAGAGCCATGAACAATGCAAAGTTTCACTACTTGGATCACGCTATATAAAACCATTTTTCTTTTCCACCTCCCTTTTTTTTCTTTTATAAACCATACTGCCATGAACCCAAATTGTAAGTACAACATGGGGAGAAAGAAAAAGGAGAACTCTGACCCGATTGAACGATTTAGATGATCCTCCTCCTCCCAGTTATCAGCAAGGCGGACCTAGGCCGGGGCAATCATACTATCAGCCTCCTCCTCCTCCTCAACCAATGAGTGGTCAACCACCTCAGCAACATCATCCACAACCATTAAACAATGCTCGTCAACGTCTCGTTCACTTTTATAGCCCACCACAGAATAATCGATTAGGTTTGCGGCGGCGATTTCTGTCACTCTGTTGTTGTTTCATATTGATCGGATTGATTGTGGGTTTAATTACAGGACTTGTTACAAGGAACCAACGACATACATACTATGGTGGTGGAAGTAGTACTTACTGGTAAGGGAGTTTTCTAGGGATTCTCAATGATTGACTTTTATTCTTATTATTATTATTATTGCTTTATTATAGTCGAACAAACAATGATTGTTACACCCGATTTGGTAAGGGTTTCAACTCAAAAGAGAGGGGTATTCACAGTAGATCACGTTAACTGACATCATTTTTTTTCTGCTTCAATCTATATAGGGTATGGCACTTACTGTTACAGAGGTCAATGCAGTAGATAAAATTTATGCAGTTTCCCTGTGTATTAGTTTAGTAGACTTTCGACTTTTTCTTTACACCATAGATACTTTAATAAATAATTCATGCAACAAACTACGATTTCAAACGCCGCCCCGCTCTTCATGGAGAGATATAGTTTACTCATGCTTACATTAATAATTTGCATGGTGGTTATCATGTGAGCAAACACGAGCAAAAGGCGTCGATGAAGAGTATGTTATATATACTATTTTAGAATCCTCATGGAAGTCCAAATGATACTAACAAGATTGGGTTTTTTTTTTCCCTTCAATCACACGGTATCGAAATAAAGATGGTCTGTGAGAAGAACGTGCATCATACATTTAATGAGATTACTAATAAAATAGAAAAGCGTGGAATAGGAGAATGATTAGGGAAACGCACAGACTTCAGTTTAGCGTTCACCCTACTTGTTAGATATGCGGCGGGATTTGAAATATTGTGCCTTTTTTAAAAAAATGCACGATCCACAGATTTCATCCCTTTTCTTTTACTTTCTCTACACTTTTTTTTTTTTTTTTTTTTTCACTTGGATCTATACGCACTTCATATGCCTTACTCAATAAACGACAACATGATACTTAACAATGGACCTTTATCATACTACTACGGTCAAGATGACTACGAAAGACGTCCATCATCCTCATCTACGACATCATCCAACACATCATCATCAACCAAACGATCCTCTTCACACTTTATATCCAGAACCACATTACGCCTCTCCAACTTTTTCACTAATCGCCGTCGATCGATCCCAAATTATACTCGATTCTCTTTACCTGTATTAATCAATCTGGACGATCCACTCTCTCCCAAGCAAATGGAAATCGAAAGATTAATTGAAGCCTATCCCGAACAAACGGTTAGACTTATTGTTACCCCTGAATTTGCCAATTGATTTATTATACCCTCCCACCCACCCCCCACCCATTATTATTCTCCTAGATAGATAGAATACTTTTTTTATAGTCTCCTATACCATTAATTTGTCCCCTCCCCCATTCTTCTTTACCCTCATGTTGTATATCACTAATAAAAATGCCTTTATTTAATTTGTGTATAAAAGGAATTGGATCCATTGTTTAAAGTTACTTGGAACCCCTTATATCTATTGTTTCCCTTCCTCTTTTTTTAGCCTTGTATGCCACATACATAACAAAAGTGATTGTTGTTTGACATCATAATTGTAGTCCATCAAGCCTATTTTTAACATTTAATAAAAAAAAAAAGGTGTATTATTTATTGATTAACATATATAACAATCTATAGCCATCCCTGGTTTCGCCTCCAAACACTATTTCTACCCATCCCGCCACCTCCTTCAACACTGACCATCCATCGCTAGGTCAACCCCTTCCCCTATTGAGTGTATACAGTATATATTATTTAGATCCAGATCCAGATCCTTTGTCGCCGAGGTGTATTGAGCTACTGATAGCTTTGTTATATGATCGTCGATGATGTATTTCCCTATACGATGTTACTTGTCTTGTGTCGAATTCGTACCTACTTTGTTCAAGAAGGCAAAAGAGAAGGAGAAAACCCCGCTCGCTTTTTTTTTTAGGTGAGTAAAAAAAAAAGTGACTGGGGGGGCTCAATCATACTTTACGACGTTTTTTGAAATGGGCGGGAGTTCTTTTTCTTTCCACTCTCTTTTGCCTTTTTGTTTTTACTCACAATCCATCAAGGCAAAACACTCCTTTATTATTATTACTTTTGTGAAGGAAAAGGGGTTTTAAACAGCACTCTACATTCTTCTTCTTCTTTATCTGTATATTTTTTTTTTTTACTTGATTCCAATTGACGACGATTACTTTGATAACTCGTTTACATTTGGTGCTCTATATATTTACATCACTACTATCCTTGATACCGCTTCCTACTCATGTCGCTCCAAGATAGTGATGACGAAACCAGTCTTTACCAACAACAACAACAACGCCGCCAGCAGCAGCATTTAAGTCGACACCATGACCTTGAAGCTAACTCGGACGACGAAGGTGAAGAAATAGGATATGGCCATCAGGATGATGACGACGACGACGATGACGACGATGACGATGAAGAATTGGAAGAGGAAGACGAAGAAGAGGCTCGAAAGGTATGTACAGTGTTGGGGTTTGATGTATACTGACACCATTCACTATTTTTTTTAGGTGGCCGATGGTTTTATCGTGGACGATGAAGACGAAGAACAAGATGCGGATACCAAAGTGGCAGCTCGACGAAAAAAGAAGAAGCGTATTGAAGACTGTAAGTACATCACTCTGGCTGGGCTGATTTAACAATCAGTGAAACTAAAATTCATGCTATCATGTATATGAATAGACGACGAAGAACTGGATGAAGAAGATCTCGAACTGCTGGAGGAAAACACCGGTGTAAAGGTGGCAAGGTCATCAGGTGTAAGTGATTAAAAAACAAAAGGATAAATCATAACTAACAATCACCTTACTCACTTATATTTATAGCCTCAACTGAAACGGTTGAAACGTGGTCGTGAAGAAACTGATCGCAACACGTCTTCTCGATCATCTGGTGGAGTCGAAAACATCTTTTCCGACGAAGACGAAGAAGAACAAGACGTTGATCGGCAAACAACTACTGGTGGACATCATTATGACGAAGACGAAGAAACTCAATACAAAGAACCTGTTTACCGACGAAGGGATGCTTATGATGATATGGGTGACTTTATTGCTGACGAAGATGAAGATGATCTGGATCAAGTATTGAACGAAAGACGGTTTGGTCAGCGTAATGATGGTGCTGCTACTGGTTATTATGATGATCGTGGGCATGTCCAACCTGGTAAAGGCATCATGGATATGTTACCTGAAGGCATCAGTGAAGAGTAAGTAGGGATGGAACACAAAATGGACCAAAACTGACTATTATTATTAACATTATTATGTTTAGTGTCTTGATGGATATGTATGATATCTTTGGTGATGGTGGTGACTATGAAGATGCTCTTTATGCTGAAGATGTAAGTAGAAAGAAAAAAAGGATGAAGTTTGATGATGAATACTAAATATTAATCTTTTGTTGTTGTTTTATAGCAAATTGAAATGGAAAATGAACAACGGGAACCTCAGTTGGCTGATATCTTTGAACCAAGCGAACTAGCCGAACGAATGCTTACCGAAGAAGATGACAAGATTCGAAACATTGACGTACCCGAACGACTCCAAATGCGCTACGAAGGTCTCTCCAAGAAGTTTGTGGAATCAACTGCTGAAGAAATACAACAAGAAGGTGCCTGGGTGGCAAAACAACTCGCCCAACTTCGTGGTCTCAATCCTGTGCCTGAAAAGTTCCAAACTGCTGTAACTTATGTGGTCGGCTTCTTTGTGCGGGAACTACTGGAAGTGCCTCATATCAAGGATCATCGCCGCGACTTTTTTACTGAAATCAACAAGGTAACGGGCGCTACTACGGAAATTCTGTCTGAAGATGATCTCTGGGAAATCTACGACTTGGACTTTAAATACCACAGTTTTATGGAACGCAAGAAGACTCTCCACGACTTTTTGGCCAAGTACAACATTGATGATGCTTATGTCCGCGATGCTGAATCCAAGGTGGAAAAAATGGAAGAAGTCAACGATGTCTTGGATTATGTCAACTTGAAATTCAGCAGTGCTATCAATCGGGTCCAATCTCAAAACAAGGGTCCTAAGCGTCCTCTCACCAAGTCTTTATATGAAACAATGAAGGAAACCCGTGTTGTTGCTGTATTACCGGTAAGTGGTTTTAGAAAAAGAAAAGATGGTAACTCAGGAACAATCAACTAACTGACTCTATTACACTAGCAATTCGGGATTACAGCAAAGGAATTCGGTGCCAACTACTTGCAGAAGAATCGCCGATATTACCCTGAAGACAGTTTGGTGGATCCCAGTGTAGAAGGCGAGGCTAACATTGATGACACTTTTACGGATAGCGCCAAGGTACTCCGGGCAGCAAGAACTATTTTGGCTCAAGAAATAGCTTATGATCCTCAAGTCCGCAAGGCAATTCGACGTGATTGGGAAGAACGTGCTGTGGTGGTGGCGAAACCAACTGACAAGGGATTTACTGCCATTGATGATCTGCATCCTCTCCATCGATTCAAGTACTTGCGCAACAAACCTATCAACACATTCAACAATGGTGAATTCTTGGAACTACTTAAAGGTGAATCTGATAATATGTTATCGGTGGAAATCACCATTGCTGACTATGACTCCTGGGTGGCATCAATATCGGAATACTACTTGTCTGATGGCTATAGCGAATCTGTGGGACAATGGAATTTACAACGAACCGAAGTATTGGAACAAAGTCTCAAGGATTACCTGGTGCCATTGATGGATAAATACATTCGTGAAAAGTGTCGAGTGGAATCTCAAGAATGTATCTGCAAACAAGCCTCCAAAAACCTACTTGCCAAGATCAATGTGGGTCCCTACCGTGGTCCTGATTCTGACCGCAATCGCAACAATCTTCCTCGTGTCCTTACTGTGTCTCATGGTAATGGTGACATGAAATCTCCTACAATGGCTGTCATGCTGAATCAACGTGGCAAGGTCTTTGATCAATTTGAAGTACCGCATTTGAAGGAAGGACGCTACGTCTCACAACTGGACCAATTCATTCGATCTCGTCGACCTCAGGTAGTGGGTGTGGCTGGCTACAATGCGGAAACAAGGCGTCTCGTTAAGCACTTACAAGGTATGATTAGCGAAATCAATCAAACTCGGGAAAGTGGAACAAGTGCCATTGATCTGGTAGTAGTGGATGATGAAGCTGCTCGTCTTTACAAGAACTCTCGACGTGCTCAAAATGAATTCCCAGACAAGCCTGAAGTCATGCGCTACTGTATTGCTTTGGCTCGCCGATTACAAAACCCTCTTTATGAATACACTGGTCTTGGTCGTGACCTTTTGGCGATTCGATTCCATCCTTATCAGAATTTGGTGTCTGATGATTTGCTTTTATTCTACTTGGAACGGGCGCTCATTACTGTAGTGAACGATTTGGGTGTGGATATCAATGCGGCTATACAATCTCCTTATATTGCTGCGTCTCTACAATATGTCTGTGGCTTTGGTCCAAGAAAAGCCCAAAGTATCTTGAAACGAATCGATGCTATTGTAAGTTGATGATATGAAAAAAAAAAAAAAAAAAAAAAAAAAAAAAAAAAGAGAGAGAAAGATAAAAAGAAAAAGTGGAGGGCATGGAATCTAAACGGTGGATCTTTGATTACTTATTTAGGGGGAACTTGATGCAAGATCATCCTTGGTGCTACACAAACTGACTGCAACTAACACATTCATCAACTGTGCAAGCTATTTGCGTATTCGTGACATGGATGGTGCTGATATTCTAGATGATACTCGAATTCACCCTCAAGATTATGAATTGGCTCGCAAGATGGCCGGTGATGCTCTTGAAATCGATGAAGATGAAATGGACGATTATGACTCCAAGGTGGCCATTGTAACTCGTGTGATCAAGGAATACCCCGAAAAACTCAACGACTTGATCTTGGATGATTATGCTGTGGTGCTCCGACAACAATACAATGCTCCTAAACGACAAATCCTGGAACACATCAAACTGGAATTGCAGGGTCCTTATCATGATCGACGACAAAGATACTCTCGACCCAGCATGGAAGAAACCTTCTCGATGGTGACCGGTGAAACCAGGGATACTTTACGTGAAGGCTTTATTGTCCCTACCAAGGTGGTTGCTCTGCGTGGCCGTATTGCAAACTGTGTGTTGGACTCTGGATTGGAAGGTATTATCTATGTGGACAATGTATCTGATGAACACATGATGAACGTGGGTGATGTACTGACGGTGGGCCAGACTCTTAACTGCAAGGTGCTTCGGATCGACAGGGAAAAGTTTATGGTGGAACTCAGCGCCAAGGCCTCAGACACTAAACCACAGGCCGATTTGGATATTCGAAAACTACCTGTGGACAAGTTTTACGATCTCATTGGCGAAAAGAACTTTGTGGAAAAAAAGAAGCAACAACGACAAAAGAAGGAACGTAGCAACCGGGTCATTAATCATCCTCTCTTCCGACCCTTCAACCATAGCGAAGCCGAAACGTACCTGGAATCACGACAGCCTGGTGACTTGGTTATTCGACCTTCTTCTCGGGGCAATTCTCATATGGCGATCACTTGGAAGGTTGCAGATGATGTTTATCAACACATTGATGTCGCTGAAGAAAAACCTAATGCGTATAGTGCTCCTACTCACCTGTCTATTGGCCCACTCAAGTTTGAAGATCTGGATGAATTGATTGTTACCTATGTAGAAGCTATTGCCCAGAAGGTGGATGACTTGATGGCACATTCCAAATTCCAAGTTGGTGGACCACAAGCTCTTAGTAAGTGACAATGGATATAATTGGCTTGAACAGTTACCAACTTTTATTTTCCTCTAAATAGATGACTACCTTGATTCAACTACTCGGGCCAATCCTAAAATGTCTGCCTATGGATTCTGCTTGAGTGAAAAAGCTGGGTACTTTGATCTTGGTTTCAAGCTGAACCAAAAAGCCAATTTGTCTCGATGGGTAAGGGGATGCCACTGATTGTCATGTCTGTATTAATCTCTTTTATCTTTATATATATATATATATATCTAGGTGGTCAAGGTTTTACCTGAAGGGTATCGTCTGCGGGGCACTCCTTATGCCAATGTTGATGAATTAATTAATGGGTTCAAAAAAATGCAGGCATCCGATGCTCGAAAACGAAAAGGAATGCAACAGCAGCAACACCAGCAGCAACATCACCCACAACATCACCCACAGCATCATCAGCAACAACATCAGCATCATCATCACCATCAACAACAACAGCATCATCAACAGCACCCACAACCACATATGCACCATCTTCATCATCCACAACAACCACATATGCACCATCAAGAAATTCCGCCACACCATTATCCACCCCAAGCATATCCTCCATATCCTGTTTATCCGCCACAACCACAACCTCATCATCACCATTATCAACAGCAACCACAGCCACGACACCATCATTGATCATCGGTCCTCACACAAATAGTTATAGGAAATTTTTAAAACGCCGACTTTTGAAATCAAAAGTAAATAAAAAAAATATGTTTGTCTTCTCTCTTTTTATTTTATTCTTCCTATTTTACTTTTAATGCACTATCCCACCTTTTATATTCTACTTCTTCTTTTTA
Source organism: Chlamydoabsidia padenii (assembly GCA_025330725.1). Lineage (NCBI taxonomy): Eukaryota > Fungi > Mucoromycota > Mucoromycetes > Mucorales > Cunninghamellaceae > Chlamydoabsidia > Chlamydoabsidia padenii. The sequence continues at coordinate 109,779 of JAIWND010000021.1, read as the reverse complement.
TATACGGTGCATTTGCTCGTACCACCACTCACTATGAATATGATTCCTTCACGCCAAAGCAACAATTAATCAGTGGCAACAAAACCATCCTTCCTGCGGATAACACCAGTCTTCCTGTTTGTCCTCTCGATGCCTCACCACCTACTGTCACTGATGGAACAGCAAAAAGTACGCGGCAGTCTATAAAATTTTCAACTTTAGACCTAGAACGATTAATGTTAGCATTTAAATCATCAGCAAGGACCACCCTGACCACTCTCTCACAACACATTCAACAAGCACTCTATGCGACGAAATCCAAAGTGCAACAATTCGACTATGCGCTCTTCTTGAAACAAATTAAATACGGTGGGAACAATATGGTGCGCCCCCTGTCATATGGTATTCGACGTACGGTGTGGCCCATGGTGTATGGATTCAAGGACAAGAAGGATGATCTAATTCAGTGGCTCAACGACATTGGCACTGACCCTGAATTAGAGTGGTACATTTTCACGACAAGGCTCACGGATTACTGGACTCGTTTCTCCCGGCGGTGGGGAATCGATTCATTTATACGACATGTTCGCCAACAAATCTCGAACGATGGACCCGAACCACCCTTCTCTCACCTGGACGACTTGTTCAAGACAATGCTGGAGACGGATCATCATGGGAAATTCTATCGACAACAAATGGCTCAATATTACCAATGGCTATCACCTCAGGATCAAGAACGTGTGCGGTATTCGAAACGAGAATTCACTCGATGGGCTAAAGAAGGGGCACTCAAGACACACGACTTTGTTGTCCAGACACAACAAGATTGGATCCGTTTGATGCGGTCCCTTTACTACGATATGGAAACAATGCTTCAATGTCTGTCTCTTCCACCACCAAAAACCGTTGTGGGAACAAACAAGTGCTTACCTAATAATCGACGACAGGCCTATCTCTTATTATCACCGCCCACGACCTCAGAAACAGTATCAGAAACAACCAAGTCTAAACAATCTGGACCATCATCAAAACGACAACAGTACGAATGGATGTTTCAACTCGAACAGATTCATCGAGAATTGAAAATCACTATGGAATGTATCTGCCCACAACATCCTGATCCTTCTCAACATCATCCACATCAACGCATTGACGGTAACTCTTTCACCAACAACAACGACCAACAACAAGAATCAACAACAGATGACTTGGAATCCATTGAAATGTTAGTCAATTTGAAGAAAATGATGATCCGACGCTTTGCACGACTCGACAAGCAACTCTATCGGGCTTTTTTTGCTGCCACACCACCCAACGGTCACCAACCTATGCATATCATTTACGATCGACTACGAGAAAACGTCTCGGCCATGAATAAATCGACCTACGACAGTTACTTGACTCGACTGATTCTGTCCTGGGCAACAATGATGGCGGCTACGTTGGATACAGCGAATTCGGTGGCAGATGATCTCTCTTGGCTGCTCGACAAACAACACCATACGGCAAACTCGATGGAACTGATTTGGGCTAGCGCACAACGCAAGATGGAACGGAACAATGCCCAACTGATCAACCAATGGGAAATCATTTTTACTGATCTGGATCATGACCTTCAAGCGGCTTGGATGGATATGCTAGATATGGTGGACGAAACCCATCGGTCTTCATTTGAACGAGTGCGTACTTTTTGGAGCCATAACAAGGTTCGACTCTCTACCTTCTTTTCCTCTCTCTTCCCTGATCGTTCCCTTTTGAATAACCCTTGATTAGATAATAGTCCCCTCCTCTCCTTTTTTTTTTTTTCTTTTTTTGCTTATATATATTTAAAACTTTAGCAATAGTCTTACTTTTAGTTATAGATCATCTTGTATTATATCATATCTAATAAACTTCATTTAACCTACTATGATTGTTGGATGACTTGATGCTAAATAACATGTAGATATAAAACTAGGCACCATTTACCTTTACATGAACGATGGAGAAAAAAATCTACTTGTAAGTGAAATTAACATAAAACCCTGACATTGACCAGAATGTACATTGTCCTTTACAATGGGAAGAAAGATTCGCATTGACGGAAATCCATAAAAAGTGATTTGTGAACTCCGCCACCGAATGTCGATCTGTGTGGGACGAGTATACATAGTTAAGAGGGAGATTGTTAAAAAAGACAAGTAGATAAAAATATAGCCGATGTTAATCATTGCTGTTTATTGTTTTGTTAAAGAGAAAAATAAAGGGAAGCAACTATACTATTAAGGGTGAGTAAAAAGAATGTTGAAGCAAGAAACCCTTTATATTATATTTTCGAATCCCGACGTCCTTTTTAGGATTCTCTTCCATTTGCAAGTACATCTTTGAAGGTTGAATCTAAACCAAAAAGATTCTGGTGCTCACTACTCTATTACGAAACAAAATTTACTTCTACTACCCCTGTTGCCATAACACATACCAGTAATAGTGTCGGAGATAAAAAGTGATTTTCTCTGGAAAAATAGATATCTTTTTGTCTCTTTCTCCTTTCTCTTCTTTCTCTCTCGTTAAATCTTTTAACATCTAGATGCTTCGATATAACAATTCAGCCATAGACTCCGATAATAGAATAGTATATATATATGTGTGTACTTTACTTTTAATAAAACCTCATTATTCACCTGATATATAAAAAGGAATACTCGTCTTATAGTTCAAACGACAATAGCCGTGTCGTTTGAACTATAAGACGAGTATTCCTTTTATATATCAGGTGAATAATGAGGTTTTATTAAAAGTAAAGTACACACATATATATATACTATTCTATTATCGGAGTCTATGGCTGAATTGGTTATATCGAAGCATCTAGATGTTAAAAGATTTATCGAGAGAGAAAGAAGAGAAAGAAGAGAAAGGAGAAAGAGACAAAAAGAAATTTCCAGATTGATATCTAATTTTCCAGAGAAAATCACTTTTTATCTCCGACATCATTCCCCACGGGGAGAAGAATCGACCACGATTCCAAGTAAGGTCCAAAAGAAAAAGGTCGAATTACCAGGGCAACACCGAGAGGAAGGGGAAAAAAAAAAAAAATCAGGCACCACCGAGATCCATACCATAACGTCAATTACATCCATAAAGCAGTATCCGCTGTTGTCCATATTCATGCTGTTGTTCCTGTTATCGCTAAACACTGCTGATTCACCTTTCCCATTGCTTGTTATTGTTCATTTTGCTGTATGTCGTACCGTAAAAAAAAGAGAGAAAGAGTCCACCGTTCATCATAATTGTCTTCACACTTGAAACCGTCCATGCCGCCGGCGTGATCCAACTGAACGATCTAAATCCAATAATCCAAATAATAATCCAAAGTAATCGAGTAATCCATGTAAGGTGTCCAAATAAACCACATAAGTAAACCAAATAATCCGAGTACGTAATCCGAGAAAGTAAACCAAGTAAACCAAGTAAGTAATCCGAGTCAATAATCCAAATAATCCAAAGTAAATAAACCAGACAATACGAGCAATCCCAATAATACTAACAAAGCAGGTTTCATAACCGTCGTAAGATTCATTAGCCGATAACCAGGCAGTAAGTGTGATCCTAATCAATGATCCATAAATCAATGTTCCATCATCCAATAAGCAAGAATAGTTCGTTGATCCAATAGTAGTCGCCAATAATAATAAAGATCTTCTAATCGAACACAACAGAATTATACATGTCAAGGTCCAAGGTTCAGCCATTCATTCAAAGCAACCGTGTGAGTCCAGTCATCCAATGAGCAATACCAACATTAAAGAACCATAGTTGGGAGGAAGGTACTAGTATCATCATAATAAATGTGAGCCAATCATGCACATCGAACGAGCCAGTAAGAACCAATACTAAGAGAGCCGAATAGTAAAGGAACTGAAGAGAGTGAGCGAGCCAACCAGATAATATACTTAAGCACAGTGCTAGCCATAGGAGTCCATCATATACTAATTCAAGAGTCACCGAACCAATAGTATGTATGTAAGCTACGCATCCATATCACCAACAGCAAGCCATGTATGTCTTGCTGATTAGACGTCCAAGATTCACCGCATTGTTCCAACCATGTACTTGCCCCTCCTTAAGAATTGTTGTCCCCAACAATTCCCAAAGATTCACCAACGCAAGCCAGGAGCAAAGTATCGCCGTACCAAAAGGAAAGCCAGAGGATCGAAACGTAAACAAGCTACCAGTGTCGTTTGAACTATAAGACGAGTATTCCTTTTATATATCAGGTGAAGAATAATGTTTTTATTAAAAGTGAAGTCTACATATATATATACTATTCTATTATCGGAGTCTATGGCTGAATTGGTTATATCGAAGCATCTAGATGTTAAAAGATTTATCGAGAGAGAAAGAAGAGAAAGAAGAGAAAGGAGAAAGAGACAAAAAGAAATTTCCAGATTGATATCTAATTTTCCAGAGAAAATCACTTTTTATCTCCGACAGCCGCAACACAACAGAACAAGTCCCGACACGGTGATCAAAAACAAAAATGTGGAGACACGGGGAATCGAACTCCGGTCTATCGCATGCGAAGCGAGCGTACTACCACTATACTATGTCCCCCACTGACGGATTGTGAAATCTACATATGCTATTTATTTCACCTACTAATATTATAACTCCGACACAATGTGATTGGTCATGTTTTAATGTATGACGTCACCTGGATGGGTCCCGTCGGCATTTAAGTTTATCGTCGCGGATTCGTTATTATCGCGCTTTTCCCTCCCCCTTAATTATAATAATCCATTCACTTCTTCTTTGTACAATCTATCACCAATAACTTTATTAATACTACTCCCACTTTCATACTATTATAAATAATCATAATCTTGATATTCAATATAAAAAAAGCAACACCCTTTTTACCTCTCTCTTTTTCACTCTTACGTCTATCCAAACACACCACCCTTTGGACAAAAAGGTAATAACTAACAAAGAACAAGTACAAATGTATCAATGTATCAGTTGATGAAAACTTGCACAATAGGATTCTGGGTGTTAAGAAAAATATGTCTGAAATAATCTGGAAGATTGTACATTAGGTAAAGAGAAAGAGGATGGTGATATTATACTGTCTCTTCCTATACCCTTTATCAAGACTCTGATACTTATACTTTTCTCTCTCTTTTTTTTTTTTTTTATGTTTAGGTAGAATTAATACATACTAACTCCTTGTGTATGGGCTGGAATGGTCTGGGCTGGCAATCACAATCAACCACTTGATTTACTTTTTACCCCTAGCTATAGTTTTAATCCTTCTCCATATCAAATATTATGCTTTTACTTTAATAAAAATCTTTGTACATACTGCTCTATCGAATCCGTCTTGCAAGATATAGGTAACCCGTAAAAAAGGAAACGTTGACGGGATTCAAAATGCCATTGTAATCCAGTCTCCACAAAATTAAAATAACCTTTGTTGCCCTTTTTTTTTTTTTTTTTTTTTTTTTTTTTTTTTTTTGCTTCTCTCTTTTTTCAAACTGACTTGCATCCTCTTTACTTCTATATCATGGAAGATGGATTAAAAGCCTGTTGGTTACAAGCAAGTCACCGTGCGAACCCTAATTACGACGAACATTCTTCTTCTCAAATAGGTATTAAAGAAAAAAAAAAAAAAAGGCTTTAAGACTTGTGTTGATGGATATCAATCTTCTCTTTTTTAAATAGGATCCTTTGTCTGTTTAACTCATATAAACTTCAAGCCATGAACGTTTTATAACTGCAAAACCGCAACCTGTTATTTTGTTTGACGATGCTAAACATATCTAACTGATGGTAAGCCAAAAGACGAACCAATGACACTTCACTCTAAACTCTTCTTTTTTCTTTTCTGTAGGCCCCTTCAACTTTGATCGTAACTTTGCCATCTGTCCAACAAGACCAAGTCAAAGCAACAACCACTTCTCTCTCTCTTCAAGAATACGAAACACAATTGCTGGACACTGGCAACAATGAACTACACAAGAAAACGATCGACTAGAAGGAACTGCCTATCGCCATCACTTACGACCTAATATTTAAAAAGAAGCTCCTCGTGACCTTGATTACCTTTGGCTCTGATGGCATACTACCTTGGAACAAGATGTGGCTCCTCGTTATCTATCTCCTTACATAATTGCCCCGCGGATTCAAGGGAGATCAGTCCTTTAGAAGGTAAGATGACGGATGGTTCAAACAACTCATGTCTAATCAACTTTTTTTTTTTTTTTTTTTTTTTTGTTTTCGTTTTACAGGAAAACCTTAACTGGCGGGGACACACTTTGTACAATGATGGGCGCATAAATGACTCTCAATAGAAAAAAACCACCCTCAATGCTCGGCACATGTATCAAGAAACCGGATATTGGATAGTGATAGTATAGAAAATGGTTAATTACTTTAATAAAATGATGTTGCTTATGGAACACGGACTCGTAATGGTAGATGTAACGTAGCTCGATAAAAAAAAAAAAAAAAGGATGATTGCTTCTTCTTTGGTAAAAAAGTTGATACCTATTGCTGTTATTGTTGTTGTGAATGCACCTATTGAAACTACGATTGATCTTCTTGGGGAGTACCAGGCCATCCTTGTCTGGGCTTTCACGACGATTAGTACCATTTAGTACTCTTTTATCCTTATAGATTTATACCTCTAAACCAAGAAACCACTTGTTGGAAAAAAAATTACAATGTTCTATGCAAACCACCGTTTTGTATTTAAACGCCGACATGTTCTGAATGGTTCTGGGAGTAAAGTACGCAGTATAGAGGATGGATTTTAAGAACCACATCTTCCTTTTTTTCAGTTAGTATCAATTAAAAGTAAACTTACCAGGATGTCGATAAGGAGGAGTTGCTAGACGCAGGGAATTTTGGTTTTCGGCGTTTGAAAATGAAGTTTCCTTTCGTCTACATGGAAAATAATCTTTCGTCGCAAAGGGCAGGTATAGTTCATTAGAGGACTGACCGACACAAGAGTCTTGGAGCTTGGCTTTTGCGGTAAAGTATGTTGGAAATATGTCATAGTGTTTACATGGCCACTTTAATCATTAGCATCTGTTGACAATGGAGCGAGTAATGCCCTTTCCAAATCTTGGTAGAGGCAGGCGGGTTTTGAAAATGAAGTCTGGTTCCTCTTTGTCTCTCAAATGACAGGTAAAGGTCGTTGCAAACTTGGAATGACTGACCCAAGAGTCTTGGGGCTTGGGGTTTGCGGTAAAGTGTGTTGGAAATATACCATAGTGTCCACATGGCCACTTTAATCATTAGCATCCGTTAACCATTGAGCGAGTAATGCTCTTCTAAAATCCCGTCCACACTTCCCGTGCGCAAAAAGGCTTTCGAGAGTCGGGTGATCTAATAATGTATCTACATTATACACTGTCTTTTATCTACACGTCCTTTGTATCCTTGTATTGTATGTACCTATTTCATGCCCCCGTTCTTTTTATTTTTTATTTTTTATTTGTTTACTTTTTTACACAACGTTTAAAGAGAAGACAATCATTGGTAATAGTTTATTAGTTTGTAAACAACAACAACAACAACAACAAAAAACGATATATATATATATGTCTACTCTATATCCTAAATGGTAATCTAAACTAAGGAAGGGTGATCCACATCCACGGGATCGTCCACTTGTTCATTGGCGATTTGTCGATTAAGGATAACAAAGCCGACCAAGATGAAGATGCTACCCAGTACGGTTGTCCACGGAAGAGGGATACCCGTGATCGCCATATCCGTCACTGCCACTACAGGAATAGTCAACAAGACACCTACCGCGGCAAACACAGGATTCACCAATGCAATCACACACATCATACTAGCATTGTACACAACGCTCATGGATCCAATTGCCATGATCATTGCAAACGTATGTTGGTCGGGCCATTCAAACGTCTCCACTCCAGTATAGTGTAATATCGGGAGAGGGATCCAGAGTACTAACAATGTCATCGCACCAATTCCACCAGTCACCATATTTGCAAAAAGAACAGAGGGACGAGATGGTGTAGCATACTTTTTATAAAATACCTAAGTAATGAAGAGAGAGAGAGAGAGAAAAGATAAGTATAGATAGACTCTTCCCCCCCTTTTTTTTTTTACTTCATAAAAGCCATAAGTTAACGCCGCCACCACAGCAACCGCCAGACCAAGCATGGATGAGAAAGAAGAAGACGCAGATAGTTGAGCGTCTTTCCCATGATCGTCTTGTTCAGGACCAAAAGCCATGACAGCCACACCGAGGACAGATAACCCCACGGCCAGGAATTTCGATACTCGCACAGCATCACCCAACATGAGGATGGAGAAGAGATAAGCCCAAAAGCACCCCGTGTTAAAGATCACCGTTAATGTCGACATGCTAATCAGATTGACACTGAGGTACCAAAGATAGGCAGGGATCGTAAAGAGAATCGATAAGAGCAGACCGGTGCGTAGGATAAAAAAAGTATCTTGTTGTTGTTGTTGACCTTGGACCCTGTCTTGTAGTTCAAAGACAGAGCGTTCGCATTGTTTCCGGCAATATCCTACAGTATCCTTTACATGTTGTTTCCAGCTAGGTTTTTCTTGTCGTTGTGGAGCAAACCATCGGGTATTGATACATTCGACACTAAATTGAATGGGTATCATTAATATGTAACAGGCATGTCCTATATATCTTGTAGACAAAATTAAAAAAAACAACCCCCCAATAAAGTTTATTGTTAGAATTTATTGTTTCATTTTGTCGTTTCACTTACAATATAAAGTATGGTTTTTGGTAATTGGATGTCTTTTGGACATATTGTGCCAATTCTGTTTGTAAAACAAAAGAGATAATACATATAATAAGCATTATGGCTGCAACAAATGAGGTTGAATGTTTCCGCACCTTTATAACAGATCGAGTGGTATCATCCAGAGGTACTGATCGATAAGTTGGTGAAGAGGCTGGCATTAGTGAAGGGATTAAAAAAAGAACAAGAAAAAAAAAAAAAAAAAATTGGGCTTGCTCATCTTTTATTGATTGATTGCCTGAACGGGATTTAAAATGTGGGGCAGCAACAAAACAGAAAGGTACCTGCACTAAAGATGATCAAGTGATTGAATGATCATCCAAGATCAAAATCATGCACAGCACAATCAAGACAAAAGACATACATGTTATTAAAAAAAAAAAAAAAAAGATGAATTTAGGTTTTTATTAAAAAGATGACAATGGAGTAATAGTTATTGTATGAATTTAACACCATGAAGGCTATAAATAAACTAAACTAAATACATAGGAGATCTAGTAGAAGAAACCAAGGATCTTGCCACCAGCATGCTTGCGACGAGCTTCTTCATGATCCATGATACCAGCAGAGGTGGTCAAGACGAGGTGACCGAATTGACGAGAAGGCAACAAGTTTTGGGTCCACTTTTCGAGTTCAGCAATCTTGATGTTGAAGCGAGGAGAGATGACACCACACTTGTTCAAACGACCGTTGAGTTGGATAACGATCTTACCGGAACGATGGTCATCGATTTCTTCGAATTCACCAATGTAACCTATAATAATATCAAGTTAGTTACCATACTATAGTCCCGCATCCTTTTGTTGTTTAGATCCAATCGTTTTCGTTTATATCATTAAAAGTAATGCCCCCCATCATCATCATCCGCATGTATTAGAGGTACATTTAGATAATGATGATGAAGAAGACGACATAAAAGATAATGATGGAATCACAAACAATAGTTGATCTACCAAAGTTCTAAAAGCGCTGCAATGTAGTATAAAGCACTGCAGCACCAGTTATACCTGGATTATATACACCCGCCACATAAATATATATATATATATATAAAATGACTTACCATGCTTTTGCATAACGCACAAGAACTTGACAATGACCTTGGAGGAAGGACGGATAAGGACTTGACGCTTACCACGACGTTCGGCATTGTTGATGTTGTTCAAGCAGTCGTTCAAGACGGAAACTCTCATGTTGTCTATGGGTAACAATAAAAAAGAAAATGAATTAGTATCCAAATTAAATTTACATAAAGGGATGGATGGATGGGTGGATGGATGGATGGATAGAATGTGTACGTACCTGATGTGTTGAGAAAAAAGAAGGAAAGAAAAAAAAAGGGTTGAGCAACCGCCCGACCTTTTAAGACAAAAAAAAAAAAAAAAAAAATGCAGATTCAATCGCCGATTTTTAATGGAATCCCCGCCGGTGCCCACACAACATTTAAAAAAGACAAGAGTAGACAAAATAAGATTATATTTTTTATTCTTTGTATACAAAGGAAGAGATAGAGAGAGAGAGAGAGAGAGAGGAGGCAAAAGTAATTTTCAAATAGGGGAAAGGGAGGGGAATACAATGAATAAGAAGGATGTAGATAGATTATGGAAGAGGGGCCAAGTTCATGTGAAGAGCCACTAGTCAGATACAGTGGTAACTACAGGTCTTGTCGTCGTCCTTCTTCCCACCACATTGATCATAAGGTTTTGTGTCTTGTGCCGAAGTCCATCAGTAGGTTGTGAGGTGGTTGGTGTAGGTGCAGAAGATGATTTGAAGAAGGGTGATTTTGCTTTGGCGGCCAAGAAGGATCGTTGAATCATTGGTTCATCTATAGTAATAAAAAAAAAAAATTAACATGATGATTTTATTATTATTATAGTCACTTCTTTCTTACCATGATGTGATTCAGAGTTGGTATATTCATCAGTGGTAGATCGATGGGGTGACAATGTGGGTGCTCTTCGTAACGCAAATTTCTTGAGATCCTGTAACATGGTTGATCGAGTAGGTGAGGGAATAGGTGGTTCATGATCACTGAATAAAGACGTATCAGGATTGGATCGGATACTTCGAAGTGAGTTGCGTGAGAATCGGTCACCACCATTGGATGATTTTGGTCTTGTTGGTGTCGTATTATCCATGTTTTCTTGAGCCAATACTTTTTCCACCATGCCTTCAATGATCCCAGCACGTGCACGGTTGTTCGGTATGGAGAAATTATCACATTTGAGGGCTGCATTTTCGGCGCTGACCACTAGAATAAAAAAAAAAAAAGTTAAGCTTTCCCCTCACCCTCCCCCCCTTTTTTTTTCCTGTGCTCTTTACTTACATTTGACGGTTAAAAACTTTTGTAGAATCTGATCGTCATAAAATACTGGTGGATTCGGTAATGGTGGTCCAAATTCAGGCACGTTATTCTTTCGTATCACTTCCACTCTACATATAAAGTGGTTAGTTTCTTTATGAGTATATCTCCCCCCCCCTTTTTTTTATTACCTCCATCTGTGTGATTGATTAATTGTTTCGAGTCGTACTACAATATAAACATGCAAGAATTTTGATCGAATGGCCTTGGGATCAAATGTTGCATTGCCTTCCAAAAAAACAAGACATACAATATCTACAGTCCATCACTGGTAAGTATTAAGTCCGTCCTTTCATTTGTGATCCAGTTTTCTGAACTTACCATTCCCGATGTATCGTTTTCGTTGTACTTGTTGTTTATCATTTTGGTGGAGAGGCATCAAGGCAGCAACATGATACATGATATTGTATTCTTTCCATTGAGAGATCACCGTGGAATCACCGGTTTCACCAGCTATATATATAAAGAGATCAGTTTTGCGTGCATCATTGAATTTAAATTAAACTACTTACTTTTAGTATCCAGTCCAGCTGTATAACCTTCATAACCTTTTAGTTCGATCCGAGTACCCACCATTGACAAGAAGTGATCAAAAGAGTCAGTCAAACCAGTATTTGAGAACCATTCTTCTTCTTTTGTTTGACCTTCCTTAATATTTAGAATCCCAAATTTGTATGCAGGAGGTATCTAATAATAAACAATAACATCAAAAAACAGGGTTTTATATATGTAGCATATTACCTCTATCCCATCCAATCGGAGCAACTCTTTTTCGAGATCATTACTGGTATTGGCAGACAAGTAGACGGCTTTGGTCATATCGAATTCGGGGCGGACAGTCAAGATGGCTGCTGATATCAAATGTTGTTGGTTATTGGTTCGTATTGACCGACGTTGTTGTTTGAACGGTGGTTTTGGTGATCCGGTTCTTCCTGAAGATGAAAGATTCTTTTTGGCGAGATAGTCTTGTATTTGCGTACTGGTGACAAGGTAACGCATGGTGGCATACTAGTGGATACAGCGAAGGTGTTTGTTTAGGTTGTTGGTTTCATCTTTAGTATCTTACCTTGGGGTGGCGAATAATCAAGCGGTATTGACTAGGTTCAATAGTTGAAACAAAGTTATTATCATTGTTGACACTACTATCGTTGGAGATATCAGTAGTTGCTGGTTCTTGTATGGCGGTGACAAAAGCATACATTGTTGTTAAAGATGCCCGACCACTATTCGTTTTTGTCTTGTTGATTGGTACCACTAGTGTTGTATAATCCTTCCCACAAAAATAGTTGCGAAACCAGTGAGTGTTGAGTGCAAGATGGACCGGCCATATTGAAGTATCGTAATCAGGTCGTGTTGACAGACGTGGCACTTCCAAAATATAAAGTGAAGCTGATTCCGTCAATTGTGTCAAGGTAGGTTTGTAATAGATGGTTGGTTTGAGTGCTGTGAGGATACGTAGTAAGGACTATGATAGGAAAAAAAAAAAAATGGATGAGAAGAAAAAGAGAGGAGTGGCCCCCAACTTACTTTCAAAATATCCGCCAAGTCGGGAAATGAAGATTGTGTCGGGATTTCAATACTCCTTGTCTGATTTTTCAACAAGATGGTGTGTTCAAATGATTCATGATCTACATTATCCAAATAACGAAGCAAACATTCCTTGGCAATAACCAGCTTGCTTGGGGAAACGGGTTGATTGGTTTTGGATAAAGGAAGGAGATAATCACTGATCCAGGCATGGAATTCCCTTGGTGTTGGTGACGCATCATGTAAACGATCCAATGGTGTTGTTGATCGAGGTACCCGTGGTAATTCTTTCTCCATGATGTTTTGTTTTCGTTGTGCTGAGGGGGTGGCGGATTGCCGCCATGGCATGGTGCGTTGACTGGTCGAGTGACTACGTTGGAGCGATGATGATGATGATGTTCTAATCGAAAACGAGTGGGTGAGACGTTGGTGGAATTTGATGGGTTGTTGTTGTTGTTGTTGTTGTTGTTGTTGTTGTTGTTTAGGTACCTCGTCTTGTGCTGAATCCGTTGTGATCATAGCATTGATTCAATAAAAATAAAAAGTGAAAAGAAAAAAGAAAAAGAGAAGAGAAAAAAAGGACATGAAGGAAATTTCCTCTTTCTATTGGCTTTTTTTTTTTTTTTTTTTTTGGCGGTCTATAGTCTCCTTGTACAAATATCAATTTCTGGTGCGACACAAACTCAATTTCATCTTGCTTGTTGACTAAACTATTCCAGTAAAGGGATCATCCCCTTCTTTTTTTTTTTTTTTTTTTTTAATCCCTTGATACAGTTTGAATAAACAAAAAAAAAAAAAAGTCATGTAGGTCTTCATTGTTTCGGCGTACTCAAGCCAATCAAAACATATCGAGTATGTACATTATAGGAGAAACTGGAGGGGGGGTTTGACGAGACACAATGGATAAATTTACAACTCCGAAATGGTCGGGCCTCTTTCCAAAAAAGAAATATTACATCGTTCCCCTTTCCAAGGCCCTACAGGATGGATAACATGTTAGTGTTTATTTTAATATTAGAAAAATAAGCATGTGTTTAGTTTGAGTATCAATGATAATTATTTATTGCATTCATAGGGTTAGTTAAACGAGATATGGATGAATATAAATAGGAGATGTGTATGAGTAAGATAAAGGAGTGAATGACAGCAAGTGGATGGTTGACTACAAATATAATAAGGTAACTAATTAAAAATGGGTGACTATATCTAATTGTATTGTGCACTGGTTTTTTAATATATTGTCATTGGGCCCTTTATACCTATAATAAACATTGTTAGACTTTACCTGATAATCCCCATTTCATTCAATGTCCCCGTGTCACCTTGATGGATAGGCCTAACCATAATTAAAAGAGGATCCACTTAGGTTTATGATCGTTGTGATGAGTATGTCCAATTAAGATCGACAAAAAAATGAGTATCAATAAAAAGATGACTTGTTACCTTTTGGTATCTGACTTTCATTGGCAGTATAACCCACCCACCATGATCATTACTACATGCAACATTAAATTTAATACAGTCAGGCCCAAACCACATTTTTGATTAGAAAGGGGGGACTTACCACTATTCCAAGAGGGCAGAACGGTAAAACCATTCAAACAAACTATAAAAGAAGGTGGTATAATTAGTATAAAAGGGAATGTACAGTACAGTCACCCAGTAGATTACCTAACTCATGTGGACGACCATCAAACGAAGCGGTTCAATCTACAAAAAGACATGTTCTGTTAATCTACAAGTACCTTTAGGTTTTTGTTATTATGTTGTTACCTTTTTGATATTATATAAAAGATACCCCTGAGATAAGTGGTTGGAATGAAGAGTGAAAGAAAGAAGAAGAGTCAAATTTCAAGTTGGCGGCTCCTTGAAAATGAAAAAAAAAGTCAACTTTAAAACCCGACAATACCAAATCAATGCGTGGTCACCACCATATTGTGCCACCTACATGTTCTTTATTGACTTTGGTATCCTTTTTTTTTTGTCATTAGATAGTATTATCAACCATGTAAAATCTCATCGGTGGGAGTTGAAATACTGGACATTATCAAAGTGCCACCCAGGTAAAAAGAAAACCCCCTTCTACTTTTACATGATAAAACAAAAGAGCGCTATGATTATGTTAAAAGATGCTACTGGTATGAGTTTACTGATGATCGAGTTATATACAACATACATATTCCTACTCTATTGTTTTATCATCCCCCAAAAAAAGTCAGTCGGGATTCGAAACTCATGCGATCTGCATGAAAACGCATCCACACACATCATCCACCAAGTATAATTGACCATGGCGCACAGAGCGACCCAAATGTTTATTTATTTATTTTATATAGATAATTGAGGAAGGGGAGGAAGAGGGATGCAGTTAATAATAATGATGAGACAGATAGAATCAATGAGGGGTGTACAAGGTAAAAAAATAAAATAAACATATCTAAACTATAAAGTTGGATTCTTGTTCTGTTAAATGTTTGGCGGATTTCTTGGCATCGAAGAACAAGTCATCGACTTCCTTGACATCATCCAATGTGATGGTAGTATGGCCATTGATTTCTGATAATACGTTTGATGGAGTAAGGAGTTGGACAGCATAACTAACGAGTTGATATATATATATATATATAAAAAGAAAGATGAGTCCCAAGTTGGTTTGATTTGTATCCCCTCCCCTCTCTACTTACCGTAAAGATGTGTTTAGTCCTTTTTCAGAGATGTGATCCAGAGCAGCATCTTCGACTGTCAAGCTTTCAGTCTTTGCCCTGATCTTGACGATTTCCTTGATTTCATCCAATGTGTAAGGTAATGTGCGGATAATCAAAAGACGATCAAGTAAATCAACAGGAATACCATGTGGAGAGATAATATCGTCAGTGCCTCTATTGTAATACAACAATAACAAAAAGATTAGTTTAGTTTGTCCCTTTCTATCATATCATTGATACCTTACCTGATAGTACACATACCACGGTTGGTAGCAAAGATAACAATAGGTGATAATGATGATTCAAGAGCACGATTCAAATAGGTGAAGCATTCGATATCAAGCATATGGACCTATTAAAAAGAAAAAGGGATATAATATAATTAGTTTCAAAGAATCATTCTATCCTTTTCTCATTTTCCATGACTTACTTCATCAATGAATAGCACACCAGGTACCAATTCAGCTACGCCTTGTTCAATGTATTTATTAACCACCTTGTTGATTTCCTTTCGTAGTTTTTCAGTGATTTCCGTTTTCTTGGGTTTCATCATTTGGCTCATCATTGACATGATGTCTTGACCACCCTAAAATAAAAAATAAAAAGTTAGTACTGTATAATATCCTGTATATATAAACTTACTTGAGGTCTGGCATTAGCAACGTCCAAATCATGCAAAGTGACATCTTGAATGACTTCCTTCTTCTTGTGTACTTCACCCTTGGGCAATGGGACATATTCTTCAGCTTCTAAATCGAATTCCGTAGCAAAAGCATCTGATCGACCCACACGCTATTAACAATAAATATAAAATGAAAATAAAACACCCCCAGTCAGTACCATTTCATCCACCTTTCCTTTCAATTACCTTGACAGCACCAGTATTTGATTCGATATAAATAACATCCCCCACCGTGACATTTTCCTTTTGAATAGATTCGTAAATGCTAGGATCCAATTTGAGTTGTTTAGTTCCCTTGACCGTCTTGAGACCAATAATGACATGTGAGATGGTTTTACCATAGCCACCTAGAGGATTTTCAGTTTCTTCAGGTGTCAATTCCGTCACTTCACCTTCATAGACTTCTTTTGATTCCTTGATACGTAAACCAATCGCCCGACGAAAGTTTTCCATGAGGACTTCGGTTTTCTTGATTTCAGAAGAGTAGACTTCGGAGCCAACAATGGGTCGGAAGGGGACCTTGGGACCAAGTTCTTGAGAAATGGCCATGGCAATGGCAGTTTTTCCTGTACCCGGTGCACCAGCAAATAGTAAAGCCCGACCGGCCATTTTCTTGGATTTGATAAGTTCCACAACAACACCACTGGCCTAGAATAATAATAAAAAGATAGGTTAATGTCAAGGTGTGAATCATTGTTTGATCTGTGATTTTACCTCTCTTGCGTTTTCCTGTCCCACAAATCCAGATTGAATAGGTTCGGCAGTGCCATCTTCGAGTAGGCCTAATCCTTTAATATGAGAATGAGCCGCAACACGTTTTTCCCGACTAGTCGAGTTGACTTGTTCAATACGCATATTTGATGATGAGCCCGTTGTCGCCATGATTGATTATCCAAGATTTCTGTAAACGTAAAAAAAGAAAAGAGAAACAACAAAAAAGGGTAGCGCGCCAAATTTTTTTGTAAAGCCAAACTGGACCGGTCACAGCGGGCGGGATTTGAAAAATACCCCCCTCCCCTTCTGCGTGAATGTCATTTTTCCTTTTTTTTCTTTCACTCAAAAAGGTAAATTCATCCATCCATCCATCCATCCATCCATCCATACTTAATATGATTTATTTATATATGTAGCACTTCTTTAAAAGTCCTCGAACAGTATATACATCATGTCGAAGCGAGAAGCCAAAGAAAACTACTTCCTCCGTCTCAAGGAATACTTGGACACCTACAGCTCCATCTTTATCGTCAACGTCGATAATGTCAGCTCCAACCAAATGCACCAAATTCGTCACTCTCTCCGTGGTGAAGGTGTTGTCTTGATGGGTAAGAACACCATGGTCCGTCGTGCCTTGAAGACCTTTGTTGCCGAACGTCCCGAATTCGAACGTCTCTTGCCTCACGTCAAGGGTAACATTGGTTTCGTCTTCACCAACAATGACTTGAAGGAAATCCGTGAAAAGATTCTCTCCAACCGTGTAAGTAGAAACAGGAAAAAAAAAAAAGGGAGTAATGGTGTGATAAGGCTACTGATACTAATCTACACATATCATTTAGGTCGCTGCTCCTGCTCGTGCTAATGCTGTTGCTCCTAGCGATGTTGTTGTCCCCGGTGGTAACACTGGTATGGAACCCGGTAAGACTTCCTTCTTCCAAGCTCTCGGTATCCCCACCAAGATTTCTCGTGGTACTATTGAAATCGTGTCTGATGTCCAATTGGTCACAGCTGGTGAACGTGTGGGTCCTTCCGAAGCTACCTTGTTGAACATGTTGGGTATCTCTCCCTTCACCTACGGTATGTCTGTTGTCCAAGTCTATGATGAAGGTTCCACCTTCTCCTCTGAAGTCCTGGATGTCGGTGAAGAACAATTGGTCGCCAACCTCTTGGCTGCTATCCGTCAAGTCGCTGCTGTCTCTTTGGCTGTGGGTTACCCTACCTTGGCTTCCGTTCCTCACTCTCTCATCAACGGTTACAAGAACTTGTTGGCTGTCTCTGTTGCTTCCGACTACACCTTTGCTGGCTCTGAAAAGATCAAGGAATACCTCGAAAACCCTGAAGCTTTCGCTGTTGCCGCCCCTGCTGCCGCTGCTGGTGCTTCTGAAGGTGCTGCTCAAGAAGCTGCTCCTGCTGAAGAAGAAGAATCTGAAGATGAAGTAAGTATTTGATTAGAGGCGGTGGGTTAAAAGCGGATGATAAACAGAATGATACTAACTCATCTTTTCCTTTTAGGACATGGGCTTCGGTCTCTTTGATTAAGCTGTAATCACATCAATGGGTCACATAGAATAGTTACTTTTATTCCCCCATCCACTTTATAAATGTATTCTAATAAACAAATCATGTTGTATTGTCTGCATCATTACATTGGGAACGTGCAATAACCCTTTTTGTCCTGTCTTCTAGTTTTTTTAGATTCCGGTATTCATGCAAAAAAAAAACAATTGAAATCCCGCTCCCTCTCTTTCCATACATGCTCTAGTCATTCATCATCATCTATTGTGAAAAGTAGTAAATATATCTTCCCAAAATGCACTGTGTTTGTTGTTACGAACAAACAAGATGGTAAAGAGGAAAAAAAGTGTTGTAGACGGTGGGGTGTTCTCCTTTGTTAAGGCTTCTTTTTGTATGGACATACCCAGTTTCTATATCCAGCTGGTTCTTTTTTCCCTCACTTTACACTATCAAAAGGTTGAATTTAAACCAAAAAGATTCTGGTGCTCACTACCTTAATACATACAAAACATACTTTTGAACCTAAGATACATCTAACATCTACCAGATTTACCCGTATCAATGGATGTCAAACTCCGAAGCGGACAAAAAATTTCAAAAAAGAATGATGAGAGTGGGATTTGAACCCACGCCTCCGAAGAGATCACGGCCTTAACGTGACGCCTTAGACCAACTCGGCCATCTCACCTCCACTGAAAATGTCAATCTCTAGGTAGTATATATAGCAGATTGGTCGGGGTTTATAAATTTAAAATAGCGATTGTTAATAAAAATGATCGATGATATTTATTTGAATAAAAGTAAACATGTATTTATACTATTATATGTCTTCTGGATACTTCTACCTGTCTCCAGGGCTTCATTACTAACTAGTCTATGATTTGGGGAAGTGAAAGTATAATAGAATGCTGTAGAACTATCCAGAGAAGCGGGCTTTAAATGTGAAAGAGGATCTCCGTTTCTTTCGCCGCTTTAATCCAGCTCTTCTGACCATTGGAACTCCGCGATCGTCGAATCGTATGTCTTCAGATGTGTCGATTCTGACAAAAAAAAAATTTTAATGTATTATATAAATCACAACGGCGGGGTTCGAAAATATTACGTAAGCGGTGGCCTTGAAGCCTGCCTCACCACCTATTCATTCATCAGATAAAAGAAAAGATTCAAACTCATAGTAGATAAAAACAAAATATTATACATTTTGATTCGATAACATCAATGGAAAATAATTTTGTTAACGAAATTCGAAATCTCATCAAACGCGGGATTTGAAATTTTGAGATGTACAAGGTGTTCATTATTTTTTTTTTTTTTTTTTTTTTTTTTTTTTTTTTTTTTTTTTTTTTTTTTTTTTTTTTTTTTTTTGCTCTTTCTCTTTCTTCTTCACCCTTTTTTTTATTCATCTAATTAATGATACAGAACCTAATCACTCTTCTACTTCTCCCTTTATTCCAATTTGACCTCTTCCTCACTTTAAACGTGGCTGCCTGACTGTATTATTCACGATGCATTATAAATTTACCGGTCGCTACCACTTAGTACGACGACAATCAACTACGGTCTCCACTGGTTTTCTTCACTCTATGAAATTCACAATGGTTTGAAACGAATAGTGGAGATGAACAAAAAAAAAAAAAAAAAAAAGTGGTGAAGTAGCTGACTCTGTGGTTTTAGACAATGGCGAATTTCCCTTGAAACTCTCCAAACTGCGTCAATGTGGCAAAGGTAAAACAATGTAAACAACAACAACAACAACAACAATAAAAGCTGCAATGGATTGGACTGGCATCATGGATCTTCATCATATACTAACCAAAGTTTCTGATACTAATAGTTGCTCTCCTTTTTTTTTTTTAACCGGCTCGTGATTCTGACTCGCTGTGATTGGATTTTGTATTCATTCTCTTTTGGGTTAAACAAGATGGCATAGCCTTTGCTCGAATCGACTTTATAACAAGGTAAAACAACCTAACAGATGGTTACAAACCAACCAATGATCTCACTATCTTTTCCAGTAGCACTCGTAAGATGGCTTTTTGATTCATGACACCAATGTAAATACTCGGGCGACATAAACTAGGACAGACAGTCATTCGATATGGACCATGGCTACCCACTTTACCAGACTGTCGACATGATAACAACAACAACAACAACAACAACAACAACAGAATCAACAAACAAGATTATTTTATAGCAACTAGTAGTGATCTTATGGAAGACGATGCATATGGATGCGCACTGTTATCTTGGCTTGACATTTGATTTATTGTTTTCACATTAGTAACTGGGCCACATACCAGTGAACTACTTCTGTCTGGAATCAAGGTAAAAAAAACTGCAGGCAATGTTTATGCGATGTATCAAATCCTCACTAACTTTATATTCTTTTCTCTTTTATTTTTAGTGAGCCAAATGTCATAAACAACAACAAGTCTATCGTTAAAAGCTTACTGGTGATCCACTATTTGACCTCCTTACAAAGGTAAATCTCTTCTTATTCATATCATTTCCTCTTTTTCTTGATTCAATAGCCTGCGATTGGTCCAAGTGCTGTTATCACAACCCAGTTTGGTAATAAGATACTATGGAAAAGACAAAGCAAAACGATACGAATTGGGAAAAGATCCACCCTTTAACTCGATCTCAGCATGTCCTTTTCTTACAACAAAATCGCCACATGCAATGGATCAGTTAAAGCAACTCGGACAATAATCGGCAACATAAAGTAGGGGTATCTATCTGAAAAGTGGGCGACAAAACAGTTGTAGAATTGTATGACTTCTTCCCCCAAATCCACAACCCCTCCCCGTCATCTCTATCCCATTAGTAAAAATATTAGTTATACAGTAGTGTAGTATACTTGGTCCCTTTTTTGGATCAATTAATCACATGAAAAATAAACACATCTTTAAACAAAATGGATCACACATATTTACAGGAATAAATGTAAACAGGTACTGGTTCAATGATGTAATGAATCAAGTCCTGATTAAATAGTGTAGCATGGTGGGGAATCAGCTTTGGAAGTGTGCCTTGAATTTCTTTTGATAATCAGGAGCGGTTCACATTCGGTAATACTGGATCCAGGTCAGGTGTAACACTGCAAAACCCCGACTTTTTTTAAAAAAATTACACGTGAAAGTCTTCCCAGGCAGATCCATCACCTAGGAACCAGTTAATACAATATATTAATTATGAATCATGTTGTCTTTATTATTCAATAGTGAGTAGCAGCAAATAAGATCAACTATATCTAAAAAGAAGAATGTGGGGAGAGAAGGGGTTTAAAACAACAACCTATATCTAAAGATGAGCCTTGGCCACCACCATAGAGTTCAAACGTTTGGTGATGATAGCTTCAGCATCGGCGACAATACGAGCACACAAGTCTTGACAAGTAGGAATATCATTAATCAAACCCATGACTTGACCAGCAGTCCAGACACCGTATTCAGGATCACCAGTAGTATACACTTGACGACCACGAGCACCAGAGACCAATTCCCGTACATCTTCAAACTTCACATCAGGGTTTTGTTCACGCTTGTTGACTTCGACGGCCACTTTGTTCTTGAAGATACGAGAGGTGTTACGGAAGGGAGTGAAGACCAAGGAGGTTTGGTATTCGTCAGCAGCGACAATGGCTTCCTTGATCTTTTGATGGATAGGTGATTCGACAGTACACATAAAGCGAGTACCCATATTGATACCTATTTTTTTTTTTTTTCAAAAGAAGATATAAATATACACTTAAAAAGGCAAAAGAGAGGTCTTATTTACCTTCAGCACCCAAGGCCAAAGCACCGGCCAGACCAACACCATCAGCAAAACCACCAGAAGCAATATAAGGAATGTTGAAAGCCTTGAAGGATTTGGCCAAAAGGACCAAACCACCGACAAAACCTTCCCCAGGGTGACCAGCACATTCAAAACCATCCATGGAAATAATATCAACGCCCAATTTTTGAGCAGAGAGAGCATGACGTACGGCAGTACACTTGTGAAGGACAACAATACCAGCAGCCTTGAATTGTTTGATGTATTTACCAGCTATATGACAAGAGCGAGTTAGTCTTCCTCCTACCCTTGTTCAAACCCCCCCTTTTTTTTTTCTGTACTTACGATTGTTACCGGCAGTTTCAACCACCTTGATACCTTCATCAATAATGACTTGAGCATATTCATCATAAGGAGGAGGAGTCATGGCAGGCAAGAAAGTCAAGTTGACACCGAATGGTTTGTTGGTCATGGTACGAGTTCGGCGGATTTCATTACGTAAAGCTTCAGGAGTAGGTTGAGTCAAAGCAGTGATCAAACCAAGACCACCAGCATTGGAAACAGCTGATACTAATTCGGCAACACCAACCCATTGCATACCGCCCTATTACAAAAAAGGGAGGAAAGAGGTGTGTAAGAAGATTAAATCATCGTGGTTTAGTTTGTTTCACTTACCTGGACAATAGGATGTTCAATACCAAGAAGTTCAGTGAGTTTAGTTTTAAGGACCATGGTTAGTTTTTATGTGTATAATGTGGGGAAAAGAAAGAAGAAGAGAGACGAATAAATAAAAAATGGAGGTGCTTTAAAAAAATAATAGAGCCGGTCATTTAAGCTGACAAAAAATAATCACATCAAAAAATTGAAATCCCGCTTTTGGAAAATCAGGAGCCCCACCTTTAGCAAAGTGGTCGCTAACTCTCAGGTAATGTTTTATTCTGATAATACTTATCTCAGCTTCCAGTAGATGTGTTTAAGGGTGGGAATTCGGTTATTGTTTTTTTCCATGGTCATAAAAACCTTTTTTTTTTTTTTTTCTACCGGAAACCATTCATCGGCATTCCTGACATTGCCGCCCGTTCCCCACACTTCAAATAAATTTTTAATCCCCGTCCCCGCTCTCTAAATCTTTGACAAATACCCCAACTTGGGCAACATTCGGTCACATTCAACGAACAAAAGGTCTCATTCCAGTTTTTTACTGCCAATGGATTCTACCTGATGGATTGCACTTCATGACATTTGACATACTTTATTTTATCCCCCGCCTCTTGGTGGAAAGGCTCACTTGCCTTGGGTTACACATTGAAAACATACGATTGCCTTTTTGATTTGTGTCAATTATCTAGTTATATTACATACTCTTCCCATTAGTGGTATTACAGTATTTGATTTTAATAAAAAAACAATACTTTTTTTAACCCTTAATGATTTCGTCGCCTTTATGTGATATCTATTAGCCCCACTCTCGAATGTGTCCATATACATTGTTGATTATCGGGGATACGATTACACACATATGGTTTACTTGTTTATTTTAAAAGCATCGACCCCTATTTACTGCACACCTTTTCTTTCATAAAGTCCCATGAGCGCGGCATGAAGCTGGTTTTCAATACATGTAAACCCCGACTTCATATGTTCACATCCCCGCTTCCGTTTTTAACGCCAATACATCATCTAATAGATAAAAATATCACTTTATTGATTGAATCAATCGAAAAAAAGTTAAACTATACTACATAAACTGGTTCTGTTAAATAATCATGAGCAGTTTGCCTTTGGTTTGCTTCATACGCAACCATCCTAAAAACAAACTCGCCACCAGAGTTGTCGCGCCTATGAATTGTATAGCAACTGTCCAACTATAGTTTTGTAGTAACTTGCCACTGATGGGGGCGCCTAGTAAAACTCCAAATACCATAGTCTAAAAACAGAAAGAGTCAGTAATCATATGTTGCATGAGCCACCATCCAACTCACAGAGTAACAAAATCCAATACCATGCTGGATATTCAGGACACCGACAATATCGGCAATCACCATTGGTAGGAGTGATACAAAAACGCCAACGGTTAGACCACAGAATACACAATAAACGGTATATGCACCATAACTAGACGAGAATTGCCAAAGGAGTGAAGTGAAAAGGCCTACATATACATAAAACGGTCAAGATTAGTTTACCGGTTGTCTCCCTCCACCAATTGACACAAAACTTACCAGAAGCAAGACTGCAGCCAAGCATGACATTCATATTCCCCAGTCGATCCGCCAAAAACCCCATGGAAATCCGAGATAAACTATTTGACGCAGCCGTGATGGAAATTAGAAAGGCACCATGAACTGCATCCAAACCGATATAGTTGGTATATTGAGGTATATAATAGTAACAAGCAGGATAAGAAAAAGTGACAAGCAAACAAAACATCATCAGAAGAAGAAGATCACAAGACATGATACTCCAATCTACAATAACGAATTTTCTGCCTTTGCCACCTTCATGTCCACCAGGTCTGACTTTAGAGAACCCAAGTGCAGTGGCCAAGAATAGTATGCCAAATCCCATCCCACCTTGTACCCGTAATGCATTTCGGTAGCCCATAGTGGATATCAATCCCTCGGTCATAGGAGAAAGAGCCATACCACCAAATCCTGAGCCTGATACCGATATACCTTGAGTCGTATATATAAAGCTATGATATTAGTTAAATGTTATTACTTTTTTTTTTTTTTTTTTTTTTTTTTTTTTTTTTTTTTTTTTTTTTTTTGTAATGTGGATTACCTGTAGCCAGGGCTCGATGCTTTTTGAAGAACTGGGAAGGCAAGGCAAGAGCAGAAGCAAAACAAAAACCAGATCCAACACCAAAAAGTATACCTTGAGATAGATAGATATGCCATGGACTGGTGGCAAGACTTGCCAAGATCAAACCCGACGGAGCCATCACCGCGCCAATTGCCATCGTTCCTCGGTAGCCTATTTTTTGAATCACGACCGTCAGGACCACCCCACTGCTAAGCAAAGCTGCCATTTGAATAGTACCAACAAATGATATCCGTGAGATATCCGTTTGATCACCATAGACTTGTAGATAAAGGTGTTGATAGTTACCCCACCTATAATATAGAGTAAGTATTTAGAATAGGCACCACCATATACACACAAAATCCAACTTACTGTACCGCCAGACCAGTGCAAAAAAAGTTGACCAAAAAGTTAGCAAACACCACCGCCCATCCCTTGGGATTGTGCCAGAGACCTTCTTTTCTTTCCATATGTGTTGACAGGATGCCACCTTTTTCCACCATATTGGGCGTATCAGAGCCCTCTTCTTCCACAACAATTGAAGAATGGGTAGAAGAAGTCTTTATCATTAGTTGTGTGTTAGTTTAAAAGTGAAGGGTATTAGTCATCGATCATTATCCGGGGATTGGCCTACTTACGTTTTCTTCGATAGATTCGTTAGTTGTATGGGACATATTGATAATTTACCCCAAGTCAGTGCGCTTGATTAGATGTGGATGATAGGAGTGTAAAGTTTTTTTTTAAAAAAAGAGAGAGAAAAAGAAGAGAGTATTAGCAATGTATATCAGGAAGATGATTAAGCAAAGATTGACATTTGTTTACTTGTTAAAAGTATAGCCAAATTTGACCACATTGGGATAGATTTCAATATGATGATCCAAGGGTAAACGAATTCATCTCTATCAAGGCATCACACAACATATGAGCTAATAGCGTCAGTCGAATTTCAGATTTGATACATGAAGGGATAATCGGTGGGGTTTTACTTACCAATTAATAATAGCCAAAGGTTCAACCAGTAGATTGATCTTATTAATCCCAACGTCAAAAGTGCTTTACTGAAAAAGAAGAGTATTGTTAATTCAAGAATGAGTACCTTCATCACTGATCTTGGTGGCAAAGAACAGTGATTTACCCCATGAGTACACATCGTACATGCATCAACTTACCTGGAAACCCCACAATATCATGCAACCTTTACTGTGCAGGTCTATACGTTACGATCAGAGATTCCCAACGATATCTAGCCAATAACGAGGAGCCGTATAAAATTTCTTGTCACATTAGCATCCGCATCCTCCTACATATACAGAATGTTAGTGCTGCTGTGACATATGTCATCTGAATTTCTTACTTACCTGGTTCTTGAATGATGGCAGTGTTCCTATAGCCACCAATATGGTATACCTTCCTCGTTCCATCTTCATAAATGCACACCACCACCACCCCAAGTTGCAGGTCGAGGTAGTGTGACCTTGCTCCCTGTTTTAGATAGATACATAATGCAGTGTCGAGATAAGCAGCCAGTGATGATAAAAGAGTTGACAAAGACCAAATAAGCGAGGTTGATCCGTATTGATGGCTGATGATATATTGTGCAGCTATAGTTAAAAGACAACCATCTTGACTATGATTACCACCTATTATATATAAAAAGGAAGAAGAGACTATTGTTAGTATCATTTGCTGGATCTTGTTACTTTAGCACTTTCGCAGTTTTTTTTATTTACCTTGTTATGTGCAGAATCTTTTCTAGATAAGGTGGTGTCTTGTCATTCGTATAATGCGTTGGTGTTAGCCATCATTCGATTAGAGTTAAAAGGTGATTGAAGTTTACAAGGTGAGAAGAGATGATTGAGCTGTCGGATGAATGTGAGAAAAAAAAAAAAGAAAAGAAAAGAAAAGAAAAGAAAAAACGCCAATTCGGATTTATGGTTTCGGAAATTGAAACGCCCCCACCAACGCCCTTTTCCTTGCAAGGAAATTGCCATATTTCTAAGACTACACAAGACCATCATCATTACGATCCTTCTTTTATTAATATGCTATGTTATCAGTATCGCTTTTCAAATTCAATCTTCAAGTCTGTAGTCGAAATGATTCCAAAGAATACACCATGAGTTTTCAAACCATTGGCATGAACGGAATCTTCAGGTAAACGCCAAGTATACTTTCGTACTATTGTGAAAAAAAAGGACACTCGTTAGTTTACAGAATGATGTCTTTTTTGTTTTTTGTCTTACAAAGCATGGACAAGATCACTCGTTGCTCCACCAAACTGAAATTCATGCCAATGCAAATCCGACCTATCAGACAAATAAAAAATACGGAGTTTAAAAATCAATACCTCGAGCCACCTGTCAAAAAAAAAAAAAAGTTTACCTCCACTTGAGAAGGGGATCCTAAAGGAGGGAGAAAAGATTAGTGCTATTCCAGCCAAATTATCTCGGTTTTCTTACCATGATGAACCTGCATTGGATTGTTGTTCTGCTTCACCGCCAGGTAAAAATCGTTCGGGATTGAATTCATAAGGAGAGCTCCATACACTCGGGTTTCGATGGACATTCAAAATATCAGCACAGACATTCGATCCCTTTGGAATAAATATGTCATTAAGGTAACAGTCTTCAGTTGCTGTCATACAAAAAAGAGTGAGATAAGTAATGGAATGATGATCAAGTTACCTTCACGAGAAGTAGTATTCAATACGGGATTATGTAATCGCATAGTTTCTTTCATTGTAGCATTGATAAAAGTCATTTTCTTTGTATCTTCAATACTAGGTAACACATCATGAGGATCATCTCCTAGAATATCGATGGCTTCCTTTCGAGCTCTTTCTTGAATGTCCTAAAGAGGAGAAAACCCCATTGGTATTTTATCTTGAATCTATGTATAGTCTGACTTACAGGATTCACCGCCAGTTCGTAGATCATAAATGCCAATGTAAAAGCAGTGGTATCATGACCTGCCAAAAAGAAGACACACAAGTTTCTCTACACAATACCGATGAGTAATGAAAATCATGCAACAACATTCCTCTACTTACCCTGAGTTCGTCATTTGACAAGCTCGCATTTTCACTTTGTTCACTTTCAATCATCAAAGTCAATAGATCCCGATCCTGGGCATCCACCATCTGCTTTCCTTGGTTCAGGTCCGATCGTCGTTTTTCAATCATATTCCCAATCATATCCAAAAACTTGTCGAGCTTCTTGTGGATTTGTTGCCTTTTCGGAAACCAATTCAAAAATGTCGTGTCGAAAAATGGGAATACCAAGAAAAAGGGATCAAGCATACCTTCTTTGATACTGTCGTAATTTTCAACCCATTCATTGTCCCTGTTTTCAAGCGCATGGAAATCAAATCCAAACCCAGCTTTACCAATGGTATCGATTGTGATACGGGAGAATAAATCAAGGACATCGATCTTGGCGCCAATTTGATCCATTGTCTTGAACATGGTTGACGTCAATTCCCCAAAAAGTTTCACAGGCATGGCTCGAGTGAATGCGGGGTTGGCGATCTTTTATGCAGGGTTCAAAAAAAAATTAAAAACGTGCTGTATTTCAAATTCCGACTTTTTAATTTTACCTTTCGATGCCGTTTCCAATCTTCACCATTCAGCATGACAATGTTATCTCTACCAATGAATCGGTGCATTAGAGTGTCAGGAATTCCTTGATTCAATTTGGATTTTGGAAAAATGTCTAAAGAAAGAAGAAGTGACGATGAATGAAGGATTCTGGACACACACACACACAAAAAAAAAAAAAAAAACGAGTGGGATCATCAACATGATTGTTCAATTATTATCATAGTGTTATATTATACCTGTTTTTGATAATAGTTGTTTGATGGCGATAGGATCAATCAGCTGGATAGACCAAAATCCCACGACTGGGCGCTATTTGAAAAAAAAAATGAGAATCTGAAAAGTGCTTGGCTGGAAAGAATCTTTACCACAAAAGCACCGGGTGATTTCAGCGTAACAGGTAAACACAAGTCCTTTGAGTATTGATCTACAGTGGCGTTGGAAAAAATGGCCTTGTAGTATGAATAGAAGCCGATGGCAGGAAAATGTTTCAAATTGGCGGGCGGACTGGTGATCTTTTTATGGAATGCATAGAGAAGAGTCAAGGTCAATGCAAACCCAATTGTTTTTCTTTCTCTCATGAAAGGCAAAACCCAATCCATGTAAAATTGTTCGATTCCATCATATTTTAAAAGCTGGAGAATGGCCATGGCGACAGAATAAAGAGAAATGAAAAAAGTTAGAGATTGATAGACTTTATATATCATGATTAAGCTTCCTCAGCCGTTTGGCGGTATTTCAATTCACTGGTCTAGGACACGATTTGTGTCACGTAAACCATCGGCCCGAAGAACGATCCTGTTTATGAATCATGATCGCTTTGGTAATTTTTCGTTCCCTGTCCTAACCAAGGTCAAGGATTCTTATTACCGCGTAAGTGTAACCATTGATCATGCAGCCTCTTTCTTTTTTCATACTTCTTGATATTCAAGAATTTCTTTGCGGCGTTTGAATATCCGTTCGATTTTCTTTCTTTCTTTATCATCGATGTGTAGATGCGACCAACTTTTTCCTCGAGTCATCATGAAAAAGCATTGATCTTCCTGGGAGATATCCTATTACCGATTTTTTTTTTCAATCTACACCAATTCAAAGCTATCCTTGTGCATCTCCGTTCTTATCAAGTCCGTAAAAGGATGTTTTGACAATGGGTAACAAATTAGGTAACTCCAAGCTTGTTTTGCGCGGAAACCTTCCCCGAGGCGTACTGAAAAATACCATCCGCTCATACATTGAATCGGTCACATGATCAACCGCTCCACACAAGTGAAATCATAATACCAAACCAGGTTTTTATTGAGTCATCCCTCCCACAGTTTTAACTATAGATCTATAATCTACACCGTGAGTTGTTCTATGAAGTAAAAGAGAATAGCAGTGATCTATTTGGTTTCATTGTCAGATTAGCATGAGCCAGCGTTGCATAAAGTTGCGTTTGAAATCGGCATTTCAAATTAGCGTGCCTATCAAGGTGCCAGCTTCCCGCCCGCCAGATATTATGGCCAACATATTCCCCCAAGCAAAATCGGGATTTAAATTCCAAAATCCGATTCTGCATGAAATTTCCCATTTGGCAAGTTGTCTTTCAAGTTCAGGGGTAGTCTACACGACGAGTATTTCACGTTTGAAAAAAAAAATCCAAGTCTTCGCAAAAAAAAAAAATCATGATTTTTACATGGTTAGATCATATATCAAATAAACCGGGTATCTCCAACATCTCGCCCAACCTTCCCCTGGCTCTACTTTGATTGGTGACACATCCACTTTTTCAAATCTCGTAATCTTAGAAAAGGTCTACGTGCGAAATCAAATCTCATGTGATGTCGTAGGAGCACCAATGTTGTCTATACTGGAAAAAGATCTACCCATCATAGAATAACTCTTGTAGTGAACGAGAGACAAAAGTAAGGCCAAGTTTTATCTTGTTCTTTTTAAACCCTTCTATACAGTGAAGAGGAGCCATAATAAGTGGAACGAAGTCGGGATGTGAATAAAGACCATTTTGCATAAACGCGGGATTTCAATATTGACAGGATCATCTTTATACGATTTATTCAGACATGTTTTTATTTGTCAAAAGGACTTGTTTTTTAAAAAAAGATAATGGTAACACATATAAACTAGGGGTCACGAACTACATATAAGGTAAAGTAATAAACTAATCGTCTTCAGGAGGAGGAGGCAAAGGATTCTTGACCCGAGTGTATACCCCAAATTGTTCTGATTTAGAAGTAGCAGTTTCCAAGATATGTGTCATTCCAGCAGCATCAAATCGACTGATACCATAGAGTTCAGCAGCATCGTATTCCAATTTGAATTCAATCTTGCCATTTTTATTAGCTTCTTGAAGATCGGCATAATACTGTTTATAGTTCAAAATGGTTCCGATTGGCGCACTATACAAAAGTTGTACTTATTAGTATTATGGTCATTATCCTTTTTTTTATTTTCTTTCTTTACCTTTTACCAGCTATTTCATATTCATAGACCCGGACACCAGGATTGTTAAGGGGCACGATAGATGGCGCATTAAACAAGACGCCAAGCACTTTGGGAAGAGGGGAAGGAATATCCATATCGGGTTTTCCAAGAAGAGCAATATGACCATAAGGTGGGTGAAGGTCAGATGTGGTCGGACGTTTCTTGTGATGGCCACGTCTTCGCAATCCCTTCTTCTTCTTGTCGTCAAATTGATCCAATCCAGGTCCATCTACTACTGCTGTCAAGACATCGTTGTTGAAATGTCCAGCAAAGTGACCGACAATGATATCGGCATAGTCACCCAAAAGTCCATAGTATTGGTTGTAGCATACCGGCTTGTAAAACACACGATCACGTTTACTATTAGGTGGTACATGAGCTCTAATAACAAAAAATGCAAATTAGTATTCATCATTCGATCAACTTTTTCTTTACTTACGAGATATATACTTTAGCATGCTCTGCCCGAGCATGTTTCAATTGATCATTCAGCCATTGCATATGAAGACCACCTGGACTTTCGACATCATCACAATCTTCTTTGGATAGTTTGTTCTTGACACTAAAAAGCATCGTATTGGTATTCAGCACCTTGAGTTTGCCCGGAATCAAATCTTGTACATAATAGCCACCCTTTTGGAATTCAGGTTCCAAGTTTAGAGCCAAAGGTTTCCAGACTTGTTCGATTTCTTGATAGGCTGGATCATCACCGGAGCAATCATTGTTCTTGGGTACATCGTTATTTCCAATCAAAGGGATCTATCACCAAGAAGAGAATAAATAGTTAGACATAATTTCATAAAGAAAAAAAAAAAGGGGGGGAATTGTAACTTACCACTTTAGTTTGTGAAGTATTAAAGGTATCCATAAAATGCTTGACAATGGTTGTTTGAGTATCTAAAGCTTCTTCGTAAGTGCGAGGGATGCCTTTTTTATCCCGATTCTATATACACACAAAAAAAAAAAAAAAAAAATCAAGGGTTAGTAAAGAGTAGGACATAAATGGGAATATGGCTTACATGTCTTGCTGAATCACCAGTGTATAAAACAAAGTCAACGGGGGGCAATGATTTCATAAATTTAAACGCCTCTTCAACCTGTCAAAAAGTAAAAAGTTGCATTAATCAACAAAAGCAGGATGAGATGGATTTTGTTTCAACTTACCAAAGCAGGCGGAGTATCACAGCTGGAGCTAAGAGATCCAAACTGACCAGCAACATCACCCGATCCTTCTTGACGGTGACAAAAAGCGGATGTTGATGACCCTGCCACATAATGAGGATCCATGTGGAAATCTACAATAATAATAAAAAAAGGTTGGTTAGTTCTTATAATCATTGTATGTATACCACCTTTTCTTTTACCTCTTTTGATTATGCATTACCAGTAATTTGGATGAAGCGCCCGGTCTTTTCATCTTTAGAAAACCCATGGATTATGGGAAACAAGGCCAGGAGAGATACACAGATGCTGGATAACTTCATTGTCTATTGAGAGAGAGAAGGAGAGAGAAGGAGAGAGAAGCAAATACGTTTAGAGAGAAGGATCCTTTAAATAAACACTCCAAGGCCCTACTTGACTCCTATATTTCCTCCTTCAATGAGAATCCTTTTCTTTTTCTTACATAAAGATCGGCCATTTGTTTGTGATTACCAAGACAGGTAGGTCAAGAGCGACTATGTAAGACTACGCATGGACCGGATCAGTATTTGCCATTAACTGTAAAAAGTTATAAACAAAAAAAAAAAAAAAAAAAAAAAAAAGAAGATGGTGAGTCAATGTGTTCTACTAATAACCATATAACAAAAGGGGGGAGTCAATACTTGTTATTCCTATGGAGATAAAAGTATCCTGTTCCTCTTATTGTCACATCGCTTTTTTTTTTCCCTCCATTTTTAACCCGCCCCCTTATCTCCTTTAATCTACCCCATCCTTTCTCTCCCTAATATGATGAATGATATTGTCATTTTTAATATAGCTACCTTTTTATTCCAAGCCGGGCGTTGTTGTAAATCATTCTATGTGTGTGTAATTGACAAAGAGTTGAGTGATTGTAAAAAGGGAAGAGGGTTTTAAACAAGATGTGATATGATTGGGGGGTATGGTTTCTATAGTATACAAATAAAAAGAGAAATAGTAATGCAATGTATATGTGTAGTAATAATACTAAAAAGGGGAAAAGTAAAGGGGTTAAAAGGGAGAATGTCGTCGCCTGCTTGATATAATTTTGCACCATCGTAGAGAGAGAAGCAGGTACTAAACCTTGATGTTGAAGCTATGATTCCAGGTCACATCCTAGATGATTATGTGGTCTCTGCCTAATATAACATGAAAGAATCAATAAATGAATTATGCTGTTTGTGTATGTGTTTTTTTTTTTTTTTTTTTTTTTTTTTTTTTTTTTTTTTTTTTTTTTTTTTTTACCTTTACCTATGCTGTTGTTGTCATACCATTTTCTGCATAATAAAAGAATCCAAGTTCTGCTGCCCGTTATTGTTATTGTCAATTGGTGGTGCCAGCCGGAATAAAGTACTGCAGTTGTCAATCGGACTAACAAAACTGCATATCCATCCTGCCAAAATCAGGTTCATCGCCCCATGTTTACAAAAGAGTAAAGATCAACATCTGCACCACAATACATATTAACAAACTTGTCAGTTTAAATCATTTTTTTTCCTGCCCTACTCTGTTTTATTTACCTTTGGCGTCGACCCAGAAGAATGGTACAGCCACATCATTTAGTTGTATGTCACTTGGAATGTTTGTATATCGCACCTGGACCCAATTCACTCCAAAGATTCTTGTCGAGTAGCCACAGCGTGGTTCCGTTGGTGCAATTAGTGTTGGCATTTTATGGATTGTCAAAGGGGATTGTTGTTTTCAAAGTATGTTGTTGTATTTCCCGTAAGGAACCAAGGTCTTAAACCAAATATGACTGCAGTATCTACCTACAAGGAAGATAGAAAAAGACACGAGTTGGTTTTCCCACCTGTATATCAATCGTTTACCTACTTTTATCAAAGTAAAGTGACAAGAAGGATAATCCAAACTGCGAGCATAATATAAAGTAGACTACTGTTCCAGCGGTTCGGTATCCAGTCATTGCGGCGCCTAAGAAGTTATAAGACCAAGTTGGGATGAGAAGAGTGTCATCGTAAGTCAAGTGTTATATCATTTAAGTTATCACAGTGAAGCAGCTGGAGATGTTTGAATGAAACAAAAAGAGAAGAGAAAGGAGCATTGAAAAGCCAAGGCGGATATGATCAATTTATTTCAAATCCCGCACCCTAAAAAAAAACTTAATGACGGTTTACTATATGTCGAACCTTACCACGTTCAGGGAGGTGTTCGACTCTGTATTCAATGATATAACCACATATACCATACACAATGCGTCGTTGTTTTACTGACAGGTCAATCCTAAGAGTCAGATCAGGTGAAGAAAAACGCAAACGATGTGTGATACCTTGATGGAGCATTTGAAACACACACTTTTATCGCCTTTTTTTTATTTTATATTTTATTTTATAAATCATATTGCTATTTTATCTCCAAAAGTAACCATGTTGATAATTAGAATCTTTGGTTTCCATTAGTTTGGTGATGGTTTGCATTTCTCGCAAAGTAAATATGAATGAGTGAAATTGAAGCGCCGATTGCAAATTGGATTCAGGGTCGATCCTTGATTAATCGTTGCAAGAGTGTACACTGTCGACATGTGATGAGCCCCTACACACTGTCATCATTGATCCAAAAAGTGTTTTCCAGGAACATCAAGATTTTGATACATCATAAAAATAAAAATAAAAGTATGTATAATGATTGAGACATTAAATTATAGGTCAATGGACCTTTAAACATTTATTAAAGTATACAGATCAAACCGTTATATAAACAAAACAAACTACTATTCTATACTATTTTTTAAATCCAATCACCTATTCATATTCCTTCAGTTCTTCATCTTCTTTTCGTTGGTCTTCCAATTGTTGTTCTTTCGCCCGTTCTTCTTCAACCTGTTGCATCCAATACTTGACATCCAATTTCCATACAGATTTAGTCTTGTAACCACCGAGTTTTGTCCTAGACACCAATTTATAACCATGTCGCTTTTCCAAGATCTGTTCCATATCGTATTGTAGTTCGTCCGTTTCAGCATAAAGATAATCAATATTTTGAGAATAAGCCCAGAATGCCGCACGTTTGATGAGAGGAGTAGATAGCCCATGTCCTTGGTATTCAGTCTTGACAGCCAAACGACGAAGGCTGGCTTCATTCTTTTCATGGACCGGGAATAATACTTGGGTAGGTTCAACCACTTGTTGTTCTTGTTTCTTCCCCAAACGATCACGCACCAGATCAGTCGCCCCCACCAAGACTTGACGAACGAGATCATCAATGAGAGCCAACACATAAGCGGTACGAGGCCATTCCGCATGAGCAATAGCCGGTGATTGTGCCATTCGAGGTTGTTCAGACGCCCGGACATAATGACGCTGTCGAGACGCATCCGTTTTTTTCATCACTGGTTTCAAATGTTGATCGACACCGATACAGCCGACAACATCGTCATTCACCGTTAACACCCAGAATTGTCCTTTGCTCGTCCCTTCGTCATCATCCCTTTGCTTGACCTTGTCCACCGTATGCCAGCTACGATAAAAGGATTCAATGTCGCCCACATCATTGTCGATACCGTCAAGGATTCGTTCGGATACATCGTATTTGTCAACGTACCATAAGAGAAAGGCCAGTCCACCACCGACACTGACAAAGACTAATGCTGCGTATAATCCTACCATCATGAACCAGGGCCATCCCATGGGTCCTACCACCTTGATGGTCATTTGAAGGACAAGGCCGAATAGACCTAACCAGATGGACGGTATTACTGGTGGCCAGGATAAAAGCCGGACTTTGACCCCACGAGGTACTTGATTAAGGTAGGTGGAATAAAAGAGGTATTGGACGTATTTTCGATCCTTGTCTTCAAAATAGGGTCGTAATTCCACTTTGGCTTCTGGTTTTTTACTGGTCGACGCATCAGGTTTTAATCCACCACCATTAGGCTGAGTAAGAGGAGCAGCCATTATATATGATTCGGTTTACAAATTGGAAGAAGGAGAGGGAGATGAATGAAAAAGAAAAGAAGAAAGACTTTTTGAAAAAAAAAAAAAAAAGTTATGGCTTTCAAAATCCACGTGTGGAATTCTCACATTTCATTGGCCTGAAATTCGATATCCGCCACAGGAAGCCTTCATCAAGACAAAACGAGATGGCCTTTGGCTTTTTGACTCGATGTGGCCAATATCAATGTAGTACAATAAAAGTAAAAAGAATTCCTCGTGCACATATATTCTGAGTGTGCATGATTTTTGTACTGTAAGAGAAGATGGATCGATTTGATTCGTTCCCGGGCTGAATATCATTTGATCTGGCGTAAAGGCATGACTGAGTTTCCTCTCCTTGATGTTTACTAGCGCTAATCAGAGTAATGGGAAGCTTGAACATCATTTGGAGGTGAGTTCCTACTTTCTTTTTGTCAAGATCTGGGATTGAGTGTAAAAGAAAAATCTCTGCATGAATATCGGGATTTCAATTTTTACCATTAAAGAAGACAACATATAGGATTCATTCAGTGATGATCCAAAAGACGATTTTTATTTATAATCAGCAAATAAAACAAACTAATAATCTATAATGTATATTTTTACAAAAGGGGGATAAGTATAAAAGATAGTAGCTATACAAGTTTTTAACAGGGGGTATTTTCGGTACTGGAATATATATATAAGAAGGGGCATGGTAATCTAGTAGCCTACAGCTGACAAGATGCCATAACCAAAGGTAAAGATCAGAATAGTACAAACCACGCTTGTTGGGACACCAGTGACGATAAAATCCTTGGTAGTGACATAAGGATTACCAAACCTGTCTTCCAGCATCACCGCCGACATATTCGGAAACCCCGAGATTGGCAACCCCATACCAGCCGAGCAAGCCAACCCCGCCCCCATGACCAGTAGATTCGGATGAGGCACCGGCAAGTGTTGACCTACCTGTTGGACAATAGGCACAATAATCAGCGCCGCCACCGTATGAGAAACAAATGTGGCAAATACCAAGATCAAAAAAGCAAACACGGCAAGAATAGCAATCACCGGCAAATCTTGAATCCCATCCTTGATTTGAAGAGCAATATCCTGCAACAGTCCTGATGAAGTGACAGCATTACCGAGTGCCATCCCACCTTGAGCCAAGACCACCACAGACCATAAAAACGCATTGAGATCATCCTTATTAAGTACCCCTGTTCCAAAGAACATGAATAGAGGAATGGCAGCAATCACCCCCGTGTCACCCACCGCATCTTGTATACTCGATTCCGCACACCAAAGAGCAATCGTGAGCATCGTGATGACCATGACATAGATTTGAGTCCATGATGCTTTCCCTGTGGTCGGTTTGATCTTGTTGAGATGAGGGACATCGCGGTCGGGTCGATAGAGTACCAAGAGCAAACCCCAGCACACAAAGATACAGATGAGAGCAATAGGCAGAGCAGCCGCAAACCAGATCCCCCAGCCAGGATTAGGGTTCATGTATTGTAACGTGATGATGTTTTGCGGAGACGAGATGGGCGATGTCATGCCACCGATGCAGCTTGCCAATGCAATACCCAGGATCAAGCAGGAGCCCACACGAGTATGATCAGGTAAAGTGCGAAGGATAGGATCAATCAAGGAGAAGCAGAGGACGGGAGTGGCCACATTGGAGATCCACATACTGAGAAACGCCGACACGAGCATGATGGCCAACATGACCCAACGAGGACGAGTGCCTGCCCGAGACAAGACACGAGTCGCAAATGCCTTGGCAATACCATATTTGGAAAGAGCTGCCGCCAGAGCAAATCCACCCAACAGCATCATGATCGTCCCACTAAACATCGAAGCAAACACATCCTTTGCTGCCGTTTTTGCATCCATCGGAGAGCCATCTTGATTTCGCATGATCTTGAGCACTACCACCAAGAAAGGAATTAGCAAAGAAGTGGCATAAAGGGGCACAGCTTCCGTCGCCCACATGATAGCAGCAAAGATCAACAAGGCAAAGCAATAGTTTTCGGCTTGTTGAGTAAAGATATGGACATTTAGGAGGATGATAAAGACAACCAGAGCCAAGCAAAAAAAGCAGATCCGCCGGAATAAAGAAGTCTTGATCTGGAGACAACCAAGGGAAACCATTTTTTGAGGGTTGTGATCCTTGACATGAGCATCCAATTTCTTGCGTTCTTGACTGATCATATCCCGCCACACCGTGTTGCGATCATAGACTACTTGATCACGGAGATGGGATTTCATTTGGCGTATGGCAAGAGTGGGGTCACCATGACAAAAGGCATTGGCATAAAATGTCTCCACCCGGATGATTTGTTGCTGTAAAAGTTGGATCGTTCGAGGCATAAAAGGGCGTGATTCCAGGACCATTTTATTGAGATACCGAGTGCTAAGATCACCATCCAATACCTTGTCATGTTTCTTGAGGATTTTTTTAAAGGCAGACATGTTGAGATCAATATAGGATTCCAATTCAGAGAGTGAGACATACAAGTTGATCAGTCGAGAGCGCAAGTCTACCATAGCATGTACATGTGGAGGTGTTGTCGAGTGAAGAGAGAACCTTGATTCCAAAGAAGGTCGTCGTTTCATCATACTGATTGGGTGTTGTTGTTGCTTTTCATCTTTGCTGGTTGTACCGCTATTATTCAAAGTAGAATCCAGAGCTTCCAAAGTAAATGTAGTATTGTAAGCCATTTCATTAGCGTCTGCCCAGTCAGTCGAGCCTTCCAATTCATCCAATAGAGTATAAAGTTCGGATTCCTTTTGAGTATAAAAATCAAATACTTTTTCCAATTGCAAGTCCAGTTGAGCCAAAAACACATCTTCACCCAGACTGGTAGTTGTCGACACACCTTGTTCACCTTCGTCCCGTATTTGTCTTTGTTGTTGATTGATCGCATCCATTTTTTCCTTTTCCATCAAAAAGATGATCTTTTTCAAATGATCATACCTGTAAAGAAAAAAATAAAATTGGTTCAAATTTCAACTACTGCCCTTTTTTTGTAAAAAAGTACTTACGCAACATAATGGTCTAACCATTCGGGTACCGCATTGAATTTAAGAGAGTGAGAGAACTTCATGTTCTATTGTTTGTGTTAAGGTAATGTCAAAAATGTAAATGGATGTTCATGCAATGAACAAAAAAAAAAAAAGTGACAAGGAGGAGAGAAAGAAGCACCCAAAAAGAGTTGGCGCATATTGCCCGTTCTTTATAACTCAGATTTTTCAAATCCCGACGAAAAAGGGAAGAGCTTCATGTATGTATTGTGTATTCAAAGGATAAAACAACAACTCACGTGCAGTCAAGTGATGTCTATAAGCTTCTCTTTATATATCATCCATATTCCTATTTTTTCTAGTTTCATCATTTTCTTTATTCCCATTTGAATGTCTCCTTCACGCCGGTTTTGAAATGATAAACTAGTCGCATTTAATTTTTTTTTTCCCTCTATGAATTCAATTCTTCGCTAAAGTAGTAGTGTTGTTCTTTACTTGACTACTATCCAATCAACATCCGCACGTGTGGAATTATCGGCGATTGGATTTCCCTCGTCTTCCCTAATCCGGATGCATAAATTATAGTACCCTGTTGATTCTGTAACATTAGTATAAACTGACGTATATGTATGATAAAGTTTTATTTCATCATCTCATTATTGTCCCCCCTCTACCAGATGACATCCCAAACTATACAAATCTGTTTGTTTATGGTCCACTTTTTATATCCTATGATTATTTGGTGTAGTTTCAGAATGATTGTAAACACAGCAAAGGCGAGTCAAGACAAAAGAAGAGATCAAGTTTTTATTTATTTATATACAAATATGACAATGATTAAAACTAGGATTATAATGTCACAACTAAAACACAAACAAGCTACCACTATTAATAATACTAAAACATTTAATACTATTGTGTTCTACCATTAAGAGCCCCTGCTAATGATACAGCACGATGTAATAGCACTTTTCCTTCGATCCCAACCGAGATGTCTTGATTAGGTGATTTGATTGCTGAATCAGATGTTGTATCAAGATGCTGCATAGGGTTCGACGCCATTCTACTATCATCAGGTCCATTCGTATTCTGCACAGAGGTATATTGAGATGGTGATGGTAATAATAGAGGTGTTATTGTAGTAGTAGCAGTAGTAGTAGAGGAGGATTGTGGTAGCAGTGATTGGATCTTGGTTTGTTCGAATAATAGCACAGCAAAGCATTCTTGTATCGTGACATCCAAATCATCGGTAGAGACGTAACCAACTGCTTGTCTTCTTATATCCATTAGATCTTGTAGTATCGGTACAATATAGTGATGTGTTCCAGTAGATGATGCCATGTCCTTTGTCAAATCCTTGCACATAGTATCAAAGTCTTCTTTGTTCACAGGTCCTGTGATAATTTGTTGACGTTTTGTCGATCCTTGAAGAGGATTTAACGTTTCCCCGCGCAAAACCTAAAAAATAAAAATAGATATTAAGACACATCCCGCCGTTTGTGCCCTGCATATTTTACCTCGATATATGCTGATAGTGCCTCTTTGAAGCCTTCGTCTTCCTTGAGTAAAGTTGTGCTTGCCCGTTTGAGTTTTCGACACATATTCTTGAGAGTATCCAGATCATTTGTTTCTTTTGCCAGATCAATCAAAAAGGTCACGTATTGTCGATTGAATACAAAATGTTTTCCGGGTCTAAAACAAAAATATTAAGTGATCAGTGTTTTCTTTTCAAGTCATAAACTTCTTCTTACCTTTCATGTTCCGATCGCCAAATATTGACCAGCCCCTTGTTTGGTTGCTTCAGCGCGAAGAGTGGTAAAAGTTCTGATTTGGCTTGCTCAGCATCTTTATATATTTTATGATACATCCAAGCAATCTAAAAAAAAAGTGTTAGTGGACTCTCTTTAATAAAGCCTGTCTTTTTATTGTTTACCTTGTATACCGGCCGATGATGCCAATGTTTCTTGTCACTTTTCCGAAGCTCTGTTAGTTTGTCGAATAGACGCCCAAATGCTTCCGGACGACCACCGGATCCCTGGGTCGGTTGTGCTTCATTGATCGTTGAAAGATCCACAATGCCTGTCACCGAATTGGAATCATTGACTGGATGATATAATGAGGGTGGAGGAAGAGGAGATGTTGCAGTTGCTGTTGATAATAGTGCCGAGCCAGCATGTTGATCGGTCTTTTGCATGGCATCTACAAGATTCAGGTAGTCAAAAACATCCCTAGTCTAGAGTTATACATATCAGGCAAAAAGTGAGAGGTGAATAAAGTCATTTGACATTCATTGATATACAATTACTTACATCGATAGATCCTCGATAAAGGTACTTCAAAAGAGTCGCATACAATTTGTAAAGAGCTTCCAAGGGCATATTTCCTGTATCCCGGTAATGCCTGATAGATTTGACGTACCAATCAAGAACTTCCTGTATAATCAAAGATAGACATTGTGTGAGTGGAGACAAACAAAGGAGATTTCATACATTACCTTTGGTGGTCTTTTAAGATTGTTGGCGCATTTCCCGATAGAACGTAAAGTACTACAAAGAGGTGATTAGAATTAAAAAGCACTTTTTTCTACGTGATTATTCCTTACCACCATTCCGATCGATCCTGGGACTTGTATGATAGAGCCCGAAAAAACAGAGTCAACGCCAGTCGGTAGGCCCGAGCTGGATTTGGTTTCATTGGTTGTATTACATTGGGGCTGCCTGTCTTGTCCAGTGTTCTAAGGGGTCTAGTCCATTCAAATGCAGCCATGTTCATCGGTGCGCACGCCATACTGTAGACCAAGGAGCCAAAACTTGTGAAGAATCCAAACAGTTGCTTTTTCTTGAGATGTTGTCCATTGCTTGCCAATCGCCAAGTTTTCATAAACGCATGGAATGATTGCTAGTTGAGAGTACATACAAAGGCGTTAGTGTTTGAGACCAAATGGTCATCACATCCCCCCTTTTATTTTGCCATCATTACCTTTTGATAATCACCAATTAAATCTTTGTGTGTAATGATATTGACCGCACTCCAAGTGAGTTCTTCTTCGGCTAGTTGCAACAATGTCGAGCCAAGTTCATACCAGCCTTGATGATCATTGGGATGCAAAATTACATGGCACTATTATATAAAGTGTGTTAGTAGTTGCAATCTAAAACCATATTTGTTCATAATGATGGGGTACTTACTTTAAATTGTTCCACAGCTTCTTCCAAGTCAGCCATTGTTTTGTCAGAGCTAAGTTTAGGCCTGTTCTTGATATGCATCCGCAAAATTTTCCCCCGGATCAAGAACATATGGT
Source organism: Chlamydoabsidia padenii (assembly GCA_025330725.1). NCBI lineage: Eukaryota > Fungi > Mucoromycota > Mucoromycetes > Mucorales > Cunninghamellaceae > Chlamydoabsidia > Chlamydoabsidia padenii. The sequence continues at coordinate 67,415 of JAIWND010000021.1, read as the reverse complement.
CATATACCACTAAAAAAGAAAACGAGTTAAGATAATGGAGCCCAACAGTACACCTGCGCCTAGTTTTTACCTGATATTGATGGCATATTGCCGTGAGTTCCATCGATAGGCAAGTCGCATTGTTGCAGTAATGACTTGGTTGGGAGATCAATGTTTACAGGCCGTTCAAGGTAACTTGTAATGATATCCCGATTTCGTTGGATATATGCTAGAAATGTCAAAAAAAAAAAAAAAAAAAAAAAAAAAATTAAGCATGTTGTGATAAAAGGGGATTTGGATTAACTTACGATTATCACCAGGCAATTCCTCAAAGAGGCCAGACACAGTTTCAATAGCATCCTTCAAGTCACTTTTCAGAGGCAAGTTTCGATCCATTTTCACCATAACGTCGTCAATGACAAGCTTGTAAAGATGTTCTGCAGCTTTTTCAGTCATGCTACCATGATTAGCATGATGTTCTTCAATTAGTTCTGCTTCACCCTAAATAAATTGAAACAAGTTGTTAGTTTCATGTGTCGTAAGCGTCCTATTGGATTACTTACCATTAAATGGACACCATATAGGCAATGGTAACATTGATAAATACCTCTTCGGTTATCTTCAAAGTCAACATTACTGAGTAGTTTTATAAGGTGTTGCAAAAAGATCCCTGCATAAAAAAACGAAGGTTAGTTTTTGTTTTTATTTCCATATGCTCATTTTACCTTTTGAAGCCCCGCACACTTCCCGTTCACCAAGTTCATCATGCATGTTTTGTAAAAGGTTCGCCAGAGAAGTCATCTTGTCACCATCACCCACTTTTTGGATATTTCGCTGAGCCAAAGTAGAAGTCATTACCCACAGCTTTGTCGTAACAGCGTTGTATGAGTTGATTTTTGTCTTCCTTGATGGTACATGAGGTTTGACATCTGGATTTGAGAAGTTGTTAACCAGAGGAATAAAGTCTGGATGCCTGAATGTGTAAATCATCGTTGTGCGTAGCATGATCATCAAACTGTCGACAAAGTGAGAGGAGATTGAGGAAGGCAACCAATCTGTTAATGGTGATATAGTCAGTTAGTAGGTGTACTTTTTCTGTGCATGTGTTCTTTATTACCTTCATATTTGGTATCAAGGAGCAGATATACCAAGGCATCGACCGTGGTATCAAGCTAAAGTAAAAAAAAAAAAAAAAAAAAAAAAAAAGGATGTGATTAATGTGATTTTCGATATACTCTTTTTTATAACCTTACCAAGCACAACAGCCTGAAGAACTCCACGTCGTCTCCCTTTGGTAATATGGTGTTGTTCTTGATGCAGTTACTTCCATAGACCACCAGTTGAGGTACCAGCGTCGTCATGATGTCTACATAGCATTTCCAAGCATCTGCGTATCGTTCTGTCTTCACGTAACACTATTCACAAAAAAAAAAAAAAAAAAGTTAATTTCTTCTTATGAGCACATAGTGTATGTTTGTTATTACCTTGGCCAACATTGTCGTAATTGAAAACGCATCGATTGAGTTTGCAGCTTGTTCGTACTTTGTTTGACCGACCACCAAAGCTTCTAATTGATTCATAGCACCAATATAATCATTGTCAGCCAGTTTGACCTCCGAGGCAGCAACATATTTGTCCCGTTCCATTAGCGCGAGTTTGTGTTGAATGGCAGCAAGGTTCACAGTGGCGTCGTATCGACTATCGAAACAATAAAGTTGTTAGTTTTCATATAAGCTTTTCGACATCTTTTCTTACCAGTTCAAAGTCAGTTCCAATTCACCATTGTCCATATTAACAAACAAACGTTCACATTTCTTGTACCAAGCAACCGCCGTGTCAACATCATTTTCGCATTGTGCCATTTTCCCTTTTAAAAGCCAAAACCGGAGCAATAACTTTTTTTTGTTGATGATAGCTTGATCCATTTTAATATCGCCGTTTGTCAGAGAGGAGGGTCCAAATGAGTCTATGGCACCTTGTACAAATACTTGATCTACCAAGTCAATCCACATACTACATCCTTCACGGTAATGTTTGATCAGTTTGTTTTGTTTATCCACCAGGGATCTTTGTTTGGAGGAGAGCATCGGGCCATTCAAAGATGTTTGTTCAGTTCGGATGCTGTCAATCAGTCGGTCAACTAGCTTTTCGCATAAGCATGTCATCATCTAGGACAAGATATATATATATATATATATATATAAAATGATGAGTTTTATGTATCATGATCATCAAGCCTTTTCTCCAGGCATTTCTATTTCCATACCTGTATTTGATGGTCAGAGTCTTCGGGTTGGCTCCATTTATCTTGTTGATTGTTGCGGAGTATTGTATTCAGTAATTCTTGACCCAGAGTTTCGGTGGCATCCGATAAAAGATCGATCAGTTCATCACCTAATATTTCACCAGAGGATTGTGTATCAAGTCGAAGGATGGCAACAATAGTTCGACATAAGCTATCAGTTGCACCAGAGTTTGTTTCGTTCAAAGAGTGTACAAATTGTCGCACAGATGCTGTTGTGTCTGAGGTGGATGCAGGCAGGGAGCGCATCGAGGTGTCAAACTTGGCAAACTGATATTTCTTGCTTGGCATGACCGAGAATACATTTCTATATATAGATATAAAAGGTGAGTTTACAAAGTTCAAATAGTTTACATATGTATCCAACAACTTACTTGGCTTTAAAAGTTTCAAAGTTCCATGTAAAAGTTGCACCAAGTTCCGACACTTTGAGATCAAAGAATTCCCAAAACGATTCCAGGGCAGCTGTATCAATTCCAGGGTTCACAGGTGCGCACCAAGGAGTTCCGCGGCGAAAGTCATCAAAGTTTCCAAAGGTATCAAATACATCTTGAGCCATCTTGTTTAGAGATTCTTCTTCTTCCATCATCTTTTTCCTGAATACTTCTTCGCTTTCCACCTTTTCCTTTTGTCGCTTTGAGGCCCTGTTTTATATATAAAGGCAATAATACGTATTAGTAATTGCAGACCCACTTGATTTTATTTATTTTACCTGAGAGATGTTCTTTTTGCTTCGTGTTCCTGTTCGTCATCATCATCCTTGTCGTTCACCCCATTCTTTTCATCTTCGTCGTCTCTTTTTCGCTTTAAAGGCCCTCCACCATCATCTTGGTCACCCAGAGTCAAATCAATCATACAGCTGTTATTTGAGTTTTGCGCCGGTCGATCATTTTGTTGTTGTTGTTGAGTAGCTGAAGACACAATCCCTAGAGTTTCATCATTCGCAGATTTGTCTGAGGTATCAAAATGATGCAAGTCCCCTGTTGTATCCACCTTGATCAATGCTGGACTGGTCGTTATAGATTGTGTCGAGTCAGTTTCTTGATTGATGCTCTGATCCATCGGGTTGTTAGCTGTATTGTCGGCTATAATAGGTGGTTGATCTTGAATGATATCAGTTGTGGCGTCTGATGTGTCCTGTTGTTGTTGTACTTTATCGGATGTATCATGACTGTCCAGCATAGTTGTATCTTGATCTGTGGTATCATCTCGTAATTCGATATCGATTTGTATAGCCCGGTTCATACATGTAAGGACATCGTCATGTGTGTGCTGATCCTGCTTGTATTGATCCAATAGCAACGAGAGAACACTAGTCCAGCTTGAGGTTGCGATTTTCATGATAATAGGTTGATCGTAGTGTGATTCCATATTTTCGTCATCATCTATTGACGGGACGATCTGTTGGTTGTTTGCCATTTTGTATTCCAGATCTGATGCAAACGTCCACCCCGGAAATCGAGCTAATCCCAACTTCAAGTACGTACTACAAAGATCAAAGTCGCCAATATCATAGAGGACCTACAAAAAACGAAGTAAAATAATATTCAGTAAGCATGTTTTTTTCCGTACTATGTCTTTTGATGAATTATCCAGATACTTTACCTTGCATAACCCTTCCAAGCATCGCCATTGGGTGGGTGAGATATTACTGCTGCTAAATACCAGATATGCGGTCTTTTCGCCAGTCCTCTTGGTAGTTAATAATGATTCAAAGCTGTTTGTTGTTATTGTTGCTGTTTGCTGTTGTTGTGGTTTCGACGTATCCAAATAGAACCCCGTTTCAAAAGAAGATCTAGCCAGACATCGTTTGTGTAATAAAGTTGCAATCACACCAATATGATACCAAATGGAGCGATCAGTTGGATCTACTGCAAGAGCCTACGTACCATGAAACAAACAAAAGAAGTTAGTGTACCTAATACTAGTCTACTCCATAACAGTCTGCGACTTGACCTACTTTGATATAATAATCCAACGCCTTTTGTAACAACCCAGTGCGATCAGTCTTGGATAGAGCAACATCACTTGACTCTTCTTTAAGAATAGCCGCATAGTTCTTGAATACCAGGAATCGCAACGTGACCAAGGAGGACGAATGGAGAGCATTACCTTCGGTTTGTTCCTAACAGAGATAAAAAGATGTGTTAAGCTGAAGGTATCAAATTAAGATAGTTTATAGACTTACTTCTGTGTCTTCAGCAGTCATAATGTCATTGCTTAATATTAATTCGTACTTGGCTTTGGCGTCAGCACGTTGTCCTTTTTGGTGTATGTTGAGTGCATTTTGATATATTTCCAAAAGATGTTCAGTCTACATGGTGATTAAACAAACAACACAAAAGCGTTAGAGATGTTCATTATATAGATTATATGAGCCGTTTAATGATGTTTTGTTATACCTGAATTTCTGTATTGTCCAGTTGTTCAATTTCGTCGTCCTTGTTCAAAGTTCGCCACCGTATCTAAATTAAGAAGAAAGTAATCCATAAAGGGTGAGTCCGTTAGCCTAAGGAAGCGTATCAATCTTTTAGTGCAAAGATCAATCAATCATTTAAACACTTACCATTGTATAGGTAGCTTTACTAAAAAGAAAAAAAAAAGGTTGGGAAGAAGAGAAAGAGCAAAAAATTAGGCGACTGGCGACTACAACTGTTACCGGAGTGTAAATTCAAATGCCGCTGCCTTTGAGTTTCCTTTTTGGTTATATAGGATCTGTCAAAGTGATTAACAGGTACAGGGAGAAAGGGACAGTCAGACCACCAGAGTGCAACAAGTTCATTCAAGTATTTTGGCTTATAGACATGTTAATGCTTTGAGAAGAGTTATACAGTGCTGTAAGTCAAAAAAAAAAAGAGGTGGATCATATCAAAGGGCACCTTTATTTATTATTATCGAAGTTTAAGATAGAGTAATGAGCTAAATACCATAGTAGATTAATGCAGAGTAGGAAGAGTTGTTGTGATGAGTTACCATTGATCAAAAGAGGTGAATCGGTAACAGTCGACTTTTTTGGAGGTGGGAGTGATCGTACGGTGTGTTTAAATCTCCGCGTAAGTCGCCTGAGGGCGTTGCAAAGGTTGAGAGGAAGAGCAATTCTTACCTTGCAACAAACAGGGTTATGATCCATTTTGAAGAAATAAAAAGGCAGCGGAATTTCAATTTTTCGATCAAAAAGTGAGCCTTTATTGGGCTTCTATGAAAAGAATGGGTAAGCTATCCTTTTGCCAAACTCTTACACGAAACAGTGTTGGTATAAGCCAACGAAAACGGGGTGTAAAAAAAAGGTAGGTGAGGCCGAAGAATGACACTAAAAAAGAGGGTTGTCAAGTCGGCATTTGAAATAACCCTGACGTGGGTTATTTTTTTATTTAGAACTTTTTTTTTTTTTTTTGCGTTTGTTCTTTCTTTCTTTTCTTCATCTAGAAATCTTCCATCTCTCTTACAGTAAGTTCCTCTTTATTCCTTTTTTATGGAAAAAAGGAACAAATACTAACTCTTTTTGTTGTTTTGGTAATAATAGACATGTCTGACACTGAACACGAAACTCATGCCTTTGAATCTGCCGATGCTGGTGCTTCCAAGACCTTCCCCATGCAATGCTCTGCTTTGAGAAAGAATGGTCATGTGGTGATCAAGGGTCGTCCTTGCAAGATTGTGGAAATGTCTACCTCCAAGACTGGTAAGCACGGTCACGCCAAGGTCCATTTGGTTGGTATTGATATCTTCACCAACAAGTAAGTGCCCCGATAAAAATGTCACGACCTAGACTAATCTCTATACTCTTTTTCTTGATAGGAAATACGAAGATCTCTCTCCTTCCACCCACAACATGGATGTGCCTAACGTTGTCCGTAACGAATACCAACTTTTGGATATTGATGATGGCTTCCTTTCCTTGATGTTGACTGATGGTTCCACCAAGGAAGATGTCAAGTTGCCCGATAATGAACTTGGTGAACAACTCAAGGACGAATTTGACGAAGGCAAGGAATTGCTCGTGACCGTGGTCTCCTCCATGGGTGAAGAACATGCTTTGGCCTGTAAGTAGTGCTTAGGGAAAAAAGTAGGGTGGGTGTAGGGGATCAAAATCATATACTAATAATCTTTTTTTTTTTTTTTTTTTTGCATGCGTATATAGTCAAGGAAGCTCCCAAGTCAGGTTAAATAGGAATAACCCCCCTTTTTTATTGTTACTTATCCACTTACATTCTCGTAGTTGTAGTAACAGGTGTATGTGCTTTTTTTATACATATAAACTTTTCAGAATATGGTTATTATAATAAAATCTTGTTGGTTTGTTTATTATGATGGTGATGTCTTTTTTTTTTTTTTTTTTTTTTTTTTTTTTTTTTTTTTGGGTCTGTCAGAGACCCATGGCTTGTAGTCATATTTAAACACCGCCTATATATGAAAATGGAAACACCATTTACATTCTATTGTCTTTTTTTTTTTTTTTCTCCCTCTTTAATAAATCATGTTGGCCTGTCGCTCCATTACCAGCTTGCTACGACCGACACTCAAACCATACATACCATTAACAACACGGATAGTGGCACGTCCCTCACTACAGCGACCCTCCGGCATACGTTGGCAATCATCATCATCGACACCACCACCCAAACCTTCCACCAGCAATGCTTCAGCCGGCATGTACACGGCCGCCGTCTTTATCACGATGCTCGGGATCTCTTATGCAGCTGTACCATTATACCGACTCTTTTGTGCCAGCACAGGTTACAGCGGCACTGTCCAAACCGATCGTAGCAAATTCACACCTGACCGCCTGGTCCCTTCCTCCCCACGACGTATCCGTATCACATTTGAAAGCAACACATCGGATGCTCTGCCTTGGACATTCAAGCCCGAATTGCGTGACATTTATGTGGTACCTGGTGAAACTGCCCTGACCTTTTATAAAGCCAAGTCTCAAGCCAAAGAAGATGTGGTGGGGATCGCTACTTACAATGTGACACCTTATCGAGCCGGTAACTACTTTAACAAGATCCAATGCTTTTGTTTTGAAGAACAACGACTGGCGCCGGGTGAAGATGTGGATATGCCGGTTTTCTTCTTTATTGATCCGGACTTTTTGGATGACCCTTACATGAAGGATGTGTCCACGATCACCCTGGGTTATACCTTGTTTAATGCGAAACATGCTCCTCATTTGGCTCCCGTCAGCCCTATTGGTTAATATAGATATTAGAATTAGATTAGAATAGTTTTATTAGGATGATTGTTTTGTTAAAACGAATTATATTGGGTAAATAAATAAAAAAAAAAAAGAGGGGCGATGACACTAGTAAATAAGAAGGAATAAAAAGTATCATATACTATAAAAAAAGGGGGGGAGGGGGAGATGGGATGGATAAGGGACTAACTAGTGTGGAAGGGGGCATGATGTATAAAGAATTGTATTGTACAAATAGTATATCCAATGAATCGGTAAAAGAAAGATACTATTGAAGGGGTGTGTCAAGGGGTGGGAGTGAAGAAGGAAAGAGAGGAGTGGGAAGGAGTCAACTATAGCATACTATGTATATATAATATAATTATTTATCTATCTGTATATATAAAATAAAAAAAAAAAAAAAAAAGAGGAAGAAGACGCATAAAAAAGGATGAAGGGGATATACTAAAAAAAAAAAAAAAAAAAAAAAAAAAAAAAAAAAAAAAAAAAAAAAAAAAGAGCAACCACAAAGAGCACCATCAATCAAAGCACTTGTTCTTCTTCTTGTTCTTTTTGTTGGCGACGTAAAAGACGTTCTTGTGGATCATCATCATGGTTATATTCACTAGGTAGAATGATTGAAGTCACCAAATGAGAATACATGTCATCCGAAGAGAAGAGAGGTTGACCCATCAAGGGTCCTTCCTCCAAAGAGTGTTGATCCTCGTCTTCTTGTTGCTGTTCCTCTTCATCAGGCGTGATATTATAACTTGTCATGGCATCCAGAGATCGTTGTTTCTGTGGTGACTGCCGATGTTGTTGTTGATGTTGTTTCCTCGAGAATAATCGTGATGCAAAGAATTTATGTTGCCCACTGGTGCTAGAGATGGTGGAAGAGGATGAGGAGGTGATGGAAGAAGGCGTGAGAGCAGGAGGTCGGGTGGTGCTGTTTGATGTGTTATTACTGATATTACTTGTCGTGCTATTATTACTATGTGTTGATTGAGAAGAAGGACGTCGATCGTTCGTGAAGGAGACGCGGTGGTGAGAGACGCTGGGTAAAGAGCAAAAGGTATGGATCGATTCAACCGAATGATGAGATCGTAAGGTATGTTGTTGTTGTTGTTGTTGTTGATGATGATGTGAGTGATAAGATATGGTGGGTACATGAAGTGAAGTACATGAACTGGGCGATTCTTGTTGTTGTCGTGGTTGTGGCGAGCATGACATATCCAGTCGTTCCAGCCATTTATCCAAAACACTACTTGTTGACATGTGTTGTTGTAAATGACTAACCCAAATATCCAAATGGTCCTTTGATTCTGCTTGTAGATAGTAATCAGGTTGCATGTAATGTTCTTCAGCTACCAAGACAAAGGTGCAGTTCCGTCGCGATTGTTTCTTGAAGGAGATGGTGTAGTGGTCCAAGTCAAGCACATTCTGAGGCACCTTATCCGTCTACACTCCACCGAAAAAAAGACAAGTTAGTTGATAGTTCCATTCTATATATGTATTACTTACTTCATGCCGATAATAAGAGAGTTCTCTTCCTTGTAAAACAAAATACCGCTTTTGCCACGACCGATACAATCCATGTTTTTGCTTCATGAGCCAGCCTTGTATTGAAGCAGAGTCCGTGATCGGCATCCTTTATAAAGTGTTGGAATAAAAGGATATAGGCGTAGGTATATAGTGTAGGTACGAGAGAATAAAAATAAAGAAAGTAGGAAAAGAAAAAAAAAAGAAAAGAAAAAAAAAAAAAAAAAAAAAAAAAAAAAAAGAAGAGAAAGAAAAAGGAGAGAAAAAAGAGCGGCGTATTTTATATTTGCCTCTGTCGCATGTTGTAATTCAAACGCCGCCACTCTTTCTTGGCCTCCCCCTTAATCCACGCACCCACCCTTCCCTCCTTGAGTCTCTTTCTTTTCTTTTATTCTTCTTTAAAAGCAATACTATTATTATGAGAATGAATACAACGACAAGGGTAAACTTTTTTTATTATTATCGGGATGACAATGAAAGGATGCAGGAATCTCCTTTTTTATTGACCTGTTTCTTTTTCTTTCTTTCTCATTGTATACTATTGCGTTCACCCATAAGGTTAAGAGTTTGTTTGCTTTTTTATATATGGAATTGAAAACACATTGCCTTTTTGTTCGTTCAGTCGTACCAAAAGTTACCCCTGAGCGGCGTTTGAAACACGAACGTGTTCGGGGGATAAACTAGATCATCCAGGTTTTGACATAAAGTACAATAGATTTTTTTTCTTTTTTCCCAAATGCACAAGAGAGAGAGAGAATTTTTATAGGTAAGAGTAGAGCTTTGCGTTTGTTTGGCGCCCTGATGGCGTTTTAGGGAAGTGATTCTGGTGGAGTGCATATATGGGGTGGTCGGATCGATCCCACGTGTAAACTGAGTAAACTATCTCCTCAATTAACCTGCCAACCTCCTTCCTAGGCAGATCCAGGGATATTCGGAGTTTTAAAATACGGGTCGTCCATGCGTCAAAACCCTTTTCACACATCAAGACATACATAGTAAGAGACAATAGTGTTAATAAGTTTTTATTTATTTATTAGATCACAAAATAAAAGGAGAGAGAGAGAGAGAGAGAGAGAGAGAGAGAGATGAAGATGTCAAAGGAGGTAAAAGGGAGCAATGACGACAAGAGGGAGGAAGGATGGAAGGACAATAAATGGAATAGATATAACAGTAAACTAAAGAAACAATGGTAAAGAAAAGGAGAATGACAATATCATAATAAAAGGGGAAAAGAGAGAGAAGGGGGGAATAGAGATTATACAGTAAGGGAAGAGGATAAACTAGTGGGTTGTTGAATCCGAGGGACCAGGAGTGACAGGAGAATAGGTAGGGACAATTTGAGCGCTTGATGGATAATGCTGTTGTTGTGCGGCAATGACGACTGGTTGAGCCATGTGGGGGTGTGAAGCCGAATGTTGAGATCGTTGTTGTAGATCACCAGCCGCATTGACGGCAGCCGCCAAACTACTAGTACTACTGTTGGCTGAAGGTGTCAGTGTCACGGGAGACCCACTTTTCATTGTCCGTAAAGAATCTTGTCGAGGAGGAACGAATTTCTTGCTGGATCCACGAAGATCATCCACCACCGGTGATATCAGTTGATTGTTGCTGTTGCTGTCTTCACTGTCTTCTTCTATTGTTTTTTCCCCAATGTGATTAGACCATCGACTAGTATCTGTTTGAATCGTCAAGTTGTGCATTTGTAGTTTGGGCGAATAGGTAGAAGGACGCGTTTGTGATGGTGTGCTTTGGCTTTGTATTGGTGGTGGGTGATGGTAAGATGGTTGTTGCTGTTGTTGATATGCTGTTTGTTGCCGTTGTTGTTGTTGTTGTGGTGGTGGTGGTCGATACGATGATGTTTGTTGTTGTTTATTGTAAGAAGGTTGTTGATGATACTGGTATGCGCCCTGTGGTTGCATTGTCGGAGTTTCAGACGCATGATGATACTGATACTGTTGTGGATCATTGTAAAGTGTCGGTGTCTGGGATACTTGTGATCGAGAATGCATCAACGAGCCAGACCTTGTTAATGCAGCAAGAGAAGCCGATCGGTTATTTGTTGTAGGTGTAGGAGGTTCATTGGCTACAATTGGAGGTGGACCCATCGCAGCTGTCAAAAGTAGATTGGTCGAAGTGGGTGGTGGTTGTACCGAGTAGTCGAAATTACCTGTTTTGATGGTGATAGGAGGTTGAGGTCCAGCTTGTGCCCGAGATTGAATTTCCGCATTGGTGAAGAGAGCGTCATAGTAGGTGATCAAGTCTTCAAATACCGTATCCACATGCCATTCCCCAGGTTGTTCGGCTTGGTTAAAGTCATGGAAAATCGCAGGTGTAAAGATGACACTGAGATTTTGTAAATTCATCTTGTTGATATGACTGTTGGCGTTTACCCTATAAAAAAAGTGATTAAAGAGTCAATTTTAATCGATCATCTTTGTAACTACTTACTTTGCCAGATGACGAATAATGGTTAAAAGGGTATCACGGTGAGGCTTTGACAGCCCAGACAGAATGGTTTGTAAAAACATCAATTGCCGTTGTTTGTCCTTGAGTTCTATCATCAATAAAAAAAAAAAAAAAAAAATGAATTTAGTATCAAGCACTATACCATTTCCTGTCAACTTACCAGTATATTTCACCCGAGTTGTCATATCGATCTTCAAGAGAGGTTCTTCCAGTTGGCGCAGGTAGATTTTGAGCACGGTAGCAATAGTAAAGACATCATACTTTCGGTCGATTTCCATTTCTTCATCTTGTTCAAAGGCGTGTTTCAATTTTTCAATGTTGCTTTGTCGTCCAGATATTCGGTAGATGCCTTCTTTTTGTAATCCCATTGCATCCACAGCTTCGACACATTTGGTTACCAAAAGAGGAACAGTTCGATCGTGATCCATGTGGTATTCCATCAAAGACCCACCAAAGAGAATATCTATCGAAAAAAAAAAAAAAAAAAAGTCAACTGATTGATCCCCCCCCCTTCATCCAGCATACTTACATTTACATGGTCCAAGGTAAATGTTTTCATATCGTAAAGGTTCAGGTGCACGGAAGGGTAGTTTCTTGTATTGGTTACTAAAGGCAGCAAAGTCCTTTTCCGCATTAATTTCAATCGCATACCGTTGACAGAGTTCATTTGTCTATTATGATAAAAGAGTTAGAAAAGGAGACTTTTTTCTTTTTGTTTACCTTGATTTCATTGGTCAATGCATGTCGTTCCTTGTCAAGAATACCACACAGACAAGATTGTGTCACTTGAGCCTTGTCAGTAATGGCGATTTCCAAATGCTAAACAATAAAAAGACAATAAGATCATATAGTCACTATATACACTGATACCTTACCTTCATTGATTGAATAGCCCCACTGACTTGTTGTTTCCGTAAACGTTCCAACTGACGAATCCCATTTCTATATTCATGATCTACAAAAAAAAAAAAAAAAAAAAAAAAAAGTCCGATTAATTTCTACTACCATCACTTTATCTCCATATGACACTTACCTGCATCCATGATTTCCTTTTTGAATTTAGCATACTTGGTATTCTGTTTGTTTAAATCAGGTGCACCATTGGATTGAGCCACGTTAGCGAATTGAGTGCGAACTTGAGCCACCGATGCCATAAAGTTAGCCATGCCCTTTTTATAAGCACTGTCTTGATTGGATAAGGAGTGAATAGAGGATGCATCGTTATTGTCACCTAGACTGTCACTGGAGAGTCTTTTGGCTTCTTCAGAAGATGTGCGACGACGATAAGAATGTTGAGGTGGAAGGTAATCATTGATGAGATTAATATCATCGTATTGCTGTTGATCCTGTTGTTGTTGTTGTTGTTGTTGTTGTTGTTGTTGTTGTATGAGTTGCTGTTGTTCAAATTGTTGTTGGGCCATTTGTAAATCTTTACATTTCTTGGAATAGGCTTTTCTGAGCTGATATGATAATAATTAGTGTTAATCAATCATTATCTATTAATATCAACACTTACCTTTGCCAGTTCACCTGTTCGATAAAGGGTATAATTCGCATTCTTTTCCCCCTGGACCTGTTTTACCATTTTCCTTCGTCCTTCTTGTCCTTCCTTGACCAACACCAGTTTGTCCACCTCGTTTCGAATACCTTGAATCAGTTCTTTGCGTTGTTGAATGGTGTGTTCGATGCTTTGTTCATAGTAAAAGGTCGCACATAAAAAGGAAGGTTGCTTTTCACCAAACAAAGGAGTCGTTTCGGTTGGTTCTGTCGTTCGTGTCAGTTTAGAGAGTGATAAAATATAGGCTTCTTCTGCTGCAATACTGTATGATAACAAACAAGGTGAGTATGAATCAAAGTTGGGAGGAGGATTAAGTCATACTTACCGTGCACGTAAAAGAGTGATAAAACGGTCCAGATCGGAAATACTCCACTTTAAGACCCTTTTAACAAAGTCCAGGTGAGATTCAATGTTGGTGACCTGTTGGTAATAAAAGTGGTATGTTAAATAGGATTGTCAGTAAGTTTTTTTCTTTTGTTTGTTTGCTGCCTTACCACATCATCTTCAGTTATAGAAAGACTTCTCCCTCTCGTTCGGTTCATGAGATTAGTGGTTCAAAAGAGAATGGACTGAAAAGAGACGGGGAAGGGATTAATTGATGATAAAGAGGAAGAAGTGGGGGAGGTTTCTTTTTTTTTTTTTTTTTTGAAAAAAAAAGGGACGGAAAAGTCAGAGTTCATTTTAATTCATACTCCGGGCCTTTAAATTATGAAATTAAGGTGAATTAAATTTACCATAAAAGTATACGTTACTCTAGTTTTTTATAGACCCATAATGATACTATTACTGTAAACTATCTATAAACACAACATTTTGCTTCTTTCACAAGTTTCCATTGTACACTTTATATTTTTAGCAAGACTTGTTCTAGAATGGGCATCCCTTTGTTTCTGGTTTTGTCGGGGTTTAAACGTCAGTCGGCCCTAATGGTGGATCAAATGGGGCTCTCCCGCGCTCCGCCTGCGAATGAAAATTTTTTGACCCGTCAAAGCCCTTTTTTTTTTTTTTTTTTCTCCTCTTTCTCTCTCTCTCTCTTTTACTTGATCATACCTCTTCCACTTGATCTTGAATCATTGGAACTATTACACAAACACTATTCTCAACTTAATTTATTATCAAACTCAAATCGATACTGTATCATGGGCGGGTAAGTACACCTAGACTGATAAAGCTCTGGATCGCACTCTTTCTAAAACTCTCTTTATTGTAGCGTGACAATTGCACCTCACATGACAGAAAACGATGCCAACGGATTCTTTAGCACTGATACCACACCAAAGGACAACAACCCTACTGATCTAGACACGAAAGCTATGCCACTTGGTTCTACTCATGGCTGGCCATTGGAAGATCTGACAGGTGAAGTGCAAGATTATATGCTGAGGTAATAAATAACAAATAGTACAGAAAATGCATATGTAACTTTAACTGTCTTTTCTTGTAGGGAATCTATGAACTGGTTACCATGGCTGGATGAACATCAAATCAAGACTCCTTTACAAATCAAGAATATGACTGAAGACTTGGATTCTCAATTGCTATCACAAACATTGCAATTGGATGGTCTATTCGATCATACTAATTTTGATATGAATCAATTGAATGAAATGGCGTCTTCCTTGTTTTATAATGAAATGATTTATGGTAAGAATACGAATAACTAGTTGGGCCTAGAGCTGGAACTAATTCGGTTTTTGTCAATTGAATAGATCACTCACCTGTCAACACACCACTCCCGACACCCACTGGAATTCCCGATCAACAATTACAACATCATGCCTTTATGGAAGCTCCTGTCCTGACCGAACCACCTTCTTTCATCACACAATATCCAGATCAAGACGAAAAACGACCTGACGAACCAGCAGTCGTCATGCGCGATGATCTTGACTCAACTGACGATGATGATTCTGAAGAGGATGACTCTGACGATGAAGGATCGGTCATGACCTCGACTTATATGTACCTGCCTAAACGTCAAGTAGAAGAAAGCCTATTGGACAAGATCACTCATCAACTGTCACCTCATAAATTGGCGGGTATCCTTTCGATTGTCTCAACTGATGATGATGATGATGGAAAACAAGACGGTGAAGTGGAAATTGATCTGTCTTGTTTGGCGCGTGAACAATTAGTGCGGGTGATGCTCTATGTGGATGCTTGTCTTGTTGAACAACAAGGTGGACCTCAAGTCAAATTAGCAAAGTATCTACTCAAGGGATCCAAGCAAACAGGAGAACAAAGAAAATCAAATGACTCGGTGGGACCTATCTCTATGGCTGCATTAACCAAGAAATCAAGATCTAGGAAAACTTCTCTGGAACAACTCGAACCAAGAAGAAGAACAAGGAAGAAACAACTGGAGACTCGGCCTAAACGTCGCGCTGCTGCTGCTCTTCATAAACGTCGTATGCTTGAAGAAACATCACTGGTACATTCTGATCAAGAGGATATGGATGTTAATCTGGGTGACGATATGGAGCAACAAGTGATGATTACTTTTGGCGAAGAACAAATGGATTTACGCGTCGTGGATAATCAAACCATCGTCCATCAACCATCTTGTCAACCTATGGATCAAAACACTTTGGACAACTCTAGTATAGCTCCCTGTATGGAAGAGGATGATGACGATGATGAAGAAATAGATATCATGTAAACCTTCCTCTCCTCCTACACACATTTAGTTAGATAGCATTTATTCCTTTCCCCATTTTGCATACATAACATTCTCATTTTTATCATGTCATATTTATATAGTATCATCATCATCTGTAACCTTTTATCCCACCCATCTCTCATCATACTTTATTGTATCATGGTCTACATATCCCCCCACCCACACACACACATTCTTTATAATAAAAAAAGACATCATTGTATTCTTATCCAATCAAAAAGAACATCGACCCTTCGGATTAATTCTATGCTATAATATTCAAATTCCGACAAACTTTAAACAAAACTAGGATTCAAAACTTTCTTTTTCTTTTCTCTCTCTCTCATTCTCTTTTACAATACTTGATGACTAAAACATCAGCAATCCCATTAAATCCTTTGCACTTTATCTCTCGACGATCGGCAGTTTATGGTACTCATGCCATGGTGTCCAGCTCGTAAGTTTATTGAACTAATCCACCTATCAATCTAACTGTCCCTGACTTTTTTTTTTTTTTTTTTTTTTTTTTTGTATATATGAATGATAGGCAACCTTCAGCTACTCAAGCAGGTATTGAGGTGCTCAAAAAAGGTGGCAACGCGGCGGTAAGTATGACTTGATATATATAAAAAAAGCAACTAAAAGGAAGTATGAACTAATCGATCTTTTAATGATAGGATGCTGCTGTAGCTGTAGGTAAATACCAATAGTACTTTTTTTTTTAAATAATAAAGTGACGTTAGACTAACAATTCATCCAGCTGCTACTCTTGGTGTGACAGGTAATAACAGGAAACATGACGAAGCTCTACTTATTTGAATTCTTTTGATTAGAACCTAGTTCCACTGGTATTGGTGGTGATGCCTTTTGCTTGTTTTATGATGCCAAAACTAAAACTGTCAAAGGATTGAATGGATCTGGAAGGTAAAAGAGGATATATAAGTTAAACTGTTGTTTGACTTTTTGATATAATGTAGAACTCCTGCTGCTTTGAATCTTGATCTTCTTCGAAAGGAAGGTATTGAAGGTGAAGGATTGCCTCATACAAGTATTCATGCTGTTACTGTACCTGGAGCTGCTGCTGCGTGGGTCGATTGTGTGGAATGGTTTGGATCAGGAAAAGTTGATCTAGCTACAATTCTCAAACCTGCTATAGATCTGGCCGAAAATGGGCAAGTTGTAAAAAAAAGGGGGGGAGGGTAAAACAAGGAAAATCATCTAATGCCATTCATTACATCTTATCTAGGTTTCCTGTTGCTGAAATTGCCTCTCATCTTGTAAGTATACTCACCCGGAATTCAACCAATCAACTGACTTTTCAATATAGTGGAAAAATCACCAACAAGCTCTGATTGATAACAACCCTGGCCAAATACTCGAATACCTGATTGATGGTGTACGTGCTCCTGAAGAAGGTGAAGTGATGACTCTTCCCACACTGGCAAGGTAAGTGGGAAAAAAAGAAAAAGCTTATCACTCACACTAGCTAACTCTTTTAATGTTCTAGGTCGTACAAGGTGCTGGCACATGAAGGCAAAGCAGCATTTTACCAAGGATCAATCGGGAAAGCCATTGTAAAAGCAGTAACTAGTCGTGGTGGGGTGATGACGATAGAGGATTTGGCCAACCATAGTTCTTCTCAACCAGTGACACCCATCTCTTTGGATTATCATGATCATACTGTGTGGGAAATCCCTCCCAATGGTCAAGGCATCACGGTGTTAATGGCTCTCGGTATCATTCAAGTATTGGAAACGAATGGCTCGGTGGATTTTACAAAACTGGAACATAACTCGGCGGATTATCTACATGTTGTTATCGAAGCGCTACGTTTGGCTTTTGCTGATACTCGGTACTATGTTGGTGATCCTGATGTGACTCATGTGCCTGTGGAAAAACTATTAAGCAAGGTAATATAAAAAAAACACCCTCAATGTCATCAACGGATCTAATTCTTTGATTTTTTTTTCCAGGAATACTTGACAGAACGGGCTAAACTAATCGACTTGACACATCGCACGACTGGTATCAAAAAAGGCTATCCCGAGAAAATGGGCAATACGGTGTACTTCTCAGTGGTGGATGAAGAAGGCAATGCATGTAGTTTTATCGTAAGTCAATCATTATTATAAAGGGGGGAATGGCGATATTTAACTTTTTTTTTTTTTTTTTTTTTTTTTTTTTTTTTTTTTTGTACCTATATAGAACTCAACATTCATGGGATTCGGGGTAAGCATACAAAAAAAAAAAAAAGAGGGGTGGGGGCTAAAGAGGCGGAATTAACATTTCTTTTGTTAGTCCCATATTGTGCCTGAAGAATGTGGTTTCCCTCTACATAATCGTGGCTGCAACTTTGTCCTGATTGAAAATCACCCCAACTGTATTGGTCCCAGCAAACGACCTTACCATACGATTATTCCATCCATGATCACCAAGAAACAAGAAAATGGTCAACATGAACTTGAAGCATGTTTTGGTGGTAAGATAACTCTTTTCATCAATACCATGATTTTCTAACCATTCTCTCTCTTTTTTATAGTGATGGGTGCCTTTGCTCAACCTCAAGGACAAGTCCAGGTAGTGTTGAATATGTTGCGGTACCTTCAAAACCCTCAACATTCTCTTGATCTGCCTCGCCTCTGTGTAGCTCCTCCCCCTGACAAGGACAAGGACTCTTATGCCTCGTATGCTTTTACTGATGTATCACAATCTGTGGTGTATCTAGAAGATGGATTTACTGACAAGGTCATCAGGGATTTAGAAGCCAAAGGACATGTTTGTATTCGACTGGAAGGTCATTCTCGATTTACGGTGGGGCGCGGGCAAATCATTCGGGCCAAGACGGATCCACGAACCGGGAAACGGGTACTTATTGCTGGATCTGACCCTCGTGGTGATGGTCATGCTGAAGGGTGGTAGTATAGTTTACTTTGGCTGTATTTTTAAACTTTATTATAATAAAACTTTTATTGCCCTGTGGCGGTCATTGAAATTTTGTGTCACATTATGCGGATTTGCCATAAACAATCATCATTAAAACAAGGCCCTGTTGATTAAATAATATACTATTTTATTGTAATGTACTTTTTTCCCAACGAATACACAATAAAAAAATAAAAGACAAGAGGGGAGAGGGTGGATTAAACAAATGACTAACCAGAATGATAATAAACATGATGGGGGTAAGAGAGGATGAGATGGATACATTAAAATAAAAAAAAACTAATCTATTTCTTCTTGTTAGCTTCTTCTTCGGCCTTGTCACGAGCACGCTTTTCACGGGCACCGAGAGTACGCTTTTCAGAGCGAGCATAACGGAGCTTCATGTAAGCATTGGTGGACTTTTCTTCAGCGGTGATGGCACGAGCTTCAGGACCAGCAGCGACTTGTTCGATAGGGAAGAGAGCACCTTGGAGTTGGACAGCGGAAGCAACTTCAGCAGCCTACATAGTAAGAAGAAAAAAAGATCCGATCAGTTTAAGTATCCCCACCCAAACCTATTTTACTTACTTCAGAGTCACCCTTCTTGGGGCTACCGTTCTTGCGAGGGAAGACAATGAGCTTAGCTTGGTAAGCCTTCAAACGTTGGACGTTAAGTTCAAGAGATTCTTGAGACTTGTTACGACGACGGTGATCGACGGCAATACCAATAGTACGAGCATACTTGGCAGTAAGACCGGCTTCCTATTCAAAAAAAAAAAAAAAAAAAAAAAAAAAGAGGGGGATGAGTTCGTTTACGATATGGTTCCATTTTGTTTTGTTTTGTTTTTACCTTGACTTCTTCAAGAGTGAAACCACGACCGGATCGCAACTTCATGTTGTAACGAAGAGTAGGGCAACGGACAGCAGGACGGAGAAGACCATCAACAGGACGAGGAGCCACACGGGTAGCCTTTTGGACACGAGCCACACGACGAGACTTCTTTTGACCAGCTTGATCGAACCAAGTCTTGACACGACGTTGCCATTGCTTGCGGAAATGTTGGTTAGGCAATTGATTGTTGTGCTTCAATACCATTTTCTATAAAATATAATTAAAAAAAGAGACAGAGAGAGAGAGAGAATGAGATTAATGGTGTTGATGCAATGGCCATGTATAAATGGAGGGGTTCCCTTTTTTAGTATCATCCATCCATCCATCCATCCATCCGGTCGTTTTTCCATCGATTATCTTCCCCTCCATTTATACATGTAGTCGTCGATTGTTGATGCTTTTTTTTTATGAGAGTTTCCAATTATACGTACGGATGATGTTAACCACTAGAAAGAATAAAGGTGGGAAAAGAGAAGGAGCATTTGAATCGGCTGCTTCCCAAATTCTACTTTTATCAAAAATCTCTCTCGACCAATCAAAAATGACATATATGTTGAATCGGCGCTTGCAACTGCCAGGGTCTCTTTCTGTCATTATAAAGTAATGCCTTCATAGAAAGGTGTATCTGAGACCGTTGTAAGAAAAGGCAATGGTCGAATCCAATGGGATAGGATGATACAATTAAGAATTGAATAATGGGTAAAAGAGTTGGAGGAAGGAATCAAATCCCGCCTTTTTCTGAATATCAGGCACATCTCCCCTTGTTCTTCTTTTTCTTAAAATGTGCTAGTAGGAATGGATTATTGTTAGATTGGATCAGGTCATCTCTCGATTAAAACCTACTCTCCCGTTCTTCTTCTTCTTCTTCTTCGCCGATCACGCTATCGACAAGAATCCTTATTTTATGGGAACCGAGGACTACTGGCCACTGTCTTTATTCTGATCGGAACTTCGGGCCCCTTTTCCGGGATTTGAAAAGCACACAGATATGCATTTCAAACCCTGTTTTCTGTTTCTTGCTACTATCGATACCTACCCAACCATGGCGGTGATCCTGAGCATTGGGTTACTCACTTTATACCACTTTTAAATAAAAAAAAACTTGTTTAATTATCTCTTCTTCTTTATATATGTCTTTTATCCCTTTTCTTTTGGTTGGTAGCAAGTGGGCGTGGCATTTCAAATGCCGACAATGCGCTAACTACTAACTTGCTGGGGGAAAAAAAGTGGGAACCCTTTTCTTTCTTTCCTCTATACTTTTTTTTTTCCCTTCCTACATTCATTACCATCCTTTGACGACACAGTTGGCACTTTATGGATCGGGCCATGAAACCTGATCTTCTTCTCGGTGAATGTACAAGCATTCGATAACGGCACACAAGTTAGTTGATTAAAATTTTGGGTGGTGACTAAAAGTTGTTTAATCTCTCTTTCCCTCTCTGATATATACTTTGTCGGTAGGATGAACTTGGACGACTAGATCAACTGGAGACAATTCAATCACTACGATCAGCAAGTATGACTCTTCCAACACCGCCTCTGTATTATTTGGAGTCATAGCCTCGACCTGGTAAGGATGAAGAAAAAAGAAAAAGAAAAAGGCTACGATTGGATACACTGTTTCTGGATACTTTGATTACCACCAATAACACAAGTACGGTGACAAGGGTAAGCTATTCCCCTCCTTATATATCATTTGTATCTACTTACTGACTACACTTTTTCATTATAACCGTTAAAGCTTTTATACAAAATTGTCCGATGGATGGTATATAGGTTGTTGTTGATTGGTGTGCCTATCTTTTTTGGATTCCTCTCTACCACTTTATGGTGCAAGGCAACAGGTACGAATTGGAGGGAGAGGGCAGTGTAAAAAAAAGAACCCCTGAACTAACGTATATAATATAGGCTGACGGAATGTGTGTCATCTTGACTACAAGGCTGCGTGGTTATTCTTTGATGCAAGGCATCGACCTGATCTTCACCACCAAGGATGGCGACTCTGATGGTAGACATTGCCCTGGGACCAAGAAAATTAAGATTATACGCCTGGTGGCCCAACATTGGTATTGTCGAACAAGGTAGGACACGTCTCTTGGATTTGAATGAGGTGGACACTATCAAGGATACCATGGTCACCTGGAATTCGGTACTACCAGTGGTAAAATCAAGCGTGGTGAAGTGGAAAGGCCTACAAGGATGAAATAGAAAAGGTGTATAGATAGTTTGTGTATGATGTCTTATTTATTTTAGTTTAGCTATGTTTTTATATATGTTATACTATCTAATAAAATAGTCTTTTTTTATTTAATGTGGTTTGCCTATAGCTGTGGTTATCAAAGGGATCCCAATGTGTAATGATAGATTCATACATAGCACAAGTATATACATATATTTGTGTGTGTGATTGTTTTTATTATAGAGTAGGATGTGTTTTAATGTAGGTGTGTAATAATTCTAAACAAGTGCCGGCATCTTCATAGGAGTCATGACCATCTGATCCACTTTGAATGAATTTAGAGAGATATTTGGTGGCCAAGACCCGAAGTCCATATCGGTAAGGAAGTCCATGAGGGTGAGGGAATAACTAGAAGAGAGAAAGGGTGAGTTACAATACAATCATCGAGAAAGGGGAGAGAGAATTAACTTACAGCTGCAGTGTCAATGATTTTATCATGAACGATCTACCAAGAAGAAAGTCATACAATTTGATTAGTTATCGTTCTTTTCTTCTTCTTCTTTACCCTTAATGCCTTTAAATCATTTTCCAGTCCATGTCCTAGCAAGATAGTTGTAGGATCCATTAAATCAAACAAGGCCTGCCTAATGGAGACAAGGTTATGTTTGACACCGGCCAGAGTGGTAATACCACTATACCTAGTATTAAGATCAATCACCATATGTGACGGAAGCACCAGTTCATCCAATACCTTTTCATGATTGGCATTAATCACCGTCAATCGTATCAATTCCATCCCTATTGTTGTATACCCCATTTCACAATCCAATGCCAATATCTTTTCAGGTGATGTTGTTGTTGATGATGATGATGATGGTACCTTGATAAATGGAATAGTCGCATGTAGTTTTTCAACTTGTTCATCTATAATAAAACCAAATGAATATCATACGCCCCTTTCTTCTTCTTTCCTTTACCTTTGAATACATGAGGTCCTTTTTCACACCCTAAAGATCCTAAAGTATCGCCACAACAAGTATATGTTCGTTGTTTTTCACCAAAACTTGATGATACTCGTAATCGTCCATGATGATATTGACATGCCTTGATATCCTTTGCATCCAAAATAGCCTTGACCGTAAATGGTTTATTACATCGATCACAAGTCTGTTGTTGTTGTTGTTGTTGTTTTTCGATTCGTTTGCTTGATTCTAATAATGATCGAGGTGGGTATTGCATGGCATCCATCTGAGCATCAGTTAAAATCAATGTGTTGAGATAGGCTGGATCCAGTGATGATGATTGGTTGATGTTTTCCTTTGGTGTAGTAGTAATAGTCGATTCAGGTTCTTCCGCCTTTGGTTGTTGTTTCTTTAGTTGCATCAAGGTTGACATGGCTTGTTGTTTATATCCTGCTGTATTCAATGTTGATGATAGAATTGTTTGTTCTTGCTCTTGGGTTTGCCGTGCTGCCACATGCTTATCGGGGTAGAGTCTACTGTATTGTTCATAAAGCTTGTTGCTGATGGTCTGCCGAATCTTGAGGGCTGTGTGTGAGGAGATATCGGCCTTGATCGTAGGTGGTCCCGTAAACTAATGAAAAAAAATGAGATTACCAAGTGAAACAAGTTTATTAGGGTGTTTTTTTATACTTACAGTGGCGACATGAGCCACACGGTGAGTTGGATCCTTGTTGATTGTATATGATGCCTTGTTGATTTCGGCAATCCTTGTTGACTTGCTGCTGTTGTTCTGTTGTGATGAAGATGCACCTTTGTTGAGTAGATTCGAGTTGTGTGGTATGTTTTTGCTGCTGCTGTTACTCTTGTTGACTGATGGATTACTGGTTTTAACTGTTTTTGCGGGGCTGTCGGTTTGTTGTGGTCGTGTTCGTTTGCTGGGTACCGACTGTTGCTGTTCATGAGAGAAGATGCATTTAGGCCGTTGACAATTTGGCAAGTCCGGGCAGGGTATTTTTTTAAAGACATCCAGAGAGGGTAACATTACAAATGTTTGGGGAAGAAAAAGAAGAAGAAAAGAATAAAGCCTGTCTTCTTCCCCCCCCCTTATTTTACTTGTCGTTTGTTGCTTCTAATTTTAAACGCCGACTACAACAATCATTTTGATTGGCTTTCCATATCCTGCGTACTGATCTTTGAAGCTGGCAAGAGCCATGTGCTGGTCCTCCAATAATGCAAATAGATTACAAATGGTGGTTTTAGCTTTTAAAAGAGAGAGAAGAAGTCGTAAATTTGAGAGGATCATGCAAGAGAGGTTTCATTAAACCTCCGCCACAAAGAGCGCAAGTATACATTGCTTTCCTTGTGTATATGCCATCAATGAAATCAATCATAGCAATAAAGCCATTTATAGAGGACAACAAAACGAAGACCATTATGTAAATAAACAGCACCATTTTAGCACACCCGTTATCTGTTTTTATTAAGATATATACAAAAGAAGCTAATCTAATCTAAAGAGGGGCTAGTATTCCATTAGTGACATCGGGTTCCATGTCGCTTGATCAGACAATAAATAGCATCACTATTCCCTGGATGGTGGTTGATGTCGTCGTGGTTTGGTCGGTGGTGTTTTACTAATGGCACACTGTTTTTCTACTTGTTCCCAAGATTCGTCTTGGTTGGATTCGGCTTGGAGAATGTCTTGTTGTTGCAGTATATACCAGTCAGTCAGAGGAGAATGATGTTGAGGATTCTCTGACCAATCAATAGGATAGACTTTGCTCATTGTAAGTTAAACGGTCAAGGAAGAAAAAAAAAGTATTTTTTTCTTGGACCCCTTTTTGGTTTGGACAAAACTTTCGTATCCCGTCACCCCACTGGCGGAATTCGAAAAAGGGTCCCAAGGAACGACATTGAAAATGAGTACCGTTAAATCGCCTGAAAAAAAAAAAAAAAAAAAAAAAAAAAAAAAAAAAATGCACTCCCCAACAAGCACGCCCACCCTGTTTCAAAACACTAACCTCAAAACACATCTTTTTTTTCACAAAAGTCAGGGTAAAACAATCTTGAGGCTATACTGCTCCATACAAGGGACTTGGTATATTGGTCATTATGTAAAGTTTGTTGGAAATAGACTAAGGAATGCTCATGGTTACTTTTGTCATTAGCATCACTTGTTCATTGAGACAATAGAGCTCTCTTAAGATTCCAGGCGAGAGTAAGCGGGTTTTGAAATAAGTTTTATCTTGTGTGTCAAATTTTTATTCTGCAACTTTTTTTCACAAAAGTCGGGTTAAAACGATCTTGAGGCTATATCACTCCATACAGTGGACTTGGTATATTGGCAATTATGTAAACTTTGTTGTAAATAGGCTGAGGAATGCTCATGGTTACTTTTGTCATTAGCATCGCTTGTTCATTAAGCTTGTAGAGTCCTCTTAAGATTCAAGGTGAGGGTAAGCGGGTTTTGAATTAAGTTTTATCTTGTGTGTCAATTTTTCATTCTGCTACTTTTTTTTCACAAAAGTCAAGGTAAAACAATCTTGAGGCTATACTGCTTCATACAAGGTACTTGGTACAATGATCAGTATGTAAACTTTGTTGGAAGTAGGCTATAGAATGCTCATGGCCACTTTGGTCATGAGCCTGACTTGTCCATTGAGGCTGTAGAGCTCTAAAGGTTCAAGGCAGGCGGGGTGTGAAATATTTTTTGCCTTGTCTGTCCAAAGTAAACCCGTAAATTCGAAGCCTATCGGGAGTTTAATTTACGTGATTTTGGGAGGAAAGTTCGTTCAAAAGGAAAAAACCTGACTCACCTCTTCTTTTTTTTTTTTTACCATGCCCACATTCAATAGTTATTTACAAGTCCTTCAACATTGCGACAGTGTCACGAGCACCCCTGACGATACTCTTCCCTTCCGGCTATCCGATGGGTCCATAGTAGGCACCATTCTTCCTGCTGTCGCCAATGCCTTGACCAGTTACAATCAAACACATCAACCACCTCCTTTCCTTCTCACCAAGGACGGATGGACATTTAACTGCCATTTAAAAACCATGGATCAACGTACGGATGCTGTCTCGACCCTGATGAATCATTGGCGCCAACAAGAGACATTTGCTGCCTTGGCAGGTTGGCGTGATGAACTTTATGCTGTCTATGGTCCGGATGGTCACCCAGCATTTGTGATGGAACGAGCTGCCACTCCTTTATTTGGCGTAGCAACATTTGGAGTTCATGTCAATGTGTTTACTCGGAATGATCAAGGACACATTCAAATGTGGGTGGCTCGACGGGCAATGACGAAACCTACTTGGCCAGGTGCTTTGGATAACTGTGTAAGTAAAATAAGGTAAACCTTTCTATTATTTTTTTCTTAACTCCTTATGTATATGATAGGTTGCTGGTGGGATTCCTTATACTTATTCGACCAAGGAAACGGTGATCAAGGAATGTGATGAAGAAGCCAGTATTCCTGAAGAATTGGCGGCACGGGCTTGGAACGCTGGTGTGGTCACTTATTATACATCTAGTGAACATGGATTACAACCTGAAAGCCAGTAAGTAAAAACGAAAACACTGATTGTAATCTATTGTTAATACTCTTGATTTCTCTTTAGGTATGTATATGATTTGGAATTACCTGCTGACTATGAACCTACACCCAAGGATGGTGAAGTAGGCTGCTTTTACCTGTGGGATTTGGAGCATGTGAAGGACAAGATGCTTCAGGGCGAATTCAAACCAAACTGCGCCTTAGGTAATGTTAACCACTATCATTTTTAAAAGTAAATGGTAAACTGATGTGTACTTGTTATATAGTGGCTATTGACTTTATGGTGCGACATGGATTCATCACCGCCGACAATGAACCAGATTACATCAACCTCTCTTATCACCTTCACCGCCAACTTCCCTTCCCTGGTCCCAAGAAGGCACTATAAATTAAAATTACATTAGAAGTAGTAGAATAGATTTATCGGGTCTTTTATAATAAATAATAATAACAGTAAATCATCATCATTTGGTCAAATTAGAGACAAAACATTTGATTTATTTTAGGTTTTTGATATACACACACACATACATACATATATATATATATATATAAATAAATAAACTAGACTACAATTTAGAAGACTGGGATTCTTTGTAAAGCACCACGAAACCATTGTTGACCACCACGACATTGCGTTCCTTGGACTTGGCAACAAAGATGACACCAAAAGTCTTGGGATCCTTGGGATTATCCACCTTCCACATGTGAGTTTCGATCGTTTCACCAGGAAAGACAGGAGAAGCAAAACGAGCTTCGATGGACTTGAATCGACTGGGATCATTATTGGCCAAAGCTTTGATGATACCATGAGCACAAGCACCATAAGTGGAGAGACCATGAAGAATGGGTTTAGGGAAGCCAACCTTGGGAGCCAATTCGGTATCAGCATGTAAAGGATTGTAATCACCAGAGAGACGGTACAATAAAGCTTGGTTGGGTTGAGAGGCAAAGATCTCTACAGCATCAGGTTTACGTTCCGGAGGAGCATAAGTTACACCTTTAGGGCCTTTAGGACCCTATATAGAAAAAAAAATGATGAGTTACCTTGATCCTTTTTCCCCAACCCTTTATATGTATACTTACATTCCATCCACCGTAGCCGCGTACAAAGGTCTTGCCCACCAAACGACTGTAATGTTTTTTATCGTGTTCACCATAGATATCCACGGTTTGTTCAATCACCATTCCGGATCCTTTATCGAATACACCGGTACAAGTCTTTTGAGAAATGAAGGATCCGCCAGTGACAGGCCAAGGGTTGATCACTTCAAAGGATTGTTCACCATGAACAAGCCTGTTTTGATCAAAGGGAGGCATACCTATATCGTAAGTTAGCTTAAGTATTCTAATCTCTGTTTTTTTTTTTTTTTTTCATTCTATTTTACCTGGTAAAGCACCACCACTAGTAGCACGAGCTTGATATGAGTTTACATCTGAAGTATCACCCTTCAATGACAAGACAAGAGGATAGGTGGGAAGCACACTGAAGTCGGGATCTATGAAAAGATAGGCATGAGCATTCCAAAATGCCTTGCCCTTGTTTTTCTTTTATTGACTTACGTAATTCATACAAGTACTTTAATTCGTCTTCACTGACACCGACACCCAAAGCATACAAGATGTGATCACGACGGTTGCTGGTTAACTAGATATACACGTATATAAAAAAGGATGAGTATGAATGCCATACTTGTGTTTAATTCCGTTATACTTACGTGATCAGAATTGTACTTGTGTCCAACGGCTTTTTCAACGTCTACTTTAAATCCTTCAACAGGCATGGTTATATATAAATAAATAAAAAGAGTATAATGTGTGTGGAAGAAAGGAAAAGGATATTTATTTTTGAATGTGGAGAAAAACTAAAATTCAATTCCCGACTCTGCTTATTTAATCTGAATTGTCAATTGTTTTCCCAGCAGAATTTTCTCACACGCCCCACATTCTTTATCATCATCATCATCATGACTTTTTTGATGACGAGGGTAGCATAAATACAAAACAACGATTATTATGCATGGATGTCTTTTCCAACTTTTGGTTGGTTGTCGGGTTTTGAAATTCATTTTTTTTTGGTGTGTCTTTTTACTTCTCGCTCTCTCTCCTCCACATCAATTATGCATTTATATAAAACCAAATAGTATGAACAACTTTTATGGACAAACGGTAAATTTAAACCAAATAGCATGAACCTTTATATGCAAACGGTAAGTGTGGAAACAAAATAGCAGAAAGTAAGATTACTGACATGTGTATCTTTTTGGGGGTAGGGAATCCATCTTGTCAACTGAATGACATGGTAGATGGCAATGAACCTCGAACTCTTTATCTAACAATAACAAGACTCTTATCGGTGCACATGATGGTTATAAACAAAACGTTGATATGTTCACCAAATGCTATAAACACACCAATGATATCAATCCTTTGACATCCTTCCATGGCAACAACAACGGAAACGAACGTATTGATCCGACCAATAGGATTTTGATTTTTTTTTCAAAGGTGATACAGTGGCGGGTCTCTCATCCAGTGGCTTCATCTTACTTGACAGGATACCCACACATTTTTAGTCACACCTACCCAAGGTAATCAAAACCAAAGTGAGGAAATTTTGCTATCTTTTGACAATGGATCAAGTCATTTGTGTATAGTATTAGTTACGTAGATATAGAATCTCACATGTTGATCTTTGTTTAATTAATAATAAAAAACCTGCTGTTGATCTGTTTTTTATTCCTATGAAAAGGCTTGTATTGTTTTTGCCTTTTCGATGATAGTGACCCAAAATAAACATTCAACACCCGATGGAACGTTATTTTTAACCACTTGGGCACAAGCTATCCCTGATTATATTAGAATGGAACCTTTGGAAAAACGATATATTCACAACAATAATAAAAAAGTAAACACTGGTTGTATCTATTTTTTTTTGTTTTTATCATGCTGCTTATCAAATAAAAAGTATCAAACGACTTGTGAAATAGGGAATTTGTCTGTATCGTATTTCACAAAGGGGGAAAAAATCAAGGAAGGGGTTCACCGGGGCTTAAAATTTGCTTTGTATCTCTCCATTCAACGTTACCCAATGAAGGATCATACCCGGTTTAAACATTCCCAGTCTTTCATTCATTCATTCATATTCATTCATATTCATTCAATAGGTTTTATAAAAAAAAGAAAAGTGACAAAGACACACATAGTCAGGGGGGAAGATGGATAAAATGAATCCGTCCTCAATATCAAAAAAAAAAAAAAAAAAAAAAAAAAAAGATAACCTCGGGATTTCAAACTATCTTAATATAGAAGGAGGCGTGGTGTCTTACCAAGGATCTTTTATTTGGAGTCATGTATGGTTCCAGGTCAGAGACAAATAACAATCAACAAAAAACCAGCTGAGGTCGTACCAATGCATCCCCTTTCTCCTCTTTTTGACTGTGTGTCACTCTAAGTTGTTTTCTTTTCCCAAGTAAAAAAAATCTTCACTGTCAATAGACAAAGGGGCGAAATACTTGGCGCATTTTATTGTTGTTTGTATGAGTAATTGATAAAACAATAACAAAGAACACATAGTCGATCATGCTTTCTTTGATCCCATTGATTCATAGTATAACCCCCAATTTCTTTGTCAGATGGATAAAAATAGGTCCTATCAAAAAAAAAAAAGCTGAGGCGCTTGGTAAATCCGTTTCAATGAATTAAGCCCAAAGATGTACCTCCTTTTTTCATGATTCGTTTCTGTGCGTGCTTAATGTAATTTTGGTCACACCCGCCAAAAATACTTCAAACTCCGTCGATTCCCCTTTTTTCAAATCGCTCTCCTCCCCCTTTATTTATTTTGATACTTTTTTTTTTCCCTTTTTTCTCTTTCTCTTTCTCTTCTTTATCTTCTTTTTTTTTTCACCCCCTTCTCGTTTATCTACACTTCGTCTTCTTCTTCTTCTTCTTCCTCTTCTTCTTTACCATCTACATTCAATGAAGTACGGATTAGAACTTCAAGAAAACATATTTGCACCATGGCGACTCTCTTACATTGCATACGATGTACTTAAACAAGAACTCAAGACTCGTCAACAAGATCACTCCTGGACCGAACAGGACGAATCGGACTTTGTACTTTTATTGGATAATGAATTGACCAAGGTGTACGACTTTGTGAATGCCAAACTGACCGAGATCGACTCACGTATCCTCTACTGCGAACGCACCATCCAGACTTTACAAAAGAACTCGACCATGCACTCGGACGCCAATTATCGTATCATGGATGAAGCATTGACCGAAATCCTGTTTGATGTCAACGATCTCTCCAAATTCACCCGGGTCAACTTTTTGGCCATTCAAAAGATTCTCAAGAAACACGACAAGTGGACCGGTCTAAACCTGAAACAAGATTATGTGGGCAAACTGCGGGAAAAACCTTTGGACAAGCAACGATTTGATGTGGCTATTGTGTATATCTCTGCTCTCCATGATATTTGTCGGCGTCAAGGCAAGGCTAATGAAGCAAAACCAATGGGTGGCGATCAAAATGCATTTGAACGGGCGACAGCAAAGTATTGGATCCATCCTGATAATATTACCGAAGTCAAGGCGATTATCATGCTTCATTTGCCTGTTCTCATCTTTAACAAGGCCAAGAAATTCGAAACATCCGATGCTGCTGTCTCTTCTGTCTATTATGATAATCAAAACTTTGATTTATATACTGGTCGTTTACAACGTGATGAAGAAGCTGAAGCTATCCGATTCAGATGGTAAGTTTAACAAAAAATAAAAAAGGCAAAGTGATTGGGGGGGGGCTGGTGGTGGTGTGATGTCTTGTGAAAAAAAAACACATACCCAAAAATAGATCGGGCATTAAAATCATACATTGCAGCACATTTGGGGGAGGGATGCAGCATGATACTAAACTATTCACTTTCTTTATAACTTTAGGTATGGTCCTTATGATACTAGCAGTGTATTTATTGAACGAAAGACTCATCATGCCTCTTGGTTGGACGGTGCCTCGGTCAAGGATCGATTCCCTATCAAGGAACCTCGCGTGAATGCATTTGTGGATGGAAGCTACACGGCAGACATGATTGCGTCTGAAATGACCGCCAAGGGGAACCCCGAATCCATGATCAAGGACATGCACTTTACTGCCACCGGTGTTCAAAAATCCTTCCGTGAAAAGCAATTGGAATCCATGCTCCGGGTCTACTACAACCGTACTGCCTTCCAGCTCCCTGACGATCAAAAACTCCGCATTTCTCTCGACACTGACCTGACCTTTATCCGAGAAGATCATATGGATGGACGCAACCGACATGGCAACAATTGGCGACGACCAGATGTGGGCATCGATTATCCTTTCAACTATGTGGCTCCTCAAGATATCCTGCGATTCCCCTATGCTGTCCTGGAAACCAAGCTCCAAACCCATCTCGGTCAGGAACCTCCTCAATGGCTCACCTCTCTGATCGAATCTCATCTCGTACACGAAGTTCCTCGGTTCTCCAAATACTTGCATGGTGCCTGCCACTTTTACCGTGAACGCCTGCCTCTCTTGCCATGGTGGTTATCGGAAATGAACACGGATATCCGGAAAGGTCGGGTGGAAAACACTGGTCTCACTCGGTCTCGGTCTTTCAAGCCTTTGATTGATGGTCGGTACCGTCGTGCCATGCTGGAAGAAAAGGAACGCAAGAACCAATTGGCCGTGGTCGAAGGTCGAAGTCCCAGTAGTAATTCCAATGATGATTCCACCAAGGCGTCTTTCTCACCACGTCGTCGATCCAACTCGATTGATGAAAAATTGGCAGCTCAATGGCGACCGGTGGATAATAATAATAATAATAATAATAATAGGGACTTTACATCGATTGAATTGGGTCCTACGAATCATCATGCCAATGATCCTTTACTACCACCTTCCGCCTCTCGATACAGCAGCAGCAATCACTATAGCAACAATAGTAGTACAAATCACTTGTTATCTCCTCGCTCCTCGGACCCTAAATTGTCGGCAAAGACAAAATTGATTGGTACTCCTGTGGATGTGCCTGGTGATAAACCAAAGAATGAACGTGTCAAGGTCAAGGTGCGTGTGGAACCCAAGGTGTTCTTTGCAAATGAACGTACGTTTATCTCTTGGCTGCAATTCTGTGCTCTGCTTCTTACCGTGGCTCTCAACTTGCTAAACTTTGCTACTGATAATAGTACAAGGATTGTTGGTAAGTGTGGATGACAGAAAGAAAAAAAAAATGTAAAT
This sequence comes from Chlamydoabsidia padenii, assembly GCA_025330725.1. Classification (NCBI taxonomy): domain Eukaryota; kingdom Fungi; phylum Mucoromycota; class Mucoromycetes; order Mucorales; family Cunninghamellaceae; genus Chlamydoabsidia; species Chlamydoabsidia padenii. Next base: position 34,965 of record JAIWND010000021.1, on the reverse strand, counting down.
AGCCCTTGTCACTCATCTCTTTCTCTCTCTTTTTTTTTATTTTATATATAACCAAAGGTGGTGTCTTCCTGGTTATCAGTGCCGTAGTGGCTATTTATGCTCTTTACCGTTTCGAAAAACGGGCATGGTAAGTAGATAATCATTTTGTCATCATTATATACTCATCTTTTTTATTTTGTACAGGATGATTAACCGACAAATTGATGGTCGTTATGATGATTTATGGGGTCCCGCTGTTCTTTGTGTCCTTTTGGTTGGTGCTCTTATTGTCAACTTTTACCTTCGATTCCGTTAGGCTTGTGTCATTTTTAGTTATATTACCCTTTGCTTCATTGTATCATACTGTACTCTTTCTCAAACCCTCTTCCTCCTTCTCTCCCATTCTTTTTCACAGCTCTTATGCATATAATCTATATCTCTCTTTTTTTTTATTTTCTGTTTGTTTGTTTGCCATATCATATACACCTATTTAATAAAGTGTCCTTTTTTTTAAAAACATGGCGATCCTTCTTTTTACAATGTGAAATCATGGTACGATGGTTTTTAAAGTCCCGACTTTCATGCGGCGGTGCATATACATGGGTTCTTTGTTTACGCCAAAGGATGATCTTACATTCGTTGTATAGTTTGTCTTCCATAATGGACATACACTGTAACACTATCTTTTTATAAAATGATAAAAAGAGTGTTTTTCTGGTCAAATGAAGAATAGTGTTCCTTTGGTACCTTGCGAAGCATATGGGATTGGGAGAGCGAAATGTTTTGATTCCCGCTTTATCGGGATTTGAAAAACGTGTGATGGTAATTCTGTCTCCTCCTAGCTCACTCTTTTCTTTTTTCCTCAACTCTTTCTTTTTTTTTTTTACGTTTTTATGCATGATTAGGTCTACTTATCTTTTATTCTCCCTTTGTTTTATACTTTTACTACACATCCCACACTTTACCACGGCACAAAGTATACAATATGCAAAACGGTTTCCCAAATCTAGGTTATACAATCTCTCCACGGCCTCACTAGGTCTTGATCATCTGGATGGCACCATTGCAGCATTTGGTGACTTCAACGCTGATAAATAGTAAGTGACAATAGAAGAAACCTAGTCTACTAAACCCTCCATCTTGTTTTTTTTTTTTAGTACTGATATCTTCGTGGTTGGACAAGATCAAAAAACTATTACTGTTTACACTTGGGATCACAGTAAGTCTGGATGAAACAACACATACACACAAGATTGACTTGTAATTGTAGAAAACTTTGCGTTTACATCATTACCTACTATACATTATGACTGGCCGATCAATAATCTTGTTCCCGGTGATTATAATTATGATGGCAATCTTGATGTCTTGGTGATGGGTCAACCTGATAATGGACAATTCCACATGCGGATCTACTTTGGTAATGGGAATGATTCTTTTGGTAAGAAATAGAGGAAACCTCCACATGTTGATGTATATTTTTTTAAAAAAAAACCTCTTGGCATTTCTGCATTTATAAACTAGTGACACCGGCATTGGATTTACCTTCGGCTAGGAATAGTTTACCTATGGTATTGGATTTGAATGGTGATATGCAATTGGATTTACTTGGATATGCTTGGGATCAAAAGGATGGATTGAGTGCTTGGATTAATAGTGCCAATCAAACGACATCTATCTACAACTTGTAAGTGCTTAAATCTCCTCCCTTCTTGGCATTCTTCTCTATTTGGATAATTATATATATATATACTATTGAATAGGACATCTGCCTCTCATCTATTTGATTCCACTCATCAATGTCAATGGTCCTCACCTCATTCAAATGCCTTTTTAGATCTCGATGGTGATTGTTTAGCAGGTAAGTAAATAAACCATGTGGTATGATATTGATTTTTTTTTTTTTTTTTTTTTTTTACTTTACTTTACTTTATAGATGTTGTGATGGTATGTGATAATAACGGGAAACAGTCTGTACAGATTTGGACGAATCAACGGGATAATGGATTCCATTTGGCACAAACATTTGATTTACCTGCTGGAGCTGGGCCTTTGGCATTTGCTGATATGGGTAAGTACATGTAAAAGAGAGAGAAAGGACAATAGGGTGGAACTGACAATGTCTTTTTATTATAGATGGTGATGGATCGACTGATATCATATTTACAACATGTTCGGGTGGAGGTCATTGCTCTATTCATACAGTGTATAATCAACAAATGGGATTATGTTCTAAACTCGATCAATCTGATAATCAATGTCGACAACCTCAACATCTTTGTGTGGCCGATCCTGACTTTCGATTCGACATCAACTCTCCGAATACTCAGGTAAACAAGTCATCCTAAACAAACAACACTTGTTTAACTCTTTGTCTTTTTTTTTTTTTTTGAATTAGAACTACACTATCTTTGATTTGGATCCATACCTTGATCGTGATGAAACAATATTGACTCTTGATAGAAGCTACCCTGGCACCATGCCTGTCCCTCTTCATCCAGGTAAAACAAACGATTTAAAGAAAAGAACAAGAGGACACTCACTGTGATATTTTTATAAAAAAAAAAAGGTGATTATAATTTGGATGGGTATCCTGATCTATTGATTACCACGACCAAGAAAGTGATGCTATTACAATCCGTTTGGTGTACGACCCAAGGTCAATGCTCAGATCAAGCCATCTTGTCCAGCAAACGTACCTTTTCCTTGATCAGAACTGGGGCCGAATCCTTGACAAGACTCTCCAATCCTCGTCATGCTACCTTTTTTGATATTGATGAAGATGTAAGTAAATATTGGTAATAATAAAAAGGTTGAAAGGGGTATACATATTCATTGATGTTATATAGGGCTCTTTGGATATATTGGTACTTCAAGGCAAAGGTCAAACTTCTACCAGGACACCACAGTTTTTTATCAACAACTACTTTAATGATGCCTTCTTTTTGAAAGGTCTAGGTAAGATTAATGAAGGGGTGAATGGATCTGATGGATAAACATGATTTTATATATATATATATATATATATTTAGTATCCAATGGAGCCTACCCAGCCAAGGTCAAGGTAAGTCAAAGGGAGGTTATTGTTACTTAGTAACCCGTTTTATTATTATCATTATTATTCTTGTGCGATAATAGCCTTATGGAGCCAATTACCCTGGAGCCAATTTTAAATTCACTGTATTGGATACCTCAGGTACCAAACGTGTCCATCAAGTACCTCAACTACCTCAAACCGGTTATATGGCGTTACAAACCCCTTATTGTCTCTTTGGATTAGGAAGAACTAATAATTATGTTGAAGAAATGTTTGCAGGAGTGACACGGCATCAGGTAACAAAACCCTCTTTCTCTCTCTCTTCTTTGGCTCACGATCTCTTCTTTATATATAGGATCAAAACTATTTGTTTTATGAAGGTGTGATACCTAATTCCCAATTGGTCTTCTTACCTTATCAACCCGAACATATCTCTGACAGCTCCTCGTAAGTATTTACTAGATCTTGTAACTCGGTTTAACTTTTTTTTTTTTGCGATTAGATGGAAGGTGGAATTATATGTCCAACCGGCAGATTATATCCCATGGGTGTTGGTATCTTTAGTGGTGGCAGCCATCTTACTTGGTGTGGTAGTAGGATCACTTTATTGGATGGAAAAACGTGAGGATGAACGGGAACGACGCAAGGCCTTGCATATCATCAACTTTGATGCACTATAGTTTATCCCCTCTCCTCTTTTTTTTTTTTTTCTTTAGATGTATATCCCTGTATCAATCAATAAATAAATATTTTTTATAAAAATGTATCATGTTTTATTATCAAAAAAAAAAAAGTGTGTATATCTATATCTATAGGGTACGTTGGACTGATCGTTTTAAAGGTTTGTCTTGTCCTTCTTGTTGGGTTTGTTCGACATGACTACCTCCGCTACTGGTGACAGATCCTGTGGCTGTATATTCTTGTAATCGGCGATTCGTATAAGCTTTACTGACCATATAGGCACCCAGAGCACCTAATCAAGAGGGAGTAAAGAATGTATGAGGTGTGTGTATGTGAGACCAAGATGATGGATTACCTATTGCCAGAGCAGTCCTATTGACAATGGAGATGATCGGATTAGCCCGTGACCTAGTATATTAATGGACTTACCATCCTTTGATAACAGCTTTTGGAGTATTACTAACTGCCATCGTTTATAATCCAAAAAGTAAAAGAAAGAAAAAAGTAAAGCCTGGGAGATTTTTCATCCCCCGAGATTTCCATCAAGTCACTCCACAAAAAAAAAAGTTTAATTCCAACCCCGCTTGCATGAAGACCCTTTCTTTTTTTTTTTATCAACAACCAAGTTTTTTATTAATTGATAAAAGAATTATCCGTATATACACTATCTACATCTAACTATAAAGAGAAGCGTCGTCCACCATTCGTAAAAGCGGGACTTGAATCAATCATTGAATCCACATGATTCAAAAACAAGTGAATGTCTTGAAAATAATGAGGACCAATTTGCCAATCTTCTTGAGGTTTCGACACAATCACCAGATCATCCTCTTCTTCTTGTTGTTGTTGTTGTTGTTGTTGTTGTTGTTGTTGTTGTTGTTCCATAGGCCGACACTTGATTTCAAATGGAGGAGGTTCTTTCATTAATCGATGGACCCAATGGTGTAAATGATCTTGTGGTCGAGGGGCACCTATTTGATGAGGAAGAAAGATGCCGAGTTCGGTACCAGTATCGGATTTCATCATGGTCATTTTAAAATCCGCCAGATGGTTGGTTCGTTGCGCTTCGATTCCGATCAATTGAATCAACATCATCACTTTGGCGAGGTGGGTACGCAGTCGGGTGCCCCAAGCGTGGAACCAGCTGGAATCCAGAACGGAGACCACCTTATCTTGTTGTTCAGGTAAGAGTAAAAAGGATACATCCATAGGAATCGAGATGTACCATTGTCCGTCGTCGTCCACGGGTTTAGTTGGTGTTGTGATAAAAGGTCGTTTCTGGAGTGATAGATCGTCATGGCGTAGAATAGGTGTTGTTTCTTGTTTAGTGGTGAGAGGTGACGATTTTCGAGGCGGTTGACCACGATGGACTAGACCAGGATGATAATACCCACCGTTATTGTTGTTGTTGCTTTTGTTGCCACCATGATTGTCTTCCATCAAATCTGCCATTCCACGGATGTTTGGAGGTCGATATACTTGTTGCCTGCTGCTGATTTGTGGGCTGTTGTTCTTTGGGAGATAGGGTTGCTGAGTAGTGTTCTGATGTTCCACACCATCTTCGTTTGTTGGTTGTCGATAAGCCCATGGTTGCTTTGTGCCGTAGGATCTAAATGATCTTGATGATGACGGTGGTGGAAGAAGAGGTCCGCCGCCATGCACACCTAAAAGAGGACATTGTGAGGTAAAATAATGGCTGGGATTCATAACAGTGGTGGTGATTTGATTGACGCCATGACCACCATTTCCTGAAGACACCATGGTTCGTCGCTGTTGTAAGCATATAGGACGACGACTAGGAACCAAACGTGAGGCAGAGAGTAGTCGATGAGTTTGTTGTGAAGATATCGATTTGGTAAAAGCGAGTGGTGATGACGTGCTTGATAACTTGTATGAGAGAGCGGCTGACCATGAAGTTGTTTTGATAATTGGACGAAACAAGACATGAGGGTTGGTTCGGTGTCGTAACTTGGTTCGTTGTAGGATTCGGCGTAAAAATATCAACAGATGTAAAGGGGATTGTAACATGTAAAAGTATATAAAGATAAGAGGGTAATGATGAATTTAAAAAAAAATAAAAAAAATAAAAATAAAAATAAAAAAAAGAGACAGAGAGAGAGAGAAGAAGAAGAAGAAGAAGAAAGAGATAAAGATGAGTTTTAATTCAAAGCGTGTGTGATTTTTTGTTTTGCATTGGCAAAATGAGGGCAACTGACCAAAGAAGCAAACCAATCACAATGCCGCCTTGAGATTCAAATGCCACATTTTATAATGCCGACCAACAACAGGAAGGATTCCAAATCAGATAGTTGAACAGATCGTTCCACCCAATAGACAGATAATACAAGGAGAGATAAGAGGTATGTAAACTATGTAACAACCAACTAAAAAAAAAAAAAAAGGTATTAAAAAAAAGGTATTATAAAAAAAGCAAGTGAGTGATCATGAGTTTTAATTACGCATTCCCCATCACCACTCCTTCCTTACCTTATCTTTAGGGCCATGAGAATATCCAAATATGATCATGACCAGATGTGAATATACCGAGGTTGGATGACATATCAATGGAAGACTATATAAAGGTCATTTATTGTTGTTGTTAAAAAATAAAAATAAAAAAAAAGGAGGGTCACGTTAGTACTTTTGGATATCACCAACCAACTGGTATTTATCATCTTACCTTTCTGGAAGGCCTAACCCCAAGATCTATCCATTTAGCATGATATCATTACCCGTTCATCCACAAAGAACGAGACTTATGCATCTTGTTGACCAGATAGTGTAGCGACGTTGTTGTACTACAAAGTGGTAAAGAGATAGATTGAGTTGGTCACCACTATCAAGTCATATTACTTTTACCTGTCTTTTGATAATCAATGCTTATCAATGTCGGCCAAAAAGATGGAGCCAATAAAGTGAATCGTTACCGTGAGCAGAGATGGGTAATCATGATAGAGGTTTCTTGACGGTGTTCTACTTTTAAGAAGAAGAAAAAAATAGTAAACAACAATCAGAGCGACTAGCATTAGTTAACTTGTTCTCTACCATGTTGCCTAGTGAGCATCTATGAGAAGATAATAGTATACAAATGAGTAGGTTAGTAATTGCATCCATGTCACTTTTTATTACGTACCTTGTTTTGAGGGCGCCACATCTAAAATAACAAGAGACAAGCTAATTAATCGCACATTCCAACCAATTTGTTCCATCTTCTTTATATACCTATTGTCTATATCGTGTCAATTGTAACATGTCAAAATACAATATCGCTGACAGAATTGAAAGTAAAGAAGAGCTGTCGATAAAAAGAAAAAAAAATCAATTTTACGCCATGGCGGGATTTGACTATTGACCAATCAACATTTATTTGACCTTGCTCAGTCGGGATTTGATTCCACACGGTTTTGCATGATTTACCTCCTAACCCCGACAAGGGTTAATAGATGAAAAGGAGCAAGACAAATTAACTTTATATAAAACCATGTTTATTTCATTGTGAAAAAAAAAAAAAAAAAGAGACTCCTTAGAGGTCAGAACAAAGACTATCTTTTTCCACTATCTTGACCAATAGGGACAATCGTTAAAAGACAAACAATCATTTTTTATTTGTCAAGGATGATGTATAATAATACATGAGGGTAAAGGATATAAACATGTGTGTAATGGTGGTGATAATCTGAAACAAACCCATGCATCTCCACATTATAAGGAGATAAAAATTAAAAAATAAAAAGACTAAACTAATACATTGGGGAATCTATATCAAATAAGCTGCAGCCATCATGACAAAGGCAGTCATAACAGAAGAGGACAAAGAGAAGAAAGAGATAGCATTGGAAGTGGATGAAGCACCAGCAGCGGAAGCCCCCACAGTAGTAGATGTGACAACACCAGCAGAAGAAGCAACAGAGGTACCAGTAGTAGTAGTAGTAGTAGTAGTATTGGTCGTAGTAGGATTAGGATTAGCATCAGTGGGATAGACAAAGTTTGTTTCCCAATAAGGTTGAGAGATATTCATGCATTGATTGTAAGGCACAACACGGAAAGTTTGTTGGATCTGAGGTAACCATTTTTCAGCCATGGACACAGTAGCATTGTTCAATTCATGTTCCAAAATGATATGTCCTGTTTGATTATCAGTACCATTTTTACGAGCTTCGATCCAACCTTCAAAGTAACCATCCACAGTAGCAGGAGGAAGGTTTCCACCACCAGAACCTACAAAGAAAAAGGAGAGGAAATGAGTGGATGGATGGATGGATGATAGAATGTCTACTTACCAGGCATGTTCCAGTCATTTGTATCTTGATCCCAGATGACAGTAGTCATACCCATTTGAGTGGCAATGGCACGGACACGATCATCTACATCACCATAAGGTGGGCGCCAACATTTAGGTGTGACACCAACCACTTCCTTGATGGCACGTAGGGTCCAGTAGAATTCAGCAACGACTTGTACATTGGATTGAGTGGTCATGGCAGGATGGCTCCAGGTGTGCACACAGATTGTATGGCCATCGGCTAAAGCACGTTGAGCAGCGGCAGGTGCTTGGATGACATTTGAGCCAATGTCTAATTAAGAAAAAAGAAAAAGAGGTGAGTGGATTGGATTCATCTTGCCGCTTTTTTTTTTCCCCACTTACAAAACAAGGCGGCCTTTTGATTGTTGTGTTGAGCTAAAAAGTCATAAAGGTTTGGTTCAGCCCATTCACCACCATCTGAAGTCAATGGTCCATCATCATAAGTCTATTTAAAAAAAAAAAAAAAAAAAAGTCTAGTACGATTGCTTTTTTTTTTTTTTTTTTTTTTTGCTTTTGCTTACCAGACCCCAATCACCAGGAGTAGGACAGTTGACAATATCGGCATCGACACCTTGATGTTTTGGTTTGGTACAACCACTAGCAGACCACCAACAATCAGGATCAGCCGAGCTATCATAACCCGACATATTAGGAGTTCCATCCTTATTGGCAGATCGCACAGCACTAGTGGGCACCAAAGACCAGTTGATGGCATTGTACACCGCCTGGACTTGAGGAGAGTCGGTAGGAGGAGAGGCCCACACCGTAGGATAATCAGACAAAGACACATTAACGGTACCCACAAAAGGACCTGTAGGGACTTGAGTGGATGTAGGATAGGACTGGACATTACCAGGCAAAGGCTTGACATCGGATAACCAAGCAGGAGAAGATTGAGCGGTTGAGCCAGATGAGGTGCCTGATGGTTGAGGAGTCCCTGATGGTTGTGATGATGATGTTTGGGCAAGGACAGTGCTTGCAAGTAGAGTTAATGATAAAATATAAGATTTCATGGTGTTTGGGGTAAAATGGAGAGGGGAAAGAGAAAGAAAGGAAAAGAAAAAGGTGGTGAGGAACTTTTATAGACAAAAAAAAAAGTTCACTGGTAATTCAACACCCGCTCGTAGATCGCACCAAGTATATTATCAGCCAATCAGAATGCTCCGTCAAGTAAGAGGAGGGACCGGGTAAAAAATAACCAAAAATAGAGAAATGCGGTTTGCCTGTTCTGAAATGTAATACCAAAGTGTATTTTTAAATAGTCTTCCCTATTCAATCCACCACGACTTGTTTTTATTAAGCTTGTTACTCTCTTTTTTATTTCTTCGCTTACACCTTGAAAGACAAAGGATCACCCCAGGAACATAAAAGACGATTTCCAACCCTGCCTGATGGAGTCAACGAAATGAGTCTAATAAGGTAAAATGATGTTGAAACGTCTTGTGCAACCATATCAGCCCCAAAGTGTGATTGACAAGGAAGTGCTTGATCTTTTTATAAATAAGCTCAAACAAAAGATCAAATAAAGCAATGCCCATAAAATAAAAATAAAAGTCGTACAGATGTCTCTTTACTTGAAAGTCTGTTTTAACAAATCGGTCAAGTATTGTACGTAATGAGGTAGATTCCACCGTAATGCAGATCATTAAGTTGGCTTCAGTCCAATGCAAAAGCCTGATTTTCAAATTCCGCAACACGAGCCTATTTTTATCAATACCCTACTTACCCAGATGATCATCACAAACAATGGGCTCAGTGCGGTAGAGATCATTGGCACAATCATTATCCATGATGAGCTTTATTTGTATTAGTAAACAGTGATCAAAATGCCAAGACCTTCCCAGTATATAGTATTAAAAAAAAAAAAAAAAAAAAAAAAAAAAAAAAAACAGTATGACTTCATTTATTAACATCCAAAGAAGAGGGAGGGGAATCTAATCTAGTTTATATAGAATGGCGGTATAAAAAGGGAGGTATACAGTTAATCTAATGTTTAATATTGTCAAGCCAGAGCAACTGATTTGGATCGTTTAGGATGGTATCAAGGAATGCTTCTTGATGAGCGAGTTTTTCGTGTTCAGCCAACACATGCCATGGTATTTCCTGTTTACTTGATAATCGAGCCCAATAGTCGGAAATATGCCTATCCATAAATAATGTCAAGTTGTCCCCTACTTACTTTGAGATGTCTTTGGTACGGATGGTAGGTTTCCTTGCTTTTTGACCAAAGTAACAACGGAACTATATCCCCCAATAAAAAAAAATAAAAAAAGTGTGAGTGGGTGATCCCTATATGAGTATACTTGTATTCCTTGGTCGTTTGATATGTGAGTTCTTGGTGATAAAATTATGTTGTTGGTCGCGTTGTTGTATGGTCATTGACAAATGGGTCAGATGAGAAGGAGGAGAGTGATAAGTGGGTGAAGTCTGTAAAGTCTAATCTTGTCTGAATGTGTGAGTTGAGGTTATGGTTCCAGAAACGCAGATGGTGTGCTGATTGATTGTACCAAAGTAGATATCGATCTTTTGACTAGAGAGTGTAAAGATTATCAAGTTAGTTTTCTTCCTAATTCAATATAGGATGACTTACCATCAGAGACAAGAGATGGCAAAGAGATTGACGTCAATAGTATGTCTTGTAGGAATATAAAAGATTGGAGAATGGGCCTGAAGGAAGAGGAAGAAGGGTGAAGAAGAAAAGAAGAAGAAAAAGAAATGCCGTGGGGATTTTTAATGTCGGGATTTGAAATTGGCAGAGTGGTAGCATAATGTTTAAGACAAGTATCAACCCACTCTCCTCCTTTTTTTATTACATGTATATAAATAGCACACACACACACTAACCGAGTGTCTGATACGAACAAGACTTTTTCATTCAACTGATTGTTATCGTCGTAATTGAGTTAACGTGTCATTGGGGTGGCGAAATAAAGCTTCTTTTTTTTGCCAGCTGAGTTTGATTAACTGGCAGTTGGTCCCCCCTTGATTTGTGATATTAAAAACCAATCTTACTTTTTTTGCTCTCCTTCCTTCTCCTTATAAACTATGTATTAAATGTCTATTATCATTCACCTTGTATGATTTTGGAAAGATTGTACCGATCAATGACTTGATGCATGTACACTTGCATCTTCTATTATTGTTTGTTGCACGGTCGTCGGGAAACGAACTTGGTCTTTAAATAAATTATCTATATTTGGGGAATTTGCTTCATAGAAATAGAATGATCAAAACATTCACGTATCACTCTTGTTCGATGGTTGTACGTTTTTTTTTATCTCTTTCCTCGTGGCTTGGATGATGATGGTGTTCTTCTCTCACTCTCATTTGTATTCATCCCTCAAGATCAAATCGTAACGAGTGGACGTTTCTTGATCAAAGTCTTCTTGTCATCATTCTTTTGATATGTTTGTGATAAAAACAAACACCAGGTGGCGTGTTTGGGTAAATATAAATACTTTGCACATCTTTATTTTTTGCCCAGCCGGAAGAACTCATTCCCTTCATTTCGGTTCCCGGCGGGATTTGAAAATTGACTTTTTTTTTTTTAATATAAAGTCAAATTTTCTGTCTTTTTGCTTTTCTTCCTTTCTCTTTCTTCTACACTCTACCTTTTTATTTTTATTTTTTATTCCCCCTCTTTATGATTCATACCCTTCAATATACCGCCACTGTGCTTCTAATTACAGTGACAATGGTGTCAGGTCAATCCACTGCCACGCCATCCTCCTCCACCACTTCCAGTAATAGTACTAGTACGACAAATGGCATTCTTGCTCAGCAATCACCCACTTGGCTTCCCAACTTTCCTCCTCCTAGTGGTGTCAATCAAGCTTATCCCACCGGTCCTTTGGATACAACCACAACTTTGGACAAGACTCAACTCAACTCAACAGCCTACCCTGACCCATGGAAACCTGCCTCCACTGATCATCCTGAAGTCCAAGCGGTAATGAACAGTATTGATTGGACCAAGGTTCCCGATGCACCTCCCAGCAAGGCAGATAGTAATGGTGATATTGTCTTTGGCAACTATGATGAAAACAAAGATCCTTATTGTTGGTGGAGTGGTAAGTCAGAAAAGAAAGACGAAAATAATACTCATCTTTTTTTTTTTCTCCTTTGAATTAGATACTAATTGTGTCAAGCCCAAGGTAGACTACTTGCCTGAAGATGTCACTTATTGTCCTACGGTGGGTGATTGGGGTCTTAACTATGATGATGGTCCATACAATCCTTCTCCTGATGATGCAGAATTGAATGCTTATGCCGAGCCTGTCCTTTACAACTTTTTGGCTCAGCACAATAATCAAAAGGCTACTCTCTTTTATATTGGATCCAATGTGGTGACATATCCAGCTGCTGCTAAACGTGCTCTTAATGATGGTCATGTACTATGTGTCCACACCTGGAGTCATCCGTAAGTAGATTGTCCCTTTTTTAAAAAATAAAAATAAAAAAAGACATGGGAACTGATCTCTTTTTTTTTTTTTTTGTATGATAGTGCCATGACCTCTCAAACCAATGTACAAGTAGTTGCTGAATTCTACTGGACTCTACGTGCCATCAAAGAAGCCACTGGTGTCACACCTAAATGTTGGCGGCCTCCTTATGGTGATGTGGATGATCGAGTCCGTGCCATTGCTTGGCAAATGGGAATGCAAACCATGGTGTGGGATGAAGATTCAAATGGTAAAAAAAAGCTTTTTGTTGCATAAAACTCATGTCTCCCCCCTTTTTTTATCAATAATCTAGATTGGAATATGCCTGGTGATGGTGGCGGTAACTTACCTTGGGATACAGTGAATGGCTACTTTGAAGATTGGGTGGCGGCACGTAAAAATGGCTCTGATAATCAACATGGTCATATTGTCCTTGAACATGAATTGAACAATGCTACTGTCAAAATGGCGGAAACGTGGTTACCTACTTTACAACAAACGTTTAATGTCAAATCCATCCATGATTGTATGGGTATCACTCATCCTTACTGGGAACAACAATGGGTTTATCCTCCTAATGCTAGTGGTAACTCGTCAAATCACAATACTACTACTACCACAAACTCAACAACTGCCGTCTCATCGACTTCTGCCGCCGCATCATCATCGTCGGGTGGATCTGCTGCCATAGCTGGTGATTCATCAACCACAGCTTCTATGGCTACTTCATTAAAGATTTCTTCGGCAGGTTTGGGCCTTGGTTTGGTATTGATTGCTCTTTTTAGCTCTTGATGGTTTATATATTTAGTCTAGTTTGTATAATTATTGTCACTATACATACACATTTTGTTTAAATACAGTAAATAAATAAAAATGGATACACCTATACCCTCTTGTGTTTTTATTATAACATCACCATATCTAATTGTAGTCTATTATCTAATTCTAATACTAGTGCCATGACCAATAGGGAGCAGTGTAAATCGTTGTGCTTGAGGTGCCAAAGGTAAGACATTATAGTGTTGTTGTTGATTACCCGTCATCGCCTTCCGAGTCCTATGTTATGGATGTTCCAAAAAAGGAATTGAGTACCTTTTTTTTTTTATTTTTACCCTTGATGATTACCTTTCAAAAGTACTGCTGTTGGGCCTGACCAGCACGCCAAGTAATAGAGTTTGTCTGAGGTAAAATCGTTCCACATTATCATCGTAGTAAGGTTCAAACACGGCCCAATTGATTGGATCAATCTATATGACACCAAAAAGTTAGTTCCTACATCCATGTCCCTTTTTTTTTTTTTACCTTTGTCTTTAGTATGGAAGTATATGAAGTGTTGTTTGCCTCTTGTACCAAAAGTACACGATCCAAAAAGCAGAGATCAAACAAGAGTTGGAGAGCCCCTTTTTCAGTTATGACCGGATCACATGTGGTCATGAAGATTTGGAAGCAATCCACCAGAGTTTTACTCAAGTCATGACAAAGAGTATGCAGTATCACCTTAGTAAGACAAAAAAAAATGAATGAGAGAGATAAGACATCCATGTTTACAATTACCTTATCCAGCCTGGTACTTTGAATACCCTGAATTGCTTCACAGACACCAAATAGTACCCTTTGTGTCGCATTGGTCGCCATTGTTGGTAACAGAATCATGTCGCCATCCGTTCCCTTGCACATATCTATAGATTAAAAATGTAACCAAGGTTATTTACCCCCCTCCTCCCTCCTAATGTCATACTATACTTACTTTCCCAAACGGAGATGGCAGGACATCGATCATTCCATGGAGTTGATTGCAAAACCAAAGATAGTTGTTGACCAAATTGTTGACAGGTTGAGCGAATCCATTCTTGATGTGATGCATGGTAGATTTGGATGAATTCGTCTTGTAGTTTGGCATACCTTGGATCTATATATAGAATGTCTTTAATACAATCATCCATCCTACTTATAGTGATTACCTTTTCCGACATCACTTTTCAATGTAAAGGTATCCGATTCTTGAGTTTCATTTTCTTCACTGGTTGTTGAGGAGAATGCTAAAGCACGCGGTAATTCCTTTGATCTTTCAGAGATTAATCGAGCCAGTCTTCCAATCCACATGGCAAGTTCAATTGCTACAAGAGAAAAAAAGTGTGTATGTGTATTAGATAATTACCATTGTTCCTTCAGTTGTTATTTACCTTTGTCCCCTTTATCAGATGCTTTGAGCTTGGCCAGTAGATTACGTAATACATTAATGTATTGTTCATTTGCACGTTCACATTGTTCCTGGAAGTAGGCCTTGATTGCCATCGAGTCCCTATTAGATCCACACAGATGCATTAGTTCCAAACTACCACTAATTATCGCCTGACTTACGTTTTGGAATAAAAGTAATCTTCTTGGTTTATATGAGCCAGATGAGAGCCGACATCCATACGTAATTGAGCCCATGCCTTGTCATATTGTTGTAGCATGTCACACAGCAAAGGAGTTTGTTCAGTAGAAGCTTCGGTCAATGCTTTCTTGAAAGAGGCAATGGCGCTGGTGGATGATAGAGTTGGTAAGCCAAAGACAGAATCTTGATGATAACCTCCGATTCTTGTTTCCCCGTTTGTAGTTGACCATATTTTTGGAGCAAGTTCGAATCCTAAAAAAAATAAAAATAAAAATACTCAGTGTTCCACATCATTTGCATGGTTGATTTTCCTTGTCACCTTTCTTTGTAGCGAGCCCTTGTAGATGATCCGAGAGCAATGGCCAGATTTCTTGATTCGGTAGATTTCCAATCTGGCAGCATCCAACATCAATGATTAATCTTGAATGATTGTTAAATGAGGTCCGGAACATCGTATCATATATGGATGAATACTTTTCACCAATTAATTCTTGGCAAATCTGTATATTAAAAAATAGAGTGTCAGTTACACAAGGACTAGAAAAAAAAAGTGTGATTCATGCATGCCTTTATCCATAAAGAGCGACCAGATTTGTATTCATTGTCAATCAGTAGATCCCATAGTCTAGCGCGCAATTCCAATAATTTCTGAGTGGTGGTGATTGGTTTCAGTAAAGTGTCCAAATGAGTATCCAGTTGCAGTTTGATATTCTCCAGCCATTGTCGTGTCAAGTCTGTAATGTCCTGATTGGGTAATAAAGTGCCCAAGTCAAGAGTAGGAGTATATTGTTGAATCGATTGAGGAAGATACCGAATCAAAAGATGAGCATTCGTACTAGGTGAGAAGAGTCGAGTGACAGCTGATGATGAGACAGACATGGAAGTACGATGATGATGTGCTTTTTTGTCGGTAGGGGAGGAAGCAGTAGTGCTGTTGTTGGGTATCGTAAAACTGGTCTGTAATTGGTTCGCATAGATGGTCATCAAGTTTTGGCTGGATGGTGGAGTAAGATAGATGGTGTGAATATGGATCAATGTTTGTTGGATATGAAGTGCAATTTCCCGCAAATGGCGAGATAGCTTTTGATCTGCCAGGTCAGATTTGATAGATTGTTGGATTAAATCGTTAATGGCTTTGGTTCGCATTTCCAGTAATAGTTCGAGTGTTGCCCTTGTTGTCATGCCATCCATTTGAATTAATCCTATTAACACTTTTGCCACATCCTAAATAAATGATCTATCAGTATCCAAATAATGCCTTTATGTATATATATATATATATACTTACTTCAGATTCCAGTACACAGAGGCGAAGATGTTGAATGGATTTCTGAATGATTTGAGGTCGGAAGAAGCTGATCGCATCCCACTGTCGTTGTATCACCGGGAACGCAACCTACAAAAAAGGAGTATGAGAAGTCTACAAGTCCAGTTTACGTTGTCTATCTACTTACATCAATGTCCACCATAAAAGAGTCATCAGTTTCAAGATAGTCATGAACCTTTTGAGCCAAAGTGTATAGACAACCAGCTTGTAAGTAGTGATGACCTTCCAGTGCATGCCATATTTGTTCAGGGACGTCCGCCAAAGATTTAATAAGGGTAGCGAGAATATAGAGTTGATGCTGTTTTTGATCTAGGTCAAGAAGGAGTCAGTGAATACTCATCAATGTGTGTGTATGTTGGGTTTACCTTGTGAGTCATGTTCTTTTTCTTCAGACTGATGTAGTTGAGTGGCCTGTCTTTTTATGGCGTGTACGTCACAAGCACTTTGCATTCGTTCCAAGTTTTGTTGTATCATGTGGGCCTTTTTTTCCATATCGATAATTGTGTCGGCTGCTGCTATCAGATCCACATATTGTTCCCTACAAAGTGGATAAGCATTCAAGTCATCATATTTCTACCCATACAAGTATAACCTTTTCACTTACCCTACCATCGATCGAAGTTCCTTTTTGCGTGTTTCAACATTTTGTCTATAAACATAAAGATTGGTTAGCATTACCAACCAGAGCAAAAAAAAAAAAAAAAAAAAAGATGGAGGTGTTTTTAAAAAAGGGGGAAAGAAAGCATCTTTACCTAGTTCGTTTTTCAAAAGCGCGGACTTCGGCAACACTGGCTTCAGCAAGATAAGTATCTGGATCATCATCTTTCTTGGGCACAGGTGATGTTGTTGTTGTTGTTGTTGAAGATTGGCGTTCCATTCTGGTAGTTGAGTGGGTGGAAAGATAAAAAAGCGGAAGAAGGAAAGGGAAAAAAAATCAAAAATCCCAACATTTAAACACCCCGATTGGCGGGATGTGAAATTAGTCAGGAAGAAAGAGGGCCTTTCTCTCGTCCCATATATACACATACATAGTATAGACAATGTATTTAAATAAATGAATAAAAAACTATATGAATTTGTAAAGGAAAAAAAGATAAAATGGTTGTTGTGTTGCTATTATTGTTTCTCTTTCACTTTGAGTTGATTAGATAAAGCTAGTTAATTGAACCTTGATCATTGATTTTTCTTAAGCCCAAGTAAGCTGGATTTGAAAATCTATTTTTTTTTTTTTTTTTGAGGTTGAATCCACAACATATTCAAAGACAAAATAAAGAACGGTCTTGATGAAGCTAAGCGGGATTTGAAAAGTGTAAAAATCATGCAGAGGTAAATCCTCCCCCATTCTCCCAATTCATGCAAAGTGAAGCTGATATAATGAAGTAAAGAAATGAAACTAGACATTCAGTTTGCTACTTATGGTGTTCCTCCTTGATTGAATGCTAAAAATTTAAAGACTTTTCTAGTGGATCCACCAGGATTGAAGACACTACCTATTCTACAATGTATAAGACGAGGAGCAGGATTAAACTTGATTTGTGCTATTCGAATCGAGCTGGATGGCTAAATGAGTGATACAATAGGTGGCATTGTAAGCCCCATGTTTATTTTATTGATAAAAAGACAATGACAATGAGGAAATATATAAAGGGGGAGAGAGACAAGATCTATATAAACTAGAGCAACTTTTTGGAGAATTTGTGGCATAATTGCTGGGTAACATCAAGCGTCTTGAGCACTTCAATGGTTCCTTGGATCATACCAGTATCGTGATAGGGGATATTGTACTTTTTACAGATGGATTTGATCATAGGCTTGACTTTAGGTAAACTGTGGCGAGGCATATCAGGGAAGACCTATTGAAAATAATAATAATAATAATAAGTATCAATGTGTATGTTTCGTTTTTTTTTTTTTTTTTTTTTTTTTTTTTTTTTTTACTACTTACATGATGTTCGATTTGATAGTTCAATCCACCAAAGAACCAATCACCCAAAGGACCCAAAGACACCGCACGACCAGTAACGACCTGAATTTCATAGAATTCCATTCCTTCAGCTTGTTCCTGAGAAATAACGGGCATACCATTATGATTCATGGCAAAGACAAAGGCCAAGGCGTAACCGGTGACAGTTTGACTAACCACAAAGAACATGATCATGTTGGTGATACTATCAATAAATAAGATAGTCCAGACAGTGAATAACACCCAGTGACTGACCAGCATAGTGCGTTCCATCCAGTTGATTCGAGCAGATTTGTTGAGAGCGCCTTGGTTGAATGAGTAGGATAGAGATTGAAGAGCCCATGAGAAGCGAGCAAACCCAAGAATAAAGAAGTAGTAACGGCTTTGGTAAGGCAAGACATGTTCGGCAATGAAGCGAGAGATTCGTCCAGGGTTATCTTCCAAAGATCCATAAAAGTTGGCAGTTGCAAATTCGTCCCATAATAAGACAGGGGCGGTATCGATATCAGGGTCATGGCCACTGACATTGGTGCTGGCATGATGTGTATTGTGCTTGTTCTTCCACCAAGACAGAGAGAAGCCTTGACAGAAACAACCCAAAAAGATGACAAGGAGATCGTTCTTGGTGTGATCATCGCTGACTTGATGATGGCCGAAATCGTGAGCCAACCAACCGCATTGTTGCCAGAATAAACCAATAATGACCGCCGACGCAAACACGATACCGGTGGAATGACCCCCGTAGTACAGCATAACGAGTCCCGTTGCACAGATCGCCAAGGTGGAGAGGACTTTGTAGGTATAAAACAGGGTTGATCCATCAAAGTAACCTTCGGCTTGTAACTTGTCTCTGAGGTCTCGGATTTCTTGTGCAAATGCTTGTGAGTTTTGTTGGTCCTTGTTTTTTGGGTCCTTGTTTTCATCGAGTGCTAGATCCCCCACGTAGCAATTGGCGAGTAATTCATAAGCAGATGTCGGGTGCATGGCGTGGAATACATCTAACAAATAAGCAAATAAATAAATAAAAGAGTCTAATTATATTTTTTTCTCCTTGAATATGACTTACCAGTTGCGTCTTTACCAATATGAGTGGAAATGACTTGTTCACCACCAGGATGGTCAGGAATAAAGTCGGTAATGTCATACACCTTGTTGTCGATAGTCATGTACTTCTTTTCACCAGTGTTACCATCCTTGTAAGCTTGTAAAGACTTGATCAGTTCCTCCCGTTTAAAGATTCGAGTATCTACAATTATAAGAGTGAGTATGTTTGATATACCTGTCAACCTCAACAACTAATTTCTTCTCCCTTTTACTGTACCTGTAACTGACATGGTGGTCTATATAATAAACTAGTTGTATTGAAGTGGGTAATATAAGGGGAGTGGGTTAAATGAAGGAAGGGGATCTAATATCAAAAAATAAGAATAAGGTATGATAAAAAGATAAAGAAAAAGGTGACACGCAGAAATGGAGGACCTGGAATTTTTATAAACCAAAAAACTTTTTCAAAACCCGCTTCACCTCCATTCATTCATTGGACCTTGTTATTGGACAAATCACAGGAATGCAACCCCCTTTTTTTTTTTTTATTTATTTGATAGATAGATAACAAAAGACTAAACTATATACTAAAAGACTAATCAAGTCTAACCCAACTACTATAAACTAATACTTTAACCTAACAGCAACCACCACCTTGTTTTTGTTCATCAGGAGTCTGGGATACTAAGATAGTTTGACCACCAGTGGGCTTGATAGCATTATTAGAGGATTCAAGAGCCTTGTTGGAAACAATTCGATAAATTTCTATATTCAATGAAGAACGTGTGTGAGGACCCTGATGATGTTTTTTTTTTTTTTTTTTTTTTTTTTTTTTTTTTTTTTTTTTTTTAATAATTACCAGTCAAAATACGTTGGAAGGAGAGATCAACATTAGTGGCATCCAAAGCAGACGTTTCAATGAACGAAAGACCATTTTCAGCTATTAATATATACAAAGTCAGTACAAACAATCAAGATTTTTAATTCATCATCTCACTTACCAGCAAATTGTTTGGCTTCATCTGTAGGAACAGCACGTAAATGTCGCAGATCACTCTTGTTACCGACCAACATGATGACAATGTTTGAATCAGCATGATCACGAAGTTCCTTGAGCCATCGACTGACACTTTCATAAGTGGATTGTTTGGAGATATCATAAACCAATAAAGCACCTACAGCACCACGATAATACCTATAATTTATCATAATAAATAATATGATTAGATCAAGTGTGGTTGTTTTTTTTTATACTAGTAGTATTACTTACGCACTAGTGATAGCACGGTATCTTTCTTGACCAGCTATTCAACCCATACAATAAGAATATCAGTATTCATCCATGTATATGTTATTATTATCATTATCATTCAAGCTTTTACCTGTATCCCAGATTTGAGCCTTCACAGTCTACATGGAAGAATAAACAGGTATTAGTCACGTTTAGTTATATTACATGATAGTCAACTTTTTCTTACCTTGGAGTCAACTTCGATACTACGAGTAGCGAATTCCACACCAATAGTACTTTTTGATTCCAAGTTAAATTCATTACGTGTGAAACGACCCAACAGATTAGTTTTACCTATAGATATATAAAGTTAGTATCGTAAAGATATTCAGACGTCTATTCTTTTATTTTTATTTTTATTTTTCAATTACCAACACCAGAGTCACCAATCAAGACAACTACAAGACAAGTCAATAAAAAATAAGATGATGATAAGTTAGTTTAGTTTCAAGATTGGTTCATCCTATCACCATCATGTTTTCCCACTCTCCCACAGTCTCTACTACTTTTTTAGTTCTTTGTTACTTACCTTTAAAGAGATAGTCGTATTCTTCGTCTCTGCTCATTTTTAGATAAAAGGGGTTAAGGGAGTAAAAGGGGGAAGGAGGAAAGAAGGGAAAATAAAAATATAAAAAAAAAGAGAGTGAAAAGACATAAAGTTTATTTTCGAATCCCGATCTGGTGGTGATACAAAAAAGTTGATAGGCTTGGACAAGCACGTCCTATATCAATATAGATCATCCTTTTGCCATCTGACAATTCACTTTAATGGTTTATGTGTATGTGAGCATTTGTGAATGATATGATCGGCTTAAAGAAGGAAGGATTTACCCCACATGGAGATAAGTGTGGTAATATTCAAACTCCGCACAAAGTCGATCCGATTCATTAAAATGGTTGTAAAAGGGATATGTTCATTTATTAAGAGAGGTTAAAAACAATAAAGAGAGATGGAATAAATATACACTACTATATACAATCACAAACGAAGAGGTATTAATAGTAAAAGAGGGAGGGGGAAATCTAGGCCTTGATAAATGGATTCCAACCAGCGCGAAGCACACGTACGGCCCAAGCCAAACAACCAGCAAACACCATGAGTACCCCACCAAAGATAATAGCATGAGAATATTTTGGATTATCACTGTCACCGATCAAAGCAGCACAGATAGGTGAGCCAAATAGACCACCAAAGAACCAAGCAAAGAAGAGGAGACCATTACTTGCTTCTACTTCATCGATTCCGACACATTGCACCAATACTGCAGGTACCATGACTGATATATATATATATATATATATATATATACAAGAGAAGAGTGAGTCATTCATACCTTGTCATCTATTTATCTATATTCCTTTACCCATATAACCACCACCAAAAAGACCAAAGGTAGCAGCAAATGCCCAGATAGCAGCAGCGTTAGTAGCAGGTAACCATAAAACCAAACACATCACACCCGTCATGGCAATACATATAGTATTCATATTGGCTCGACCAATATAATCACTAACCGATCCACTGCCGATTTTACCCACAATCATCAATCCCGAAAGAATAGCGCTAAGGTTCGATCCAATCCATGTGTCCAGATTCAAATAACTTGCATAAGCTATATACATATAAAGTAAGTTTAGTTAACAAACACGTTGTTGTTGTTGTTTCTATTTAACTTACAAGGAAGATAACTTGAAGGCACATTGAAGGCAAAGTTCCCGATGAATTGAATGGCAAACAATAGACAGAATTGGACATTACGGAATGGTTTAAGATTGATCGATTGGGAGAGTGCGCAAGGAGGAGGAGGATTCAAAGGACGGACCACGGCAGCAGCAAAAGAGAGTAGAGCCAAATTGATAAAACCCACCACCCGAAGAGACCAACGAATGCCTAGGGTGGAATTGATTGCTTCCACAATATTGGACATGACAAGCCCACCAAACCCTGAACCTGATATAGCAATGCCAACAGCCATACCACGACGTTTAGAAAAGTATTGTTGAGGAGCACTAATACACGGAAACCATGCCAATGATGCACCAAACCCAGCTACAAGTTATAAAAAAGACAAAGAAAGAGAGAGTGATTAGTTGAGAGAGAGGGATGAAGGAGGGCGGGATTTGAATGGGGGGGGTTTTTTTTTTTACCTAGGAATCCTTGAGTTAGCATCAACTGCCAGATCTGATATGAGTACAAAAGGTCATTTTAGTACGGATGGTATCATCTAGAGTGTTATTATTGTTTTACCTCATGAGAGATACTAGCCATCATCAGAGCCAAAGTATTACATAACACGGCACCGATAAGAATCCAGCGGTAGCCCACCTTGTATGCCACATAACCATAAATAGGACCCAAGATCACCGCCATGGCCAACCACAGACTGCCGATCCATGATAAAGCATTCAATTGATTCACATATACATGCTTGTTGTAGTATTCTAAATAAATCCCCCACTAATATAAATAGGTCAGTCATTTTTCCATTCATTTACTTGTTGTTGATGTTGTTTTGTCGCTTCTTACCGTATAGTTATAACCTTGAGTACAGAATAAACCACAAAAACAACCAGCCAGTACCAGCCAAGCTCTTCCACCATCCAAGGCTTCTTTATGGTCATCGGGAGTAGTCACCACTGAGATCAAATCTTCTTCTTTTGGTATACTTTCCTTGGATTCGGATCTATCAAAAGGTGGTTTTTCAATGATATCCATGTTGGTTTTTTTTTGAGGAAGAAGAAGAAGAAGAGAGGGACGACAAGAAAAAAAAAAAAAAAACTTTTTATCATTTTTTTTCTTTACGATCTCCGGTCGGGATTTGAATTACTTTTTTGTGAAACCATCCTGTCTATGAGGACATCTCAATACAATAAAATTACCGCTACCTCAACCCGCTCGGAGGGTCACCATTCAAATGACTGGAATGAATTCTTATGACAAATGATAAAAAGGAAATTCCGAAATATATCGATAGTTTTGTTCTTGAAAGGGTCATTTTTTGGGTACTGGAGCAAAAGGTAGAATCTTGATCGGAGGACGAACTCTAATGGGTCGAGGTGAATTTTAATACTTGAGTTAAGTACCCTTTGAAATCAAAGAAGTGTCCCCTGTTTGATCCCACGTTTTCTATAAATAATAATAAAAGTCAAAATATTCTGTAAGATGATAATTACATAAAGAGAGAGAGAGAGAGAGAGGATGTTTATTGTATATATAAAAGGACATATTCTAGTCTAGTCTATTCAAAGTTAATGTATACAAGTATTATAGTAAGGGTAATTGATTAGTGAGGAGTTGCCAAGCGATCATGTTCATCAATATCAATAGCATCCCAAGAATAAACCAACCATTGATCAGACATACTGACAGCAGTAAAGTAGTTCTTCATAATATCAGGAGGTAATTCCCGCTTCTTGTTATGTAGCACAAATACCCCACTTGATCCCGGTGCCATGCCTTGGTCCTTCACCACATAGGCCATTGTCATCCACTTGATCCACATTCAGAATACGACGGCCTAGTAAAAAGGTATCCGATTGAGCAAGAGCTATTGGGTCTTGGACACTTCCACCTGTCGGGTATCACCGCCCGTTGCCGCCGCCAGTTCTTTGAACAGAGAGAAACCGATCACTCGAGTAGGCACGTTCCGACCATTCATCTTATTGAGGAATCCACGCATACATCGAGCGGGGATCATGCCTCCGGCCGCAATCGCAATCGTGAGGTCGGGTTTAAAGTCTTCATTCAGTTGGTAACAGCAGCACGACTATCTTTGTGGACTTGATTGTAACTATGTAGATTAATAAAACATGAGGTGAGTACTTTTCTTTTCTTTTTCTGTATTAGTAGGGAATCGTAACTTATGTAATGTATTGTTTGGCCATGGTAGATTAGATAAATCAAGTTGAGTGGGAAGAAGAGAGACAACCTCCTTTTGATTAAAAACAAAAAAAGTCATAGGCTGTAATTTCAAATCCCGCTTTCGTTCGAAAGTGCTGTGTCTTGCTAAGAGATGAGTCACTCAGTGAACACAATACTACGCTTGGGTAGTGTGTATACATTCCCCTGTGGATGAAGATGGTAACCAAAAGTTATACCAAGGAACGGTCAAAACATGAGAAGGAGGAGCAATAAGGTCTATGGGCGGAATTTGAAATTTTTGATTTTAAATGGGGCCGAATGTCCAATGTTTTTTTCCTTGACTCTTTCTTTCTTTTCTCTCTTTTTACCTATTTATAATCACTCCTTAACATGGCTTCTGACAGTCGTAGACGATCACCTTCACCCTATAAACGACAAAAACGATCTCATACAAGAGAAGACTCTCCTTCTAGACGACATTACAAACGTAGCAGCAGCCGGGACGAACGTCATCATCACTCTCACCGGTCTTCCTCTCATCGTCATGGATCTTCTTCCAGCCATTACTATTCGTCTTCACAATACCGTGACGCTGTAAGTAATAAGACTGATGCTTCTTCTTCTTCTTCACCTTCTCTCCCTCCTCCTCACTCAAGCGATCCATCTCTTCTTCAAAAAGCTGCGACTCCATCTGGCTCTACTTTAGACTCTGATCAAGCTCCTAATCCAAATGTAAGTATATAAAAAACTAGCAAAACGACTTTTTTTTTTTTATAACCTTCCTTCTGTTTTTTTTTTTTTTTAATACTAGTCCCAACAAGATGAAGAATCCAAACAACAAGCAATGAAGCGTGAACGACGTGAACGGATTGAAAAATGGAAACGGGAAAAGGCCGAACAAGAACGTCAACAGCAACAGCAATTAGAACAACAAAAACAAGTGGATACAACTATGGAAGAAGCGACTCCATTGCCTCAGCCAACTCCACCTACTTTAACTTCTCCTTCTCCTGCGCCAACAGATTCTCCTGCGCCAACAGAAACACCCGCTGCGCCAGTACCCGTACCTGCCAAGAAATTCACCTTTGGAAAAGCGATGAAATCAACCTTCAACAACAACACTACAGCTGTCAAAGTGACCAACACGAAAAAACCTACTGGGATGAAAATGGGATTCGGTCTTGGGAAAAGCAAGCCTATGACAGCAACAGCAGCAGCAACAATCAAGAAAGATACACCAATGACTGAAGAAAATGCCATGGAGGTGGACCAAGATGATTCTGGGGAAACTGATATTGATCCTTTGGAAGCCTATATGATGGATGTCACTGCTGAAGCACGGAAAATCAATGAAGATGATCAAAAACGAATGCAAGGGATGGAATATACGGAAACCAACAAACGGAATGTTATGGAAGGTGACAATGATGATCGACAAAAGAACAGTGATGATGATTATGGTAGTGATCCTGAAGACATTTTAGCGTAAGTATAAATGGTGAGGGGACGCACATTTAACTACCTTTTAATTTTTTGTACTAACTATGTATCTTTTTTTTTTTTATGTTAGAATGGCTGCTAAAAAAGTGAAAAGAAAAGATTTGGCAGCGGTGGATCACAGCAAAATGAATTATGAATCCTTCCGAAAAGACTTTTACATTGAACCTGCAGAATTGCGTGATATGACGACGGATCAAGTGGACCTACTACGTTTGGAATTGGATGGTATCAAAATTCGTGGTGTGGATTGTCCCAAACCTATTCAAAAATGGACACATTGTGGTCTTCCTGCTGGTTGCTTGGAAGTGATTCGGAAACTCAAGTTTGATAAACCCACCTCGATTCAAGCTCAAGCGGTACCTGCGATCATGCATGGTCGGGATGTCATTGGGGTGGCTAAGACTGGGTCGGGTAAAACCATTGCTTTTTTGCTTCCCATGTTTCGACATATCAAGGATCAACGACCACTGGAAATAGGGGAAGGTCCAATAGCTATTATCATGACTCCGACAAGAGAACTGGCGACTCAAATTCATCGTGAATGTAAACCATTTTTAAAGGTGCTTGGTTTAAGGGTAAAAGCATATAAAAAGAAAGAGAGTAATAGAATAATTACTCATCCTTTTGATCATTATTATTATTATTATTTAGGCTGTGTGTGCTTATGGTGGTAGTCCTATCAAGGATCAAATTGCAGATTTGAAACGAGGTGCTGAAATCATTGTATGTACTCCTGGTCGAATGATTGATTTGCTTTGTGCAAACTCCGGTCGTGTCACCAATTTGGCTCGCGTTACTTATATGGTACTTGATGAAGCGGACCGTATGTTTGATATGGGTTTTGAACCTCAGGTAAAAAGTGAATTGATAATACACTTGATTCCTTCATTAACTCTTCTTTTTTTTTTTTTTTGGTCCTGGGAATAGGTGATGAAAATTGTAAATAACGTCCGTCCAAATCGACAAACTGTCTTATTCTCTGCAACATTCCCTCGTCAGGTAAGATGATGAAAAGAAGAAGAAAAAGTATACTAACTCTTTTTCGGGTTTAACCCAGATGGAAGCCCTAGCTAGAAAAGTACTCAAGAAACCTCTCGAAATCACGGTGGGTGGACGAAGTGTGGTATGTAGCGACGTGGAACAAATTGTTGAAGTACGTGAAGATACAACGAAATTCATGCGTCTATTGGAAATCCTGGGTCAATTCTACAATGATGAAGATGATGATGCTCGGGTTTTGATCTTTGTGGATCGACAAGAAGCGGCGGATAATTTGCTACGTGACTTGATTCGAAAAGGTTATGTCTGTCAATCATTACATGGTGGGAAGGTAAGAAGGTGGATGAAAACAAGGAAAAAGGAATACTAACACTTTTTTAAAATAAATGAAAATAGGACCAAGTCGACCGTGATAGTACAATTGCTGATTTCAAGTCTGGGGCGACCAATATATTGATTGCTACTTCTGTGGCTGCCCGTGGTTTGGATGTCAAGCAATTGAAACTGGTCATTAACTATGAATGTCCTAATCACATGGAAGTAAGTGGAAAAGCATGTTGACTAACAAAAACCCAATCTAACTTTTATTCAAAATGATTATGATAGGACTATGTACATCGTGTGGGTCGTACTGGACGTGCAGGGAACAAGGGAACAGCTTACACTTTTATCACGCCTACACAAGAACGATACGCCATGGATATATGCAAAGCACTTCGCCTTAGTGGTCAACCTATTCCTCCTGATTTACAAGCACTCACAGACGATTTCCAAACCAAGGTGAAAAGTGGTCAAGAACGATTTGCAGGCTCAGGATTTGGTGGCAAGGGGCTCGAACGATTTGATAAAGATCGTGATATGGTCAAAAAGATCCAAAAGAAGGTAAGACATATTGACACAAGTAAAAAAAGTACATGACTGATGATCCTTTTTTGGGGGGGTAGGCTTATGGTGGTGATGATGTGGAAGAATCAGATGAAGAAGTGGAATTGGAAACGAATCGTATTATACCCGGTCAACCAAGAGAACCAGAAACTGCAAGTGGAACCGATCCTTCCGGTGTAGTGGCGACGGCGGCAAAGAAAGCGGCAGAAGTAGCAGCTCGATTAATGGCAACGGCTGGTGTTAACAAATCTCAAACGATGGAAGGTGGTGATGATAATGAAGATGCCCGACCTGTTTATGCTGAAGAAATCATCATCAATGACTTTCCTCAAAAAGCAAGATGGAAAGTCACTAACAAGGTAAAGAAAGAAAGAAAGAAAAAAAAATTGTTTCTCACTAACCTATCTTTCTTTTTTGTAGGAACAAATCTCTCAAATTAGTGAAATCACCGGTGCGGCGATCACTACTAGAGGTAGTTTCTTCCCGACTGGTAAACAACCTGGACCCAACGAACGCAAACTATATCTGTTTATTGAAGGTGATTCGGAACTGGTGTTGGAAAATGCAAAGCGGGAAATCAAACGGATCTTGGAAGAAGCAACAGTGGCCTCTCTCGAAGCAGAAGCTCGTACTGGTGGTGGTGCTCCGGCAAGATACTCTGTAGTATAGTTTATTTTTAGTTGTATAGACATTTACTTGTAATCAAATAAAGTTATCATCACGTTTGCCACGTGAAAACATTGACACATCAAATTATATGTAAACCCCGTCCCTCGAATACACACAAAAAAAAAAAGCTCCCCCCCTTTTTTTCTCTCTCTCTCTCTCTCTCTCTCTTTCCCTACACTTATTTTTTATTGTTACTTCTATTATCCAACATGTCCACCAAAACACCACAAGAATCGCAGACAGGTACGACCTTCCAACCAGATGTAAGTAAACCAAGGAAAATCAAATGATGATACTGACACTATTTTATTAAGACTTTTATTCACGAAGATGATGCATCGATGGCGGAACTGATGGAACAAATGGAAGGATTGACAGAAGGTGGTGATTTTGAAAATGTATTGGAAGGTATGATGCCTCAATTGATGTCCAAAGAGCTACTCTATAAACCCATGAAGGAATTGGCCACCAAGGTAAATCAATACAAGGGGAGAGGGTATAAATAACTTTTTTTTTTTTTTTTTTTTTTTTGGTAGTATCCATCATGGCTCAAGGAAAACAAAGACAAAACGGATCAGTATCAGAAATATGAACAACAATATATCATGTGCCAACAAATTGTCGCTGAATATGAAATGCCAGGGTTTGATGAAAAGAATGAAGAACAGGCAATGAAGATTATGGATCTGATGACTCGGATGCAAGAGCTTGGTCAACCTCCTGCTGAATTAGTAGAATAAAGGTATTTGGAATACTTTTAGAATAGAATATCATCTATACTATATACTTTTTGAATAAAACACCTTGTCTTTGTCTCCCAAAAAAATGATGGTAACTGGCATTCATGCCAGGAAACACAAAAAAGGAAGTGTAATCGAAACTCCGACAAAACGCAGTAAAAGATATAGTGCCTCCAGGCGGAATTGAACCGCCGACCTTCTGCTTACTAGGCAGACGCTCTGCCAACTGAGCCATAGAGGCGCTTGTGGGAAAAAAATCAAGTAGTACTATATAAATCACTTTTTAAAATTTAAATCACGTGACGGTTTACAAACCTATGATTGGTTAAAAAGTGGAGCCTGAAAATTTTTTTCATGTCAGACTTTTTATTTTTCATCCTTTGCGCTTTTTTTCTTCTTCTTTCTCTTCTTTACTTTTACATCTCAACTTACCACATCATGTCTGTCACTTTGGAAAAATCTTTGGCTCTTCACATCATTGACGCCTACTTGTCCGAAAACAAGTTCATTGAATCGTAAAGTATCGTTTTATACGGATTAAGAAAAAAAAAGGTTATCATCCATGGGTGTGGCTTAGGCTTCACGATCCATTACAAACAAGTAACTAATGCTCTCTCTCTTTTTACTTTTGATAGTGGCAAGGCTACTGCTGCTGACGAAACTGTCGCCAAGGCTTTGGGTGCTGCTCCCGGTGCTGAATTCGCTCATGCTGCCAAGTGGTTCGCTGAAGTGAACAAGTAAGTAACCAAAAAAAAAAAAAAAAAAAAAAAAAAGAGCGTGTTTTTTTTGATGGGTAGACAACTCATCCTGTCTCTTTTTTTTTTTTTCCTTCTCCCTTATTCTTATAGGACCGAAGCTGCCGCCGCTGAAGATGAAGATGATATCGATCTCTTTGGTTCCGATGATGAAGAAGTTGATGAAGAAGCTGAAAAGATCAAGGCTGCCCGTGTTGCCGAATACAATGCCAAGAAGGCCAACAAGCCCAAGCCTACTGCCAAGACCACTGTCACTCTCGAAGTCAAGCCCTGGGATGACGAAACTGACATGAACGAATTGACCAACGGTGTCAAGGCCATCTCCATGGAAGGTCTCTTGTGGGGTGGTCACCAATTGGTTGCCATTGGTTTCGGTATCAAGAAACTCCAAATCAACTGTGTGGTCGAAGATGACAAGGTGTCCATGGATGACTTGACTGAACAAATCGAAGCTTTGGAAGACTTTGTCCAATCTGTTGATGTTGCTGCTATGCAAAAGATCTAGGTTGTATAGTTGTTAGTGTTATATAGTAATAGTATCTCTTTTTAAATAAATAAATGCATTGTCTTTTTATATTTGTTTGTCCTCTTTTTTTTTTTTTTGTGGGTCTGGTATAATGTCAGATTTAGATAAAGTGTTGGCGTAAATCACCTGCCTTTTTACATAAATCATAAACGAAGGCATCAACTCTATTCAGGCACAACGCCATTATTCAAACTTCGCCCACGTGGTCTAATAGGGGTCCTTTACAAACGGACATGGCACTTCATGCATTTTCAAATCCCGCCCAAACATGTTTTTATTAAAAAGTTTATTTACATCAACTACCCCATCATTAATAAAAGACTATACTACATAAACTAAAAAGGGGAAGAGTAAAAAGGAGTATATATATATACTACATTTAGATTTGCAAGGCATCCGATATATCACCCATTGGCTCCCGCATATCCGCAGGAAAGTATTCCAGTAATTCGTTGTAAACATGAGTTCGGTCCGAGTAAAAAGTATCTATAAGAATAAAGAAAATCAGTATGAGAAACATAAGAAGGGGTGTTGTTTCATTACCGGAGGATTGCTGTAAAAAAGGAGATCGTGATCTACCACCTGTTCGATCTTCATCACCAAGTAAACAAAGTCGTGTACATAATCGACCAAGCGTCACCCGTTCTTCATCATTGACTAAAGGCGTCACTTGCGTTTGCAAGTAATCCAAGACCTGGGGTATCTGATCGAGGTTTTTGTTTTTTTCAATCTTGTAGCAAAGTTCCTTGAATTTCTGTGCCCTTATCAAGTACTTGTATCGTTGCGTAATACTATCAACATCAGGTCTGTCACCGAAAAAAAAAAAAAATAGGGGGGGGATTAGTTCATAGCATCGTTTTTTATGTTAGTGACTTACTTGACTAGTTTCAATTTCCAAAAATCACCCAGCCGTTTGTCAGAATCAGTGTATTCATGTGGATCACCACCAAATAAGAAATGTGTCTTGGTCGTATCATCGTATATCCATTGGCATGAAAAACGAGGTGTTGGACAATCTACCACGGCGGGTCGAAGTGGAAGCGATGGCGAAGTCGAGGATTGGTGGCACCTTTCGTTCGTATAGACCTCTTCCCAGACATTGCGATCCAAATGATAAATCCGTAGGACATTCGTGACAGTTTTGCACCCTGTGTTTCGTAGATAGCCTGAGAATAACCGTATTTGTCTTGATTCCATGTCAATCGTTGCATTTTGAGTGTATTCCAGTTCAGATCCGCTCATCGAAAGTCGTCCATTGTCATTGCGGCGATGATTATAAAACGAGTCGAATCCTGGTTGGAGCAGATTGTCATCTTCAGTGAGCATAGTAGTAATATCATCATCATTGTCGCCATCGTCATCATCATCATCATCATCGCTGCTGGTTTTATCATCATTGCCTAGATCGCTATTGCTGCTGTCATCAATATCGACACCTTCAAAATTTTCGCCATTGCTGCCGTGTTGGAAGGAAGGAAACACCATTCCATCCCATTCATGCCCACTGGATTGTCGTTGATGTTTCTTCTTTAGGTGTTTTCGATATTGCTGAGATACAATGCGTGATACTGCGTCGGTACTGATGTTGTATTGATGTAGGTCGTTCAGCCAATTATCCGCACGTTCACCGCCAAATATGTAGATCTGTTGATTTTGTGAATCCATCAGCATAGAATGACCAACACGAGATTGTAAGGGGACCCTGACATGGTGAAGAGGTCGATGGTGTATAGATGGTGTAGGGGAATTACTGGTGGAGCTGTTGGCTGATGATGAGGATGATGAGGATGATGATATAGGTGTGGGTGGACTACCATCATCATGTGGCTGATTCATATCGTTCCTATAATAAGCAAACGATAGCTGAGTCATTCATTCCTTTTTGTATTTGTGTCAATGTGTGTGTGGAGAGAGAGTTTACCTGATGAGTTTCCAAGTACAACGCTTGATATCGTAAGAATAAAGATTACTGTATTGATGTATGTTATTTCCAGAGACTGCCCTCCCACCAAAGACATAAAGAATACCAGAAGCTGCATCAACACACATTTGATGATCGAAAACCAGTTCAGGACCACCATTTGCCTACCAAAAAAGAAAAAGAAAAAAAGCCCGTGTTAGTCATGTCTGATTCATTAAAAGAAGAAGATTAGTAAAAGACTTACGGCGGTATGATCATCCAACTTTTCCCAGCGGTCCGTGTCAATAAAGTATCGATAAAAGTCAGCTTGAAGAAAGTTAATTGCATTGACGGTTTCCGATCTTGAGTCCACCACACGACCGAATACAAAGACAGACCTACTGGATGGATCGAAACAGATTTGATGACAAGAGCTTGCTGAGGGACCATTTTGTCTTAAAAAGAAAAAGAGGACTGAGTTGGTACAATGATCTAATATGTAATATATCCACTTACTTTGATGTATTATCACTGATAAGACACCATCTGTTTTCCTTGATAGAGTAAGACCAAAAGTCAGCCAAACTTGATTTACCAGTCCATCCACCATGTAAATAAATGAGACCATCAGAGCTATTGATACACATTTGATGGCCACTACGACCACAAGGCACATCACCATCTTTGTCAATATAAGATATTAGTTTATGAAATGATCATTTTTTAATCCTTCGCCCCCTTGAACATTACCTGAATTTGGTGTAGGATGTAGTTGTTGCCAAATAGGTTGATATTTTGTTTTCTGTGTGAAGGACTGGAAGATATTATACTGAGCGTCGACTTGTTCCACCAATGATTCTGCCAGTTCAAAATTGCCTTCTTTGACTAGAGCAGTATGTAGTCGAGTTAAAATAGGATTTTCCAATTCCACCCCTGTTCGTTGTTTGATCAATTGAAAGACATCGCCCATATCGCGTTGGCGAAAGTATTTCATGCACAGTCGGATTGCCTCTTTTTCTTTATACTAAAAAAAGTTAGTTGATAAGTTACACATATTTGGGACAAATCCAGGTTTTCCTTACATTTTCGTACTCGTTCATGACACGACAAGTGATATCCGGATTATCAATGCCAAGTAATTCTAAATACCAAATACTGTAATTGAAGTTGGTGCTGAAGGTTGATATTGGTACAATTTTGATGTATTGGATAGGAATAACCTAAAGAGAAAAAGAGAAAGAGTTGACACATACACAAAAAAAAGGGGGTAAGGGGAATGTACTTACCAAATTTTGGTATATGCATCGTAACCTGAATACTTCTGGTTTGTTGTGGTTTTGAAGAGCTAAGGGGATAAACAATGATAGTGAGTAGATCATAATGTCAATCAGTCAGTCAGTCTTTACCTTGAGATAAAAGTTCAGTCATATTAGTTGGATCCATACCACCATAAACCTTGAATTCCTTAACGTTACAAACATGACCTACACATATATACAAAAAGAAAAAAAAAAGATAGTGGGAGGTGAGTCGAGTCCATGTATGCTGATTGAGTACTTACTCCGATGGAATTTGCCCCATAACAAAGCACCTATTGTTATCATGAGATGAATAAATTAGTATCATCGTAATAAAGGAAGACCAAGAGTCATTTTATTTTACTTACGTGCAATAACAGGCTGGTCAAAACGTATGGTAATATACTGAGTGCCGTCATGGGAGCCACTTGACCAACGCGAAGATTGGTTTTGAGGTGTATTAAAGTAGATATTGTTGGGATGATAGGTGCCAGAGTAAGAAGAGTAATCATAAATGGAGTAACGTAAAGGAATACTGGTTGATTTAGATAACAGTGCACCTAATTCAGAGGAGCGATGACTATTCCGTCTTTTAGGCATGTTGTGTTAATAAAAAGAGTGAATGAATGGAAAAAGAGGGAAAAGAAATTAAAAAAGTAAAAGTAGAAGAAATAAGGAGATCTATTTTCGAATCCCGACAGTTAAAAAAAAAACGCCTTGCATTATGGTTTTCCAGCAGCCGCCCCCTCCGTGAAGTCCCACATGATATGGTTTTTAAAGTTCAGATTTTCTTTATATGCCTTGAACGATCAAAGTTAGGAACGACAATTAGAGTTATTAGAATCAGGGAGTTTTCCTCGTTTATTTTCCTTTTTCTGCCACACTTGTAAACAAGTTCTGATGGCAAGCCTCTTGTTTCCTATCCAGCTCTTGACCAATCAACGTCATTTCCTATTGTCGGACATTAAAACTAAAATGGAAGCCGGAAACAGTGTCCACATTTTCACTTGCCGAGTCTGTCCTCCCCCCTTTTCTAGTCTCTCTTTTTTTCTTTCTTTCTTTTTATTCTTTGTCTCTTTCTTTTCTTTTCCCTTCTTCTTCTTCTTTTCAATTGATTCACACATCCTTTTATTTATAACCTACTTTACCACACACATAAATTCTCTCTCTCTCTCTCTCTCTCTCTCTCTCTCTCTCTCTTTATTGTTTTTATTTATTTGGCAACATGGCTTCTAATGAATCTCAATCACCTGTGAACGAACCTCGTAAAAAACGTGCCAAGATTGTCAGTGCCTGTGGCGAATGTCGTCGACGTAAAACCAAATGTAATGGGGAACTACCTTGCTCAAGTTGCCACAAAGCCGATGTCCCTTGTGCATATCCG